>CM075453.1:9443687-9974283 GCA_037832335.1 Carallia pectinifolia | reverse complement strand
CAACAGTCCATAGGTTGTAACCAAAGTGAGCTGGGTAAGAAACTACTTAATGCTACTTTAATTTCTTTATCTATATACCATAACAAAAGACCTATACTAATTTTTGTATTTGTTGATTTATAATGATTTATCGTCAGCAGAATTTATTTATTTATTTATTTATTTTGGGTATTATTTTTTAGGAGCTAGGGTTTTGTTAAATTAGGGGTTTTCTTTTCATCTTCGATTATTTGATTGCGCTACTGCTGATTAAATCTTCCATTCTTTTGGGCAACTGTTGTAATTCTTTCTTTCCTTTGTTTTTTTTGTTCCTCTGGTGCGACAGGTTGTTGGGGGACGACTTGATTTTTGTTGTTTTTGTTTTTTTTTTTTTTTTTTGTTTCTTGTGGTGGCAATGATTTACACAGCAATTGATAACTTCTACCTAACGGACGAGCAGCTACAGAACTCGCCGTCCCGGAAAGATGGGATTGATGAAGCTACTGAGACTACTCTCAGAATCTATGGCTGTGATCTCATCCAAGAAAGCGGCATTTTGCTCAAATTGTATCCTCCTTTGTTTGTTTCGGTTTGAGTTTCGAATTTTGGTGTTTGTGGTTCGGGGATTGATTTTTCCTTTCTTCTCTTGATACTTTGCACTTCATAGTTTTAGCTTTCTTTGCGTGTTTCCTTAATATTGTTGCATACAGACCTCAAGCTGTCATGGCCACCGGTCAGGTTCTATTTCATCGTTTTTATTGCAAGAAGTCATTGGCACGTTTCAATGTCAAGGTAAAAACTTCTTCTTTTCCCCCATCCAGTCCTCGAGAATCAAGTGGAATATAGGAATTTGGAACTTATTAGAGATTTTTTTTGTTTTTTTTTTGTTTTTTCTGTTCTTAGGCTCGTTTAAGCTAGCTTTGCTCGTTTCTTAGATTCTTTTTATGTGAACTTTCGATATTTGTTAGCTCGTTCTCGATTAATGGATCAGGTTTTTTGTTTTGGCCGGTTTTTTTTGGGGGGGGGGGGGTGGACTGGGGATTATGCATTCTCAACTGATACTTGGATGTGATGCTATCTTGCAGAAAGTTGCAGCAAGCTGTGTGTGGCTTGCATCTAAACTAGAGGAAAGTCCTAGAAAAGCAAGACAAGTCATCATTGTATTTCACAGAATGGAATGTCGAAGAGAGAACTTACCTCTGGAGTTTCTCGACCTGAGTTCAAAGGTCAGAAGCCCATTTCTTAATTTTGTTTACATATTGATACTGTTTTCAATCATTTGCCCTGCATTTTCACTTAAAGCTGCTAGTCTTAGGCCATCATGCTCTGCTCTAACAATTTTTCTTTTGTTCTAAAAGAAGTTTGGAGAATTGAAGGTGGAAATGAGCAGAACAGAAAGACATATACTGAAAGAGATGGGCTTTGTTTGTCATGTTGAGCATCCTCATAAATTTATATCAAACTATCTTGCTACCCTGGAAACACCTCCAGAACTGAGACAAGAAGCTTGGAATCTAGCAAATGATAGGTACTTTTTACTATTGAGATCAATTTTAACCTTTTTCTGCAGGCCTTTTTGCTCATTGTCACCATTTTGCATGATAATTTAGCACGTGTTAGTCTTCATCAACTCTGGATTTTATCATTTGGATGGGATGGTGAAGGCAAAATCTTTTTCTGCTGTAAGCTCCCATGATGGATGTTTCTACATCTCAAAGCACACAATGCCATGAGATCAGTGAAAATCTGTGTTGAAAACCCCAATGATGGATTTCTGGTTAGCATCAGGCATTTAAGACAAAGTTTGACTTATTGGATTGCTTATTTCTTAAACTAGTGCTAGTAATGGCATAATATCATTATATGTTGTTTTTGAATGGTGGGCAGGGGTTCTGTTGCTTATATGTTTTGCTTTTTACAATTGTTTCTATTGCTTGATGGTTGTCTAGTCTATTTGGATCTTTTAGGACTTAATTAGTATGCATTTTCACTGCTTTTTTTTTCCCTCTCTATTTGGAGCAGTCTCCGGACAACCCTTTGTGTTCGTTTCAAGAGTGAAGTTGTGGCTTGTGGGGTTGTATATGCTGCTGCACGAAGGTTTCAAGTGCCTCTTCCTGAGAATCCACCCTGGTGGAAAGCATTTGATGCAGAGAAGTCTGGGATTGATGAAGTTTGTAGAGTTCTAGCTCACCTGTATAGCCTTCCCAAGGCACAATACATGTCAGTCTGCAAGGATGGAGACTTTTCGTTTTCCCGCAAGTCTGCAGATTCACAATCACAATCCGTTGCAAAGGTACTTCAGTTTTCCTTTGTTAAATTTTTTAGACCCTCGAAGATGGGGTATGCATTCTCTTATTTGTTTTCATTGCATCTGTAATTGCTGTTCTGCCATCATCAACAATATGACAGCACACGGCAAAATGATCGAAATTGTGTTTCATTGAAATGATGACCTCATTGGGGAATTTTTGTTTCTGGTTTTTCTAGGACACTCCACAGGCTAGCTCACCAGCAAATAATGAGTCTCTTGTTGCCAAGGCATCTCCAGCTGTTGCTAATGTCGAGTCAGGGGGATCCAAGGGTGCATTGGTAAAAGTGGCCTTAGACAAGTTGAAGGAATCTAAGAAGAGTGATGATGAATCAAAGCCCACTGGAGGAGAGGCAGGAGAAGAGCCTGCTCCGAAATCCAAATCTGAGCACAGGGCAGAGGCAGGTGGTGACAGGGGCAAAGATAGAGAGAGGGAGAAGGATAGGCAAAGGGACAGAGACAGGGATAGAACAAAGGGACAGGATCGTGATAGGGGCAGAGATTCTGACAGAGAAAGAGAGCGGGATGAGACGGAAAGAGACCGAGATAAAGCCAAGGATCGGGGGCACCGTTCTAAGGATAGAGGAAAAGATTCAGGTCAGTTTTTGGCGTTCCTTTGTTTTTCCTTCTGGTTTTTTTCTTGCTGTCTTGTACTGTAGCCTATCTCTGATAAAATCAAGATCAAGTTTAAGTCGGGAAACTGGTATATATTTCCTCTAACTGATCTTTACAACGTGCATCCTTTATTCAATGCAGGCCATTCAGAGAAATCAAGACATCACTCATCACGCGGTAAATTTTGCTCTGTTATTAATGACATCTTGAGAAATATGTGTGTGAATACGACTACTCATGGTCTAACACTTTTTCGCCTTTTCCAGATCGTGACTACCACAGTTCCTCATATTCGTCCAGGGAGAAAGATCGACATAGACATCACTCATATACCTAAAACAGTTGCAGCTTGACGTTGTAGAAGCAGTAATACATATATATACAGAAAGATCCGCATTCCTGATGTTGTAATTTATTCCACTTATTCAAGCCCAATATCTACCTATGCAAGAAGTTTATGACTACATCTTGACATTTATTCCTAGCCCATAAGCGTATTTCTTATGCTATTTTGTGTGGGATGTAAAAGGCCGAGTCATTTGATGTCATCAAAAAAAATTTACTTCAATGTAGGATGTCAAGGGTTTTAGAAAATTTGAGGAGTCCTGAGACTTTTATTGATTTCTTATTTGATATCTGCTCCATATATTTACTCTGACTTCGCAATTTTTCGATCTAGCTTCATCAAAATCTTTGTTACTTAGTATTTTGGGTTCTCAGTATAATCGCTTTGGAGGTCTTTATTTTTCGGCAGAACTGTTTTTTTTTTTTTTTTTTTTTTGTCTGCAACAATTTATCTGCCAATGGAGTGCATTTCACTGTTGCAAAAACAACTTATTTGTGTTTCTATTGTTTCTGGACAGATGGATTTTATGGTTATATTAATGTGGAGGTATGCATATTGTGTATAAATTTGAGTTAGCATTGTCTTTTTATATTTATTCTATTAATAAACATTAAGTTTAAATTATGTAGAAAGAAATATTTAGCCCCCATAAAATGCGGGATAAGTCTTAGTTTTTTTAATAAACATTGAGTTTAAGTTTTCTTTTTTTTTTAATTTTTATTTTTTTATTGTAAACATATTGAGAAGTTTTATCTATCTAACCAACTTAATTAGCATCAACGGGCATGGGTGACATCATTTTTTCTATTTAGATAGCAATTCTTGAATCTTGGAATTATAAAATATTTTTAAGTATTTTCTGCAATATTTTGATTGTATCGTAAATTTTTTCAAATTCTAAAAAATTAATATTTTAAATAATTTTTTACGAACAAAGTGCGAGTAATTTATTTTTTTTTAAAAAATACATTCAACTCACCTGCCATGTTAATTAATTAAATAAAAGTAGGAGAATAAAAAAAAAGTGGTAAAAAGCAAGTGGGGTAGCGGGCCATTAGCACGTGATGTCACTACTGGATAATTGAATGCCGTGGGACAACAAGAGACCTCAAAAAGATTACGGTTGTTGCATGGCATTGGTCATATGAAGCACCTTTGCACGCATTTCTAAGCGCGCTTGAAGCAAACGCTCGAGCTCGTAAGTTTGGGCTTTAACTCTACGCACGATCTATGCGAAAAAGGAAAGCTAGAATGCCTTTCTGTTGGCTCGCGGTACCAGGTAGGTTACCAGGAAAATGAAGCATTTTATTATAGGAAAATATTGGGTAAATCTTTAGGTATAGAGAAAATGTGATCAAAGATTCCAAGTCACATGGACGATTAATACTTAAATTGAGAAAAATAAATGAATAAATAAATTATTAAATATTATTTTAATAAATTATGTATTTACTTTAACACCGTCTAAAGAGTGTCATCTGGCATTTTTAATTATATCCAACCAGAGAATCTGCATTGCCTTGCTTCTTAATTCTTGTTTATTTTTTCTTTTTAATGAAATAGTTAAAAAATATATTCAAATCATAATCTTGCTAAATAAAGAAATGGCGTAGTGATTATTGATGCGAAAGCTAATAACTTTTTTTCTTTTTACCAAAATGAAAACTATTGCATTAATATTCGACAAATTTATACATGAGATCAACACGGAAACGATAGAAATACTTACATAAAATAAGAGAGTAACTCAGCGTGAATATTTTATAGATCATATAGTCAAAAAAAAATCATTAACAAAATAAAGTACAAAATCAGTTAAAAGTCAATTTTCTATCAAGGATATTAACCAAATTATAACTAAATATGGTTAATCCCAGCTTGTTCCAGCTGTATTAGATTTAATTAACACTTCGGTTATAATTAGGTTTAATTACAGTCTGGTTTGTAATTTTGGGTTGTATACCCAACTTGTTATTGGTCAGTGTGACCAATTGATTTGTAGGCCATTGGTGCCGATGTATTTTCCTGCTCTAAGCAGGTATCTCCGACGCAGTAGCGTCGTTTTTATGTACGAATTTTCCGTGTATTAATGCAACGATATCTGTTTCGGTCAAAAAAAAAATCTAGTCAGACGAAACTATCGATGATAGTACATATCTCACTTCAGCACGAACTTATGACAGAAATCTATCAAATACCGAACAATAATTTTCAAAACAGCTAATTTACACCATTGTTGTCAAACCCGGACCGGACCGGCCAGTTCAACCGGTCGGACCGGTGACCGGTCAGAAGTCCGGTCCGGGTTATAGCCTAAATTTGCTTGGAACCGGACCGGTCAAAACCCGGTCAACGGACCGGTTCAACCGGTCGGACCGGTGAACCGGTTCCGGGTTGACCGGGTTGGTCATTTTAATTATTAACAAAAAATTTCACTCAACTTTGTAGAATTTAGTTTTCGAACCCTTGACCTCCAATATGAAAGGTAAGTCTCTTACCACTAGACTAACTTATAACTTGTTGTTATCTTTTTTTTTTTTTTGTTATTTTCTCAAATGTTTTATATAAAACACATACTATTTTATGTTTCTTATAAATTAACACTTATTATTTTCTTTTTTTTGTTAAAATAATTATTATTTTTTTTTAAATTGTTAATTCTATCCTATAATAAATTCTAAATCATATATTTTAAATTTATAAATGTAAGTATTATAATACATATATGTATTATAATATTACATTTTACATATAAATTTTGATGTATAATATATATAAATATTTTTATATATATTTAATATTAAATATCGGTTTTACCGGTTCAATCTCCGGTTAAACCGGTTGAACCGGTTGGACTTTAAACCACTAAACTTTCCGGTTCAATATCCGGTCCGGTTCTTACAACATTGATTTACACACATAAAATAATTGCAGGCAGTACATATCACCCAACCCAAAAAAAAAAAAAAAAAAAAAAACCACAACAAGAGCTCTTTCATTCAGTTCCAGCAGCGGCAGAGGCAGTGAAGTGGCCAGCAGTGGCGAAGGAGTGATCGGTGACAGTGGCTGCGTCGGCGAAGGCAGCAGCAGTGGAGGCGACATCACATTCCCCTGTGGCAGGATGATTTTCGGCGATTGCACTGGCAGCCAGTACGACGGCACCAGCATAAAAGGCAAGGAAGGAAATTGTAGTGCTGGTAGCAGTGGGGGCGATGCTTGTTTCGACTGCAGTAAGATGGTCTCCGGCATTCGCGCCGGTAGCCAGTAAGGCAGCGTCAGTAATGATGAGGGCGAAAATGGTGACAAACTACCGGGCGAATACGGATCCGGAGCCGGAAAGGCCATAGACAATGTTATTTAGGCCTGAATTTGACGGAAATAGCTCAAAAAATCCCAAAATATGAGATCTAGGGAAAAAAGGAGGAAGACCAAAGGGCTGGAGAGAGAAAAAACGATAAATTGGGAGGAGACAAGAAGAAGAGGAATAAAGGAGGATGTAAAGGCCATTTTGAGGGGTTTAGCGGCTGGCCGGTGGTAGTGGCTGTATTTAGGCTAAAAACGAGAGATAGATTTTAGAGAGATAGTTTAGAGAAAGAGAAGTCTATGAAGTCTTGTTTTTTCTTTTGATCATCATTCATCAATGTCAGTGCATTTTCTTTGCGTGGTAGATTCTCCAAGTGCCGATATCTTGTTACAGAGAGCAAGCAACTATCATCTATTGTGATGTGTATGAAATCTCCTATTATTTTGTGTTTTCCATAGACACTTTTTGTAATTTTTTTTTTTTTTTGTTCTTAAGAGCTGGAAATGATATTGTTGTAGAAAGACTTTAACTTAAGAGACTTTAATATTGTATGATTTCAGAAAATATAACTACTGTCATAATTCTTGTTTTTTTACACCACATTTTATAATTATCTTTCTATATTAAAAAATTTTCTCCAAAAATATTCACTCAACTTCATATAGTTTTTCCAAATGTCCTTTTCAGAACAACAGATGCTAATTAACTTTGGGAAGAGTAGCATAATAATGAGTTTTGTAATTACCACCGCGTCGTTGAATTAGCAAGACTCGTTTTAATATGAAAAACTATGGGTTGAAAATCTTATCAAGTTCCGTGGCAAAATTAAAAATATACTTGTTTTGTAGGGGTGTCCGCGCGGTTTGTAAACACTAGTAGGAAATTGATAAATATACTCTTTTATAAATTTAGTATAAATAATTTAATTTATCTTATATATCGATTTAATGGAACGACAGTCTGTATACTTAAAACGAGTTTTGTAACTGGACATGGATTTTCTATAAAAACAGGGATAATTAAAAAAAAATGAATAAATCATAGAAATGAAAATTAAAATGAAATGGAGTGTGTTTGTTATTATTATTATTATTATTCCCCAACACTGGTCTTTGTTTGTTTTGACCCGCCGTACCAAAACAAACGGCGAAACGGCAAAAACCACCCACCCAGGATTAACCTAACCACGCGGTAGGTAACCGCTGCTTTTTTAATACGGGGAAAGTGAAAACCGAAAAAAGACAGCAAAGCTTGTCTGTTATCGTTGTTAGCCGTTTGTTGTAAATTTTAAGAGCATATCTTCAGACCAAATCGGCTGGGCCCACACCAGAAGTGGGTCCACGCATAACACCCAACCAGAGCTGTTATTGTTCGATGCCCGATCGTTGAAGCTGTCTCTGGCAAGATCTGTCACCGAAGGAGACGCGTTAGTTCATTAAAGCTTCCTTTTGGAAATTTTTTGTTTTGTCCATTGAGAAGATAGAAAGAAAGAATGTCTTCCAATTCACAGAGATCGGACAGCTCTCGTTCTTAGGTAAAAAAAAAAAAAAAAAAGCTTGGAAATTCCCTTTCTTTTGTTCATTTCTGATGCGTAGAGTTGTAGATTCTGTCTGTTGTCTTTCTGGGTTGTCTCAGAATTTGGAAGTTTTGAGCTGGGGTTTGATGTTTTTTGTTAAAGATCTTGTCGGTTCGATGTCTGGGTTACTTGTCATCATCTGTTGGTCAGAAGAGTAATTGGTTTGACTTTTCGTAGGTATGATTAAAGTGGGGTTTTGGTGGCTTTATGCTGTTTGATTTGTTAATCCCATTTGTGAATTTGTTCTTAATCTCGCGTTCATGATAGTGATTGGTGGTGGATCTATATGCTGGTGGTGGTCTGTGTATTGAAAGGTTTGACCTTTCATGGTGAAAGCATGTTTTGACTGTTGAATTAGTGGGTTTGTCTAGACTTCTTCTTAAATTAGATCATTATGCTGTTTTATTACGTAGAAATGCTTCTTTTTTTGGCTGGTCTGATGATTTGGATGTCACTTGGTGTAATGTGTAGACTGAGCAGCACTGTTACATTACATTTCATAAAAAGCTGCTTTTTCCTTTTTTGGTGGTCTCACTTGGTTTTAAATGCAATGTTTTAGACTGCACAAGACGAACTTTTTAAGTGATGGGGAAAAAAGGGACTTGGTTTTCTGCTTTGAAGAAAGCACTCAGTTCTTCCAAGGTTTGTCGCTTTTTTTCTTTTATGGTATCTATTTATTGATCCCTGTGTATTTTTCTCAATTTGTTTAGTCGATCAACTTGAAAATTGGTTGCCTTCTGGCTTAAGCAGAAATCTAAATCAAAGAAGAAACAGTCTGGACACGAGAAGAAAGATGTTGTTTCTTCACATGAAGAAACCATCTCCCGATCTGTTCCTGCCCCTCCTTCTTTGCCTGTACCACCTTCTGCTGTTCCCCTAAAAGAAGATGCCCAATTAACTGAAGCTGCGAATGAGCAGAGCAAGCATGCGTATTCTGTGGCACTTGCCACTGCTGTGGCTGCTGAGGCAGCTGTTGCAGCTGCCCAGGCTGCAGCTGAGGTTGTTCGACTCACAAGCGTCGCACGCTACCCTGGAAAATCAAAGGAAGAAATAGCAGCAATCAAGATTCAGACGGCATTTAGAGGATACATGGTAAATATATTTCCTATATCCTATAAAAATTTCAAGATCCATGGTCATTATTTTCTTTCTATATGCTTAATTTGGATTTGAACTTCATTGTACATTCTCATTTCTCAATCAATGGACTTGATCTTTTGTGATTTATAGTCTTCGTGCATTAATTGCCTGCACTTATGAGGAAGTTTTACTATGAATTCTCTGGTCACTTTTCGTAATGTTCTCGAAGGATCAAAGCTTAAACAGGATGCTTTATGCTAGGTTGAGGAATGAATTGATGAACAAAGTGAATCAGGATGTGCCTATTTAATATTTCATTTAGTTATAATGAGCTGCATATTTGAACCGAGTATTTTCCTTTCTGGCTGTCAGGCAAGAAGAGCATTGCGGGCTTTAAGAGGCTTGGTGAGGTTGAAGACATTGATACAGGGGCAATCTGTGAAGCGGCAAGCAACATCCACATTACGAGCCATGCAGACTCTTGCTCGTGTTCAGTCTCAGATTCGTGCAAGGAGGATCAGAATGTTGGAGGAAAACCAGGCCCTTGAGCGGCAGCTCCAACTGAAACGGGAAAAAGAGCTGGAAAAGATGAGAGCTTCTGTAAGTGTGGTGACTTTGTACAACAGTGATTGCCTCTGTTTTCCTTTCTTTTTCATCCTTGATACATTATGCATATATTTGCCCAACTTTTGAGGGCCTGCTCCTGTCAATTTCTCATGTAGTGGATATAAACTTTTATGAAGTCATCATCATCTAAACTACCAAAAAAATTGGTGTGGCATGTTGCTTTACTTTCTTCAGTTTTGCTGTTCAAACATGGGGATGAAAAGTTTTCCTTCTTTCATCTGAAACCATATGTTTCCAATATGCATTGCAACAGATTGGAGAGCAATGGGATATCAGCACACAATCAAAGGAGCAAGTTGAGGCCAGTTTACTACACAAGCAAGAAGCTGCTGTGAGAAGAGAAAGGGCATTGGCATATGCATTTTCTCATCAGGTATTCTATTGGTTTTTAATGGTCCATACTGGCAAAACTGTGATGGATAATGCACATATACGTGTATTTTCCGAGTGCTTCAAACAGCCCAAAGTAACGGAGAAAATATTTAATAAACATGCCCACTTGATGTGCTGTATCTTATTTTTGTTTAGCCATTTGCCATTTCTCATTCCATATTATCTTCCCTGTGCACCTGCGTTATTTCACTTTTTGTAATGGTGAATTAGATTTTCCCTCTCATTTTCAAGGGAATAAATCTACTGATATGTCGGTTTTTGGGGGGGGGGGGGGGGGGGGCGCACAGATGCATTCTTAAAGACAAATTTATCACAATTGCCCTAATTTTTTATTTTTTTAGTAAAAAAAATGAATTAAAAAAACTAAAGATCGTCAAGATTGCAGAATTGCATTTCTATGCCATGGCATTCCCTCTTCTGTGATGATGACTGCATCCAAACGTGGTGTTGAAGTAAATATTAGAATGGATGTTATTGTACACCAATGCTTATCTTACGGAATCAATTCCGTTGTATGCTAACGTTGTTTTCAATTTTGTCGTGTTGGGGAAACTTTTGGACGTTGCTAAACTAACATTTTGGATGGCTTCTGGAACAGCAAACATGGAAGCACTCTTCAAAATCAGCAAGTCCGACATTTATGGATCCAAGCAATCCGCACTGGGGTTGGAGTTGGTTAGAAAGGTGGATGGCAGCCAGGCCTTGGGAGAGCCGAAGTACTGTGGATAACACTGATCGTGCCTCTGTTAAGAGCACAACAAGTCACGCCATGTCCTTTGGGGAAATCACCAGAGCTTATTCTCTTCGTGGTTCCAATCATGAGAAGAAGCCTTCCCCAAATGGCAAAAATTTGAGTCGGCCTCCCAGTCGCCAGTCTCCATCAACTCCTTCCAAGGCACCTTCTACATCATCAGTAACTGGTAAAACAAAAGGAAGCGCCCGGGGTGAGGATGATGACTCAAGGAGCATGTTCAGTGTCCAATCTGAGCGCTACCGGAGGCATAGCATTGCAGGATCATCAGTGAGAGATGATGAGAGTCTTGCAAGCTCACCTTCAGTTCCGAGTTACATGGCACCCACACAATCTGCCAAGGCGAAGTCCCGCTTGCCAAGCCCACTGGGCCAGGAAAAGAATGGAACACCGGACAAGGCATCTGTTGGGGCTGCAAAGAAGCGGCTTTCATTCTCTGCTTCCCCAGCCGGACCAAGGCGGCATTCTGGTCCTCCTAGGGTGGATGTCAGCATTATCAAGGACGTTGAAGTGCACTCAGAAGAGAGAGAAGTCAATGGCGGAAGCGGCAGATAGCGCAATGGAGATGGAAACTAATTTCACCCTTAGTTGTTTAGAGATAAATGTAGCTTGATTTACCAACAGAACAAATAATCCATTGGTTTGTACTTTGATGTTTGCCTATGTTTTTTCTTCAGCAACTGCTCTTCTTAGAACTTAGAAGCGTGAAGGACAAAAGTGATTAAAGAACCGATTGTATGTAGCAACATTTCCATGCTTGTGTGAGTGACATTTTTGCTTCTGTTTTTTATTAGAAAAAAGTGGGTGGCAACACATTGAAAACAATGCAGTGAATGCATTAATGTGGCATTATCTCATGAAAATATCGTTGAATTGGTTAAAAAATAATAATAATAATAATAACAAAATGGCATACGAGCCATTAAATGAACTATGTGTTTTCCAAAATATTATTTTGTCAAACTCTTTTTTATAATCTTTCAATTCTTTTTTATAATGTTTATGTCTGAGTTTTTGAAATAGTAGTATTTACTACTTATTTTCTTTTCATAGGGGTTAATTTTTTGCGGTAACATAACAATTTTGAGTGTTGAAAATTGTAGACAATTTTGAAGGGATTCATCACATTCATCCAGTTAATTTGATACGCAATAGATGTTGGTGATGTGATATGTTTCTAATTTACATTTTTAATTAGGAATAGACTTGTGTTATGCAAGATTTTATAATTTAATGTTGATTTTACTTTTTATAAAATTTTTATTATATTACATATGAAACATTAAATATGTGTCATATTGTAAATTATCATGTCTTATATTAGAGTTTTTTAATCATCGCTTTGTATTAGAATTTAAGGCTTATGGTCAATTTGTAGACAACCACAGTAATTAATTAGCAACTTTAATTTACTGAAGATTATTAGGCACATAAAACTTCTTAGGCCACATCAACCAACAAAATTGGTGTTTTTTATATAGAACATCATGTAGTGTTGGATTTTTAGATTTTTCTTTTTAACCATCGATTAAATATTAAGTTTTATTTATTTATTCTGATTCATAGAAAATAATCATTAGAAAAAATATACACACAAAAATCCTAAACAATAAAAATAACATAAGAGACATCAAAGCTTGAGTAACAAGGCTTACGTTATAAGTCAAAACACTTGTCTTTATACAAATTTATTAATTAAAAAATTACGAATTTAAATATGTATTTATATTAAATGAGTAATATTGTCTCTCAAAAAATATGTAAGTAATTAAAATTTTTATTATAGAGGTATTAAATTTAAATTTTAAAATAAAAGAGAAGAAATTTATAAAAAATGATAATCGCTCTCATTATATATAACTTATGCTCAACTGTCCTTTTAATAAAAAAAGAATCAAATTAGTAAACTGTAATTGGACTAAATGCACGGCTTGCATATTAATAAGGGATGGTTTGGTCTCATTTTATTTGAAAAAAGAAAAAAAAAACTGACTTTTAGGTTCATTAAAGGCCAGAAAAGGGGGAAAAAAGGAACCGAAAGAAAAAATGAATTTAACAGCGAAATATACGGTCACTGGATGAAGCGCCGCGAGCAAACAAACTTTCCGAAGCTTTCCTTTTTGTCACCACCGACGAAGCCCAATCCGATTTGCCAGCCCCACGGCGCTGTGCTGGACGGAGACCCCTTGCCAGATCCGCCGGAACACCCGGTCTTTGACAACCGAGAGCAAACGTTTTCTTGTGATAAATAAAATTCAGAACGGTGGGAAGAACCCTTAAAAGATTTCACAAAAATGGTATGCGAAAAAGAAATCCTTTTTTCTTTCTTTCTTTCTTTCTTGTGTTGTTTTGCGCTGCTCTAGTTATAATCTTATTGTGCTATTGACACTATCAGCGGGATTTTTTTTTTTTTTTTGGGTGTCTGGGGAGGGAAAATTAACTATCATTTGAGATGATGCAATATCTTTTCTATAAATTAGATGGTGGAGATCTAAACTGCTGTGCTCAATTAGATGATATGCTTCAATTGGTTTAACTAGTAGCTCCACTACATGGTTGTAACGTAGTTAGCACTCTGGTTGTCACGCAGCCCATTCAACCATATTTAACATTAGTCTATATTACTTTTATTTCACTCGGATTTCATAAGGAATCCCGTTAAGTATTTTCCAAATATATTGTATTTTTTAATATGTTTTACTGAATTGCTATGTGCGCGTCAGGCTACACCATTCTTGGCGGGCCTTGCAGTTGCTGCTGCTGCACTTGCTGGTAGATATGGAATCCAGGCTTGGCATGCTTTTAAGACACGTTCTCCCAAAGCTAGAATGCGCAAATTTTATGAAGGTGGCTTCCAGCCCCAGATGACGAGGAGAGAAGCCGCTCTAATTCTCGGTGTCAGGTAATCATTTATATTGATCTTCAACATGGACTATGATTTGCAGACTTTTGCCTGCTTTCATCTAGAGATTAGGACGCGAACATTATGCTTTTTTGCATTACGAAGCATGCACCGCCGTTGCATTTGTCAAGTTTAATCTCAAGGATTATTTGGCTCATGGGAACCTTGCAGTGAGTTCAACTTACTTGTCAACATTAGGCAGGTCAAAATGTCACGGCATGACCCAATTTTTTTTGAAGTTCACGTATTTCATGTCTTGCCTTGACACACCCATTTGTTTTTTTGTGTCGTATCATACCTATTTAAAAATTTAGATAATTAGCCCAACTTGACCCATAAGTCCAAGTACTATGGATTAGTGTCGTGCCGTGCTTAAGCCACTCACCGTATCGTATCTGGGTCACTTATTGTGCCGTAATTGAGCCGTCCACTTTATTGTGTTTAAATCGTTGATTGTGCCTAAATTGTTATATAACTAGATGATTGATTATACTTAAATCATGTACCGCTTACATTATTCATCATTTTTAAATAGTATCATCCATTTTTATAAATAAATAAATATAAAATTTAAGTGAAAGATCAAAAAAATATTATTTTTTATTAAATATTTAAACTTAAGATTTAAAATAACTAATTACAAAAGTGAAATATTAAATTTTAATCAAAAAAAAATACAAACAAAATATTATGTCAAATATAATTTTTTGTTAAAATTTAAATAAATTTATCATATAAATATTATCTCTAACTTTTTTCATTCATAATTTATGAAATAAATAAATAAATAATTTTATGAAATAGTGATATATTCTGTTCTATTAAATAAAAAATAAAAATAAATAAAATATATAAACTAGTACACTTAACTTGGTAGAAGAGGTTGATACTTTTATTCTTTTGAATCGTGGTTCAAAACTTGTTACTTGCACTTCTCATTTTGATTTTAAAATCATTTTTAAAAGGACTTATATTGGGCTCATTTATGGGTCGGGTGTGGGTTAGGCTTGGACAGTGCCTGGACTTGGGTCATTCTTGGGTTCAGACCGTGCCTGAACTTGGGCCCATCATGGGCCGTGTCTTGCCCGGCCTATGGGCCTAAAAATGTAAGCTCAGCCCAGGCCCTAATATTAATCGTGCCTAGTCTGAACCTGACGTTATATAATGCGGATCGTGCTTAACACGACTTATGCTGAGCTGGGCCGGACCGGACCGGACGGCCCAATTGACATGTCTAGTCAACATTGTCTGATATTGGTAAGCTTGGAAGTGGTTCAACAGGGAGAATGCAACCGCAGATAAGGTCAAGGAAGCACATAAAAGAGTAATGGTTGCAAACCATCCTGACGCGGGTGGCAGCCATTACCTTGCTTCGAAAATCAATGAAGCTAAAGATGTGATGCTTGGCAAGACAAAGAATACGGGATCTGCATTCTGATATTGTCAAGAGTCTTCATTCTCGAAATTCTTTCAATGATGAAATTGTTGAATCTTGGGGTCAACCTGCATGTGCTGGCCAATGCAGGTTCTTGTAAAAGCACGAGCTTTTGACCTCTTTTCGAACTCCAAAACAAAAAAAAACCTGAGTGAAAAGATAGTGGAAAATTCTACTGCACAACTCAGATAAGAATCCTCCTGGTATGATCAATAAAGATTAGGAGCATTGTGCATTCATCTATAAGTGGCATGTTTATGCACAGTCTGAAGAGTTTAAGCTTAGGCCTTTAGTTTATGCTTCAGGACCTCTGCCAAGCTGTTCTACCTATGTGCTTGTATTGTGTTTTTAGTGCTATTTCTAGTTACAGTTGCATCGTTTTGAAGATTCATTTGATTTTGTATTCTAAACCAAATCGACTTTCATGCAGTGCGAGTCCCAATCTTTTCTAGACATTAAAGAAAGTAAAAGAGTTTGCATTACATGGTAGGTGTGTTCTTGGTTTTGGTCAGCTGAACTGAACGTGAAAAATGTGAACCAAATCGGTTCTGCAAAATTATAAACCAAACAAACAGTATGTTCTGCTTAACCGAAATATACACTTCAGTGTCGGATATCCAACCAAATAATCCGAACTCGTAACATGTTTTTTTGATTTTCAATACTTAATGGTGTGTTTGGATTGTGATAAAATTGTGAAAAAAGAAATTTTGAGAAAATAAAGTTATTTAAATATATAAGAAATATGTGAGAAAGAAAATGATGACAAATAAATGAGAAAAAAAGTTATTAGAAAAAAAATTATTTGGATAAATGAGAAAGTTGTGAGAAAGAAAATGATGAGAAAAAAATGAGAGAAAAAAATTGTGAGAAAAGAAATTTGTTTGAATATATGAGCAAGTTATAAGAAAAAAAATAATAAGAAAGAAAATGATGTGATTGTAAATAGTAATCATTCAAGGGTAAGGTTATCATACACAAAAATAATCACAAAGTTGGCGTGCAAATTTGGATCATTGAATTATAAAAAATATATTGAATATATAAAAAAAAATAGATTAATTATTAGATTAACTGCGTGCCGTATAATGTGTGCCCATGTAATCTTTTTCATTTTTCAAATCAAATTCTTTTTTTTATCATTTTCTTATGAAAACAAACAAAGATTATGAGAAAGTGATGTGAAAGATAGTTATAAGAAAGAAAATTGCAATAAAAAAAATGTTTGAATAAATGAAAAATAGATGAGAGAAAAAGTGATAAGAAAGAAAATAATAAAAAAAAGTTGTAAGATAAAAAGTTATAAGAAAAATAAGTTATTTAGATATATGAGAAATTAGTAAGAAAGAAAGTAATAAGAAAGAAAATAATAAAAAAAATTGTGAAATAAAAAGTTATGAGAAAATTAAGTTATTTAGATATATAAAAAATATGTGAGAAAGAAAATAATCCAAAAAAAAAAAGTAATAATGATTATATTTTTTTTTGTTAAAAATGAATTTTTCCCCATGGTTTCTGAAAAAACCAAACGGGCCAAAAAAGATCTGCGTGATTTAGTGCATCCTATGATAATGTCTTTCATATAGGAAAGAGTGCAGATGGGTAAGATAAGCAAAAATGGGAAAGAATAAGTTCAATGCATTGTAAAATAAAATATGACATGTAGATTTTGTGCTAAAAAAAAAAACAGTAATTGTTTCAAGCTAAATCAAAAACAATGAGCCTAATTGAAACTTAACATTAGAGAAGAGAAAATGAAGGAGACTCCGAAAATTCTGTACTTTTGAGAAAAGTACTTGAGGCTCCTAATACTAGGCATATTAGCAAAATACATCAAATCTTCTTACAAATTATTAAGAAATAAGAATACAAATAACCTTTTCTAAATTTTATTCGTAAAAAGAGATAGTCAAATTAAAAAATTCCCTTTTTAAATCGAATTTCTTAAATGATATGGAAGGAATTTTATGAAATAAAAGAGACACATCGAGACAAGTAACTTAGGTAGAAACATTATCTTAGTCACCACGACACTTATCAAGTAGTTAGCTCATTAGCATTGGAGTCATCCCTATAATTAAAAATTGTAAATTTAAATCTTAATTCGAGTTAATTAACTAAAAAAAAGTTATATTAATATTAAAAGAGTGATGTCAGCACAACGTCACTCATAATGTCAAAAATCAGTGGATATATAATTAAAAATTAAAATAGGTAATGTTAATTAAAGACAATAAAAATAAAAACTCGGAGTTGATCAAATTGTTATCTGTTACAAATTCAGAGAGCGGACACTGCTTTTTCGCCCAGAGTACAAATTTTAGATGTAAATTATAAGTCAGCGTGCGTGGCTAAAAGCGGTTGATTTATTGCGCGAGAAGACCCTTTGTGACTTGGATTAGTAGCTGCGAATGGGTTTGGCCAATTTTCTATAGAATCTCCAAATCGAGCACTACTTAAAATTTTTACAATCACCGTTATATTTTTTATAATTTAATAGATGAATTTCCTTTTTATTTGTAAAAAATGTCACGCTAGTTACAAAAAAATTTAAATTAATCTAAATCTCATTGTAGTTGGACATAATTTCGGACAAAATAAATGTGGTGCTCTACTTTTTTTCCTCGCAATCTGTTGGGAATAAGTAAAACGAACTTGAAATTGTGTTGGTCAAGCGTATTGAGTCGGCTTTTCTGATAGGAAACAGATAGGTAGCCAGGCATAACGTATATGTAACTAGCCAGCTTATTTTGCCGTACAATTCGCACTCGGAAAGAGTATTGCACATAGTTTGTGTTTTCTCATCCCCCTCTGTCTAGCTAACCCTGCCCGCAGGATTAAATCCAAAGAGCGTTTCAAAAGACTGGCAACGTAACTGAGGCGACTGGCAAGGAAAATGCAGATGACGATGAGTCGACAAGCTCCAAAGCCGCAGAAACGTGTGTTCATGGCAGCTCAAGTAGTGCTTAGGATTTTGGCCATGACTTTTGCAGTCGCGGCAATCTCCATGATGGTGACCAGTACTCAAACAGTATATTTTTTCAGTATTGGGTTCAAAGCTCGTTACAGCTACTCTTCTGCATTCAAGTAAATAACTAACTATAGCTAAACTCCTCCATATAATTAATATTCTCAAGCTTATTAATTATTACTTTGCTTGTTCTTAATAAATTTCCTCAAAAGTTGATAAAAACTAATTATTTTACCGGTGTTCATTCCCTAGAAAGGAAAACTAAAAAATTTCAACAATACTTTTTGATTTGGAAAAGATAGACAGTCATAAAATCTACTAAAATCTATCTAGAATAATTGATTTAAGTATGAGATTATTTTCAGTCTTATTAGAATTGAAAATAACATATGAGAAGGCCCAAAAAGACATCAACTTGGACATTATTCTGGTTAAATTCTCGCTAAATCCTCCTTTGGGCATATAACATCAACAAGGCTCTGATTTTATGGAACAATAGACTGATAGATATCGAGAGTTGCTTAATTTGGCAGGTTCTTGCTAGTTGCAGATGCAGTGGTGGGTGGATTCTCCTTGCTTTCACTCATCTTTGTTTATCTTTTGATACGCAAGCTTAAGACGTCAACATCATCGTGTCCCAAGAGCTTTTACTTTTTATTTTTGCATGATATGGTAAGGGGATTGACCTTCTTTCTTCCTTCTTTTGTAAGACATCAACTTCATTGTTTCCCAAGGGGTTGGAAATTGTTTTTGGACATAATTAATGGGCATAAATTGTATTTCAATTACAGTTGATGACGTTGTTGATCATCTCTGGATGCGCAGCAGCAACTGCTATCGGCTACGTGGGTCGCTACGGCCAAGAGATGATGGGTTGGTATCCTCTTTGCGATCGCGTGGCCAAGTTCTGCCATAGCATCTTGGTAGCTATGGTTTTATCCTACCTGACTTTCTTTGCTTACTTGGTCCTCACCATCATGTCCGCTTACAAGCTCAGTTCCCAGACCCCAGTTGAATGACAATTATTTTACTTGTCCCCTACACTCCTCAATCTTAGATATAATAAATTATTTTTCAATTTTTGCAAGTTCATGAAACAATTCATTTACAATTACGATTCTATGTTGAAAAGAAAGGCACGGGACAGCTTGATCTCTAGCTTGTTGCAATTCTATGGTCACATTAGTTTTAAGGTTTGTACATATAACAAAGTGAAACAGGTTCAGTAGAGAAGAATAAAAGTTCTGAAAAAAATGAAAGAAAACAATTACAGGGTTGAACTGCAATGAAGAAGGGAGAGTAATATGTTGATGTATCAGTCAGTTTCGATCTCGTCTTCACAATCTTTAAGGTGTTCCTTCAAGGGCTGTCTTTGAATTTCCCACTTGTCACTGTTCCATGCTGGATCCATATCAGGTAGTTCATAGTCATCAGGCCTTAGAGACAATTGGAATTCTGGTAGGTCAGGCAATGCCTGTAGGGCCCTGCACCATCCATCACCATTAATTCCATGCATTTCGAAGTTGAACAGATTAGTAACAGTAAATCAGTCAAGCATAAGTATTCCATATGAAGCCACAAGTGCAGAACAATGAATGAGATTTAGTGGCATCCTGCTTACTTCTCTTCTTCTAAGATGTAGCCATACATCTGAGTCTTCTTTGATGCAACTTCAGGAATTTTCTGATGCAATAGTTTCATAGCGCCCCAAAGTGGAGGCGACCTTGATCAAAATAATTCCCATGATGAGCAAACGAAATAAAAAAATTTGAGGATAACACAATAATAATAGAGTGGATTCCAACGCGCTATAAACAAAACAATGTCAACACCAACCTGGTAACAGGAGGGACAAGGCAAAAGCTTATGCAGGCCTTCTTGCTCTCGGACAGAAGTTCTTCTGCAGCAAGAAAGCAGCATACAGCACTAACATGGGAGATTGGTTCGTTACCCTTGTCAAGGATCAGACCATGGTAGTAGTAAGCTGCAGCCTAAGGATATGATACGAGGTTACTAATATTCTCAGACGCAAAAAGGTTAAAATAAATGAAACAATAAGAATAGTGCACTAATCCCCTTAAAATGGGAAAGGAATTGCACAGTACTCATTGACCATATGATAGCATTGCGAACCTTTGCTTCAAGGAACTTCCACTTGATGAACTGGAGATGCTTCTTTCCATCCCCATGGCTCATGCCGGCTCCTGATAGACAGTGATAAGCCTGGCAAATCATAGATAGAAGAAGTATAAAATGACGGTGCGAAAGAAGTAGGTGGAGGAGCAAATGCCATTATGTAGAGGAAAGCTTGACATTTCTTTCAAGCCTAGTTGATGAACAAATGTTAGCAGTACACAGACCTGACTAAAGTACATCATCTGTTCACATGCTAGCCTCCTCTTCACTGACAAAGTGGCCTTTTGACTTTCAACAGCCAAACCAAGCTGAATTTCTGTACCCTGAACATGTTCAGGGATGTCAATTTTCAAAAACCAACAAAAAGAACTCTGCAGTCAGTTCAAGTTTGTTAGCAAGAAGAGCAGGAAATCCTTTTCCGTTTAAGTTTAGTTTCTAGCATCTTTTGGACTTTTATTAAATCTAAATGAGATTGAAAGACAAGGGCGAGTCCAAATTAAGCCATCTCATGAGACATGCTCAAAACTTTTTTCGCTCCGGATTTTACTAGTAATGTAAACTACCTGGCCCAATGCTTGAATGGATGCAGCCTCCAGCACACCTTCTTGTAAATCTTTTGGAAACATTTTCCTGAATACGCGCACTTAGCCTCATTAGCCGCAAAGTTTAACATCAATGGCACTAGGTGCGGATAAAAATCCTCAATGCATTTGTATTCAGCATTTACGTACTTGATATCCGGTGGTACACGAACCAGTACTTCGCGGATACAGAATTCCAAGTATCCCGAAGCCTTAAGCAGCAAATCAACAGCGTCCCTCTTACAATCTGCAGATGCAAATTTAGACTATCACAATCGGCTCAGGTCTCCATCAACAAGGACCTATACTTCTTCCTCCATAAATAATCAGCATGACCATGTACGGACATTAAATGTGTAATTAAGAAACGAACCTGAAGATACAGCTCTTATGCCAGAACCAGATTGATCCGTAGGGATCATCAACAAGTTGGCCTCCGATAGGGTCAGCATTGCCATCATATGAATAACAGATAACACTTCAAACCAGGAGTTTGCCACCGAGTGTTCCTTCTCAATCAAAATTCAATTCAGTCATGGGCACAGAGATTTCGAAAATATTCTCAGCAACAAAATTAATGATCTTCTTAACAAGTCCTACCTTCAGTCCATCTTTTAGATTTTTCCACTTGAACTCCACCAAGCCCTCAAGACCAAATTCTGCAAGATATGCACAAGATTCTCTAATATGGAGATGCAGAGACCACCAAGGAGACAAGAAACTACAATGTGAATGTAAGCAGCTGTAAGCTCTTAAAAATAAAAATGACAAAAATAATAATAAAAAAAAAAAAAACCTTTCTTCGTGAGGCCGATAAGAACAGACAAGTACTCCTCCAATGCCCTCATTAATTCAGTTATTGCTGTTCCTCCTGCAATACCCGGAATTGTATTCTTTTTTAAAAATAGGCAACAAAAATAGGCAAAATTTTGTTTTCCTGCAAAAACTAGCCAAACGAAAAAAGGCCTAAAAAAAAATTAAGTCTTGTTCTTCAAGGACAAAAGGATTTAATTGGCACATTTTGCATCTCTTCAGCCAACCATAAATTAATTTTATCTTCCTTCAAAAATATGAAGAGCTGCAGAAATAAAAAAAGAGAACAACATTAAGGAGAATGAGATCAGACCTACCCGTATCCTGTGCCACAAGGACAATCTGATTGCGAAGACAGGTTATGTTCTGGAGAAGATGTTGAGGAACTAGTCCTCTAAGTGCCCTTTGAATGTCAGACTGCGTTGTTGGAATTCGGATTGAAGGCACGTACACTCCCACTTCTGGTATGGTTGCTGCTGCTGGCCTTTTCTTTCTCCTCCCAACGTCTATGAGTAAAGAAGAAGAAGCGCACCCCATTCTTTCTTGCCAAAAGTTCTGAACATCCTACATACAAAATTGGCATGTATATCAACTAATATAAGCAACTCTTACCGTTTGTATTTCAATCTCACCGTAGAGACAGACCAAACTTTAGTACAAGATCAAAGTAATGAAATTGGGAAAAACAAAAAAAAACTTGCATAGTTGCATTACGTTCTTCACAAATAAAATATTAGAGAGAGAGAGAGAGAGAGAAAGAGAGAGAGCAGCATTGACTGAGAAATGGGCTACAAAGGTGAGAATGGTCATAAGTGTAAAAGCTGGCAGAGCCATAGTTAATAAACAGAGCAGACACAGAAATAAGAGATGATGTTAACTAAGTGAAATGACTCACTGGGAGGAGAAACACTGAAAGAGGAGTGCCTGCAGAGAAGTGAAGCGAAGCTTCGAGGATGCATATTAGTAGCCTGGAGAGAGAGAGAGAGGGCTCAGGGACCGAGGCAGAGCTCACATGGAAGAGTACATGGAGTCTCCGCGTAGTTTAAGGAAGTCATTGAAATTTCCCACCAACTTGTGTGTTTGTGTCCGGTTTATGAATGATTTGTTTAACACGATGGTTGTTAATTAAGAAAAAAAAGTTGGTATCTCACGAAATTTTTTGTCTTAAAATTTATTTTGAATGAAATGTTGACTATTATTTTTGAAATTAAAACTGATATATTTAAAATTTTTATTATTTTTATATTTTAAAAATATCAATTACAATTCTAAAAATAATAGTACCGTTACATTTAAGACAAATTTTAAGATAAAATCACTAAAACATGTATGCATGTATGCTCGTTAGTTTAACGTAATGCTTGTACCTGCAACTAAAACAATTGAAGTCACGGTGTTCATGCATAGACAAATCAGATTAGCAGTAGATCAATTTGGTTGTATTATATTTTTATTTTATACAAGTTTTTTTTTGATATTTTTTTATCCGATCTATATATTGTAAAAAAAAAAAAAAAAAAAAAAGACAAATATGAGATTGCCAATGGATCTACCGTAATTTTCGCAAAGGTTCATAATCTAATCTGCCAAATTCGTACATGTAATGTATTGGAGTACCAGAGTTGTTTTCACTTTAATTTTGCTTCAGAAGAAAGTCATGGCGATCCTAGTTAATTAATTTTTATGCTTCACAATCTCCATGCTGCTGCAATTATACTAAAAGTTGAATGAACTCCAGCGCATGCTCAAATCTTTAAGGGCATCTCCTACCACAGAATTCATTCAATACCTCCATTGAACTTCCGCCGGAGGGACCACGGTATGACACAGTTGATGAAACGTTGGGGAGGGGCAAAAATTAAAGGGATGGAAATATTATTATTATCTCTCATTTATTGTTGCTTATGGCTTTGTTCAAAAAAAAAAAAAAAAAAACTGCTTATGGCTATGGAAATGGAGAAGATAAAGGCGCCAGTTTAGCAGCTCCATCACCGCCATGCACTCCCTTACCAAATTCTTGTGGAGCTGGGCATTTGACTGGAAATTAAACTAATCATCAGTGCTAACTGCTAAATGCATAAGAATAATGTTAAATATTCTGAAAAATCTGTCATGAAACATTTTGAAATGTATAATTATGGAAAGAATCGTTAATTTTTTTAACATCGTTAAATCAAAAAAAGAAATAAATTAACGATTCTTTGTATAATTATACATTTCGACATATTTTATAATACAGTTTTTGAAGTATCTAGCATTACTCAATGCATAAACAGATTACTACAGATCTCTCATTTACAATTAAGTAAATTTAGTGTTACTTTAAAATTTAGAAATTTTTGTAATGTTTATTTTTATTCTTTAACAAATTAATGAGGTGTTTGTTTAAGAAAAAAATAATGTGGGAATGGGAATCAACTACCAAATTTCCATTCCTGTTGTTTGTTTTATATAAAATGCATTCCCATTCCCTTAAAAATGGGAATGAGATTCCCTACTTTAAGGGAATCATGATTCCTATGTTTACTCCATTAATCATTCTCATTCCCTTCCTAACTACTTCTAACTTCTCAATTTTCTCCACTATCCCATGTTTTTATTTTTATATTGTTATTATATTATTTTTTGATTTAATTTATTCATAAAATAATAATAATAATAATAATAATAATAATAATAACATGTTTTTATAGTAGAATAAAAATTAAATATTTCAAACCTCAGGATAATAATAAAATTGTAAATAATAATAAAATTTTATAGTTAAAATAATCGTTTACTTATTATTAATAAATTATTTTATAATCTCTACAATATTATTTCCATAATAATAATAATAATAATAATAATATTATTATTATTATTATTATTATTCTTATTATTATTGTTATTATTGTCATTATCATCACTACTTATTAATGAAATCATATGTTATAGTATTATAATGAGAATTTAAATTTCAAAAATATTTAAATTATCAATTAACAAATGATTATTATTATAATAACAAGAAAATTTTATTTTAAGATTTTCTTTTTGGATTTTATATTTATGGTTATCATTGTGAAGTATATTATTATTATTATTATTATTATTAGTTTTTATTATAATTTTTAATTTTATTTGTATGGTAATTTAATATTTTTAATTTGACATTGCATTATAATATTTTTTAAAATTTCATACTTTTTAATTTGATATTAATAATTTTTTAATTTTAATTACATTTATCTTATATTTATCATGACATAAGTATTATCATATATTTAATATTTCCGATTCCGAAATGAAACAAACATCTATGAAGGGTTTTGATTCCGATTCCGGAATAAACCAAAAATATTATAAAATAAGTGATTCCGTTTCCCTTTGCACTTGATTCCAATTCCGATTCCGATTCCGATTCCAAACCATAAAACAAACGGCCCCTAAAAGTTTAACACTTGTTTCTTGCTTTGGCCTTTGGGGTCGCGACATTCAATAACTCATAGGATCGTCTCATACGTGGTCAAACGAAGCAAATGTAGAGCAAAGAAAGGATGACGAATTCTAAAGAATTGAGTCACATGTTAATAAAGTAATTTTTTTATATTTATATTCATTTATTCATGGGACCAAATAAGATATAATTGGACTGTATTTTTATTACTTCATGTTATTTTTTGAGTGTTACTATCCATTTTTTTTTTATTATTAAAAAAAATCAGTGATACATGTTAAAGGAAAAGGAACGAGTTGATAAATAGAGTCGATTTTGCAGAGCTTTGTTTGATGTGTGTTATGGCGTGCTCTTAACAATTTTCATTTTCCGTTTTTTATTTTATAATCTAGCGACTTTATACCACTCTTATCATACCTATCATTTTTGCCTTTAGTCTTCTGTGATTTGCACGGACTAACAATAAAATTTTATATACAAAATTTAAAAATGCATATGATTCTACCAGTAAACTGTAGCTACTGGCTCTTCTTGTCCTTTTTTTCTTTTTTTTTGGATTTTCTTTGGTTATATTTCCCGTCAACATTTGTCTAACTTCCCGATTGAGCTCACTATTTTTTCTTTCAACTATAAAAAATATGTATCCTAAATATATAAATTATTACACTTGCAAGTGAAGGTCAAAAATTACTTGTTGTCGTCATCATACAATCTTTTTTTATAAAGAAAATTTATTATCCGAATATTGTTAGCTCGAATAAATTTTATTCACATCTAATTTTAATATTAACAAATTTTAAACTAATTAATATTCAAAACATAAATTTTTTAATATAAAAGATGACTCCATTAAAATTTAAATTCGAATCAAGAGAAATAAAAAAAATCACTAACTTAGGTGGTTGCTTGTTGCTTGGGCCTACCAAATCTATGGGCTGAATTCAACATGTATCAAACTTAGTGTATAAAAATGACAATAGTATTTTGTCATGATCTATGTTTTTTTTTTTTAAATTAATTAAACAGTTCTATTGACTATAAATTATATAATAATAAAAATGACATTTCTAAAATAAAGAGTTGAAATATGTAAAATGTGAAGCCTTAAGTTCTAACGAGATGTTTTGAAGGATTTGTTATTTAAGATGTTCATGGTTCAGTTAGTTGAACTAAAATATTATAATTATTTTTAAATTAAAATTTTTAGTTATTTAAAATCAAAATTATTCCTAAATTAAAATTTTGATTAATTGAAAATTTTAATTTGATTTCAGTTAAGTGTTCGGTTAATTGAATTTAATGAAAAAAAAATTTAAAATTATAATCTAAGTGTAAAAAAAATATTTTTGATGTATATATTTTTAAAAAATTATAACTATCATTGTATATAAAAATTAAATAAATAATTATTTGAGATATAATAATTTTTTATTAATATTTATTTATCAGCATTTCAATTTGATTAAGTTAAATACGGTTTTTTAGTATTTTGAAATTAAAATTAAATTAAAAATTTCAATTTTTGTTTGTTTCAATTAATTTGATTATAAAATTGATTCAATTACCAGAAAATTCGATTCAACTTAGTTCAATTTTTTTGATTAACTGAAATTTTTTATTTTATTTTAACATCTTATTTGTTATAATCCATCTTCGATGATCAGAATGATTGATACATCATCCATCGTCTATTTTTTTTAATTATTATTATTATTATTATTATTTTGTTGAGCATTCCCCCCGCAACGATGTCGTATAGTTTTTTTGTTTTTTTTTATGGGTCTTTTTTCGATGCATGGTCGGCTGGACTGAACTCTAGGGGCTGTTGTCAAAGGAATCCGTCCTAACAATTAGCCAACAACAAAATCAAGATCGGATCGAGAAGGAGAAGAAAATAAAATAAACGAAGATTTTTTTTGAACAAAAAGTCTCGAAGAACGGCGGCAAAGTCAGCGATGAATCTACTGGTAGTGGTAATCCTCTTCTTGGTTTGGGCGTCGCCGCCGTCTTCGGTGGCTAGCACCTCCGATGGCCCATTCATCGTCGCCCACAAGAAGGCCTCTCTTAATAGACTCAAGTCCGGCGCCGAACGCGTCTCCGTTTCCGTCGATATCTACAATCAAGGATCTTCGTCAGTTTTTCTTTTCTCTTTCTTCTCGCTTTCTTCTCTTTAATCAAATCATATCTGCTTCGTCCTTTTTGCTGAAGTTATTTTTTTTTTTTTTAGGGTTCTTAAGAGAATAGAATCGAATGAAATGGATTTAAAAATTGAATTGCATGTATTTTCAGTGGAAATTGTCTCTAATTTTCTTTCAGTTGTAGGAATCGTAGGAAATCAAAAGGAGTTGAAAATATATATTTTTGCTTTTTTACTATCTGGAAAAATATTAGTTTGGAAATAATGGGTTATTTTGTTGTTAGCATGCAAATGTAGGATTTATGAGCTGCAATGGGAGAATCAATTTGCATTCATTCCGGACGGAAATTTAATAGGATGATGATTCAGTACTATAGAGATAAATTGGAAAAAAAAAATGAAATGGGGAATGAATCAGTTCGAGAATGCTGCCATATAGCAATCTCAGGCCTCATAGTGAGTGATGATCATATGCCAACGCTTCAGCAGAAGAGCCTCAATTCTAATGGCCAGGAACATTAGATGGGGGGAAGGGAGGGAGGGACCTGAAATAAGTCAAGTAAGATAGGAGAATGCAAATGAGAGGGTCGTAAGGAGGGAAATGGGGCAAGGTGATTGCAAATACCAGGTCCACATGCTTCGAGACTTTGTCGATTTTGGAAATTACTCTTGAAACTTTGCGTAATGTGTTATCAAAATATCGTGCTGGATTGCAAAAATCATCAGCTATTGTCCCTTAATTTTTCGCATTCAATTCAAATCTTATAGATTGATGCTTTCTGGTCGGTCAGCTTTAGAACTAATTTAAACCATCACATCTAATGCCAATTGAAGGATCTTGCTTCTGCTTTGGGTTTCATAATGGATTGGCTATTTTACTCAAAAACATAAGGTGCACCACCGCTAGTAGCATATATGGCAATGTATATAATGACAAATTATCAGGCAAACATTGATGGTGCCCTATTGCTTGATACGGCAAATATCTCTTATTTGGTTTTGCCATTTTTTGAAATTGATGTTCTTCCAGTCTCAGATAAATTTTTATGTTTACATAAGGCACAAGCAACAAAAGAGGGTGCTGATGAGTGACCTTTGGGTTGTAATTGATGACAAGGAACTGGTCAATATGAGGATGTTGCTGTTGCACTGCGATGAACATAATGATCAGTGTCTAGATTAATAGTTGTGGACTTTTGGTTGATTTTCTTCTTATCAGTGGATTAATTTCCCTTTTTTATTTGCTTAATATTTCTCATGGTTTGAGTGCAAATTGTTCACCTGGCATGTACAATTTTCCCTTCTTGTGTACATTTTCCAGGACAGCATATGATGTAAGTCTTGTGGACGATCGCTGGGCTCAAGATATATTTGAAATTGTCAGCGGTAACACTTCGAAGTCATGGGAAAGACTTGATGCGTGAGTGCTATCAATTTAGAAGTCACATCCATTTTTTTTTTCTTTTTTCACTTATTTGTAAACATTCCCACACATTTGTGTTTTGCAGGGGTGGTCTACTCTCCCATGCATTTGAATTGGAGGGAAAAGTGAAGGGCATGTTTTACAGTTCCCCAGCAGTAATTACTTTCCGTATTCCAACAAAGGCCGCTCTTCAGGTTTCGCAAATTCTCAGTCTTTCATTGTCTTTTTTTTCTGCTTTTTTTTTTCATTGCTCTTTGCATTGCTATGGTCATCTTTTGACTGTCACTTCACTGTAGGAGGCCTATTCAACTCCCATACTGCCTCTAGACATCCTTGCAGAGAAAACTCCTGAAAAGTCATTAGAGTGGGTAAGCTTCTCGTTTCTGGTATCAAATATGTAAATGTCCTCTGTCCTTGATTTGTCTTCCCTTTTTTTTAATTCTTTTGACTAAATCTTGTGTTCTTTGTTGTCTTATTTTATGGCAATCATTTTCAGGCTAAGGTACAAATCCTCCTCCCTCTATCTTAGTTTTCATTTTATTAGAGTAGTTATAATAAGCATCTTGAACGCCAGGTGCCTGCAGTTTTACTTGTTTTGTTTGTAGTTACATGGTTCTGCTTCATGTATTCATCATATTCAGCTAATATGGATTTTTTGTTGAATCGCAGAGGCTCTTGGCAAAGTATGGATCCCTCATTTCCGTCATCACAATTGTGGTTCTCTTCGTGTACTTGATTAGCACCCCATCAAAATCCAGTGCTGCAAAAGCCAGCAAAAAGAAGCGTTAATCATTCTGGACAGAGAAAGCAATACAGTAGCCTGTCTGCAGCTGGATCTCTCGATACATGAGGACTAACTTGCTGGCTGAACAGTTTTTTTAACCTCATAGAACACGATATCATGCCTAAAAACCGTTATTATTCTTCTTAGTTGTTGAAGAGCAGGTGCTAGATGAATCAACAGATTCCTCTGCCTAGGAACTAGTTTCCATTGCTGAGTCTGCGAGTACATTTTGAGATCGGTGTCCGCATATCAAATTTTGCAGTTCTATGCTAGTTTTTGACCTTCTTTGAGATTATTTATCGCGCTTGACTAATACGTAACTTTGTGAATTGTTACCCCTGGCGTGGGATACGGTAATCTTGAGATTTTCTATTAATTTTAGCCATGGGATTACCCTCCGGGAAGCATGGAAGGAAGAAGAACTCTTTGTGCCAATCTGTCTTGGAATAGAATTATATTTGCTTATTATCTCCCCAAATTGGATGATCAATTGCAAATGGTAAATATATTTTCCCACTTTAGGTATGCAATTGGGATGGGTGGGCACTTCGACCATCGGATTTTGGTTATTGGGATATTGGCCGTGCTGGTCAAGATGTAAATCCACTCTATTACAAGGGCACCACGAAGTAGCATGAACTTACTTCTGGAGGTGGATGAATGAGTGAGGTGTTCAAATGAGATTTATTTTGATTTTAATTAACAGATGCATTGATCGTTATGTATGGGATTTATTTTTTGTTTTTTTTGTTTAAAAATAAAGTTATTCTGAAGGAAAAAAATTTAGTGGTAATGTAATAAGAGAAATGTGAAATGCGATATGATAAGTGTGTTGATATGATATAATTATTGAATTAAAAAAATTTCTGTAGCATATGAATTTTAATTGAATTGTAATTCTCGTATGCTTCTACTGCATGGCTGTACGATCAAACTCATTTTTTATGTAAAAAAAAAAAAAAACTCATTTTGAAAATATTAGAATTTTTTTTGACATAATTTTGAAAATATTAGAAGGATGGAGGGTTTTGTCGTATTATTGACCGGGTGATGTCATACATTGCACAGTAGTACAAGCTGAATTTTACAGTTATTTGAAGTTTTACGATTTATTACATATATTTTATTATTTTTCTTGCTCATTTTGTGACTTTTATTAAAAATCTCATAGGTGTGATTGGATGATAAGAAATTAAATAGAAAGTGAATGAAAAAGAAAAAGAATAAAAATAGTACGATAATAATGATATTATAATTGATAAAAAATAATAATTAAAAAATTGTGAGAAAGAAAATAAATAATAATTTATGAAAAAAATAAAAGATAATTGTCTGAATTAATAAAAAATTGACTAAAAAAGAAAATAAATAAAAAATTTTAATTTTTTTCTTTTTTTTCTTGAGAAAATGGCAAACATGGCATAAATGTTCTATTAAATCCGAAGCAATTTTGCTTTTATTATGTATTCTAATAGGACACATTAATTCCGATTTAGTTAGCTGTGTATTCTAAAAATACACATAAATCAAAATATTTTATATTTCCTTCTATTATACTCTTGGCAATTCTAAACGCACATGTTCTAAACACGCATATACTAATCTGGGATTTACAGCATTTTTTTTTTTTGGGGGATATATAAAAGAAAATCCAGTCAATATACAGCCTATTATTAGCCAAAAATTGGAATAATTAACACAAATAATAATTAAATAACATCGTCAATCATCGGATAACAATTGGTCAATCTCAGCGATAATCACAGCCATTGGTCTACTGAAAATTTTCTGTCTTGGGGCCAGCCCATACAATCCTTGATCCGACGGCTATTAGAAGAGAGTCGTCCAAAACCCTTAAAATTATTCTCTGTCGTCTTCTTCTTCTTCTTGCTATTACTTTGTTCAAACTTTGGAGGGCCAATTATCTTTTTTTTAAAAAAAAAAAAAGAAAAAGAAAAAATGAGTTACCAGAAAATATCTCACGAACACCACTATCCTCCTCCAGGTTTTTTTTTTTATTTAAATTTTCCATAATTAATTACAATTACGTGTATAAATCGTTGTTTAAATTTCTTATTTCAAATTTTTTCCCCAATTTTTATTCGAATTCTTGTGGGTTTTTTTTACACTTAATTTTTGTGAATTTTTGGCTGATATTTTGCTCAATTCAATGACGTTGACAGGTTACGCGCAGCCTTATCCACCGCCGGGGCATCCGCCATCGGCGCCGCCCCCTCCACCGTACGAAGGGTACCCGCCTCCGCCTCCACCGCCACCGGCCGGGTATCCGGCGTACCCGCCTCCGGGGCCGCGTCAGCAATATGAAGGCTACCAAGGGTATTTCGCAGAAGGCTATCCCCCGCCTCCGCCGCCTCCTCCTCCTCCCGGCCACCCGCAATATCAGCACTATCACTATGAGCATCACCATTACCAAGATAATTCCGATGGTTGCGCCTCCTTCTTAAGAGGGTGGTACGCTCTCTCTCTCTCATCCTTGCCTTGTTACAGACAGATACTTTTTACCTGATCTTTTATGATCACCAATCAAAAATCATCACATTAATATTTTTTAATGTTAAATTTGTAATATATTTGAATTTATTGTCAATTAAACACATGCCACTTATGGGCGATCGTAAAAGAGAAGGTAAAAGCGACTGTAGCTGACAAAATCCTTAGTACTGATATTGTCTCGATTTATAGCAATTTCATCATTCTGGTTTCATTGAAGTAGTTGTATAATCTTACAGCTAGGTTAGCGTAATCACTTTATGGATTTGTGGTAGCTCAATATGCGATTTCGTCTTCTGAGATTTTCTGGGCTTTATTTTTATGTATGCTTAATTGTAGTTTTTATATATTGCATGAAGCGGGCTTTTTAAAAGGTTTATGGTGTGTGTTTGGTGTTTGCTTCATGTAACTTCAAATTCTATACCAGTGATACTCTTACTTAATCGAATAATCGGCCAGGCTGGGTTGTATGGTGTTTATGGAAATGCACATTCATATCTTCATTTGATGGTAATGAGTTCTGTGATCTTAGCATAAATTGTGTTGGCACATGTACAATTTGGGATTGGAAAAAGAAATTTTTTGGATATAACTCAGCGGTGTGGTTGGTTGGCCTCAGCTAGGTACCAGGCTCAGGCTAAGAGTGTTAGGCTTGATAAGTCAACTTACGGGACAACAAAAAATAGCAAAAAGGATTGCAGCTTAATCACATCACTACATATAAGTTTTTGGCTTTTTAGCTCAACTTTGGGATTTGGTAAAGCTTGCTCATTAGTTGTAAGGCAAATTATGGTCTAATATTTATGAACTAGTCTAAGTGGAAAGTTCAACATGATAAAGTGTATATTACTCTGCTTTTTTAAAAAATTTTAGATATAAAGCAGTTCATCAGTTTTCCTTCCAATTAACTGTTTGCTTGCATCTGATGCCTCTCAATTCTAATCTTCGATAATTTCCCTCTTACATGCCTCATTTGTACATGTAAACCTGACTGGCAAAGACATTCACTTTGCATGTTCTTCAAGTCACGTGTCTCTGGCTGCTGCTCGGATGCCTTTCATAAATGGTTTCATGGTATATAAGGCAAAAACTGACTGTAGCACTTCTAGGCCTAATGCTTTGTTAGGACAATGACGATTGCAAACCTTAGATTTGCACTGTAATGGAGGATTTTGAAGAGTTAAAGGAGGATTTTGAAGAGTTAACAGAATTTGCACACATGCAACAGTCTCACAGATCTAGCATTTATGAATAGCAATTTACAGAAGTTCTAGGAAGGAGTATGCATATGTGCACTCGCTCTCAAGTGGGCGAGAGGTTGACACACCCTTACAGACCTAACATTCTCAAATACAAATTTACAAACACTGCATGAGAGAGAGAGAGAGAGAGAGAGAGAGAGAGAGAGTGTTATGTGATCACGACTAAAGTTCACGAAAAAAATGCTTATTGTCATAATCTTTGTGTTTTCTATCCTCTGAAAGTTATATATTTTTCATTATGCATCTTTGTTGTGGACGTATTGTGGTTTCCTATTGTGGATTTTTCAAGGAGGCAAAATGATATTGGGCTTATATCTTTAATTTCATAGTATTTGTGGGAGCGCTTCACAATTCATTAGGGCCGTGAATACTTCCAGTCTCCTTTATGTTAGGAAATTAGGATTGATGGATACCATCAGTCATTCTCAAGGCTTTCTAGAAGGCCTCATGCTTTTACTTCAAATAGAGATTAGATGGAATTTGCGATAGACTTGTTCAATTTTTTGGCAGATAATGCCTGGTGAAATTAACATCCTCAAAGCATACTGATTCTAGTATGTTTTCAAAAGACTGATGGAAGAAATTCTTATTTCGTGTGTGCAGCTTGGCTGCGCTTTGTTGCTGTTGTCTGTTGGAGGAATGCTGCTTTTAAAATATGGATTTGTCTAATAAACTGCCTGATGTTATCTGGGATCTGGTGATCATGCCTTCTTGGTTTGTATCAGAGATTCTATACCGGTGTGACTGTCTATTCCCAATTACAATGGACTTAAACTTCATCATTTCTTCAAGCTTGTAAACAGTATTTATAATGCAAACTTTACTGATTTGTATGTATATCTCAACTTCAAATGTGGCCTCCCTTAACTAAGCGTTTGCAGAAGGTCATATTAGTTGACGCCGATAAACATCATGTTAATTGCATGATGAGGTTGTTAGTACCTTCAAGAAGTGTCCTGTGACTGGAGGAGTGGACCTCAGCCCCCTATGAAGTTGCTGATGATGGTCCAAGCAGCATTAGTTAGTAAGAGCCTCTCTCATATTAATGTGCAGATGCAGCGAGTAGGTTGTTATTGGTACATAGTAGGTCCTTATCCTTTCTTGGACTCTTTGCGAATTCTGCATTGGCTAATACGGACATTTTGCAGTCTGTATTTGGGAATAACCACCTTTTCTTTTGGTTGATGGGAATAACCACTTTTATCAAAACATTGCAGCTCGAACCCAAATCTTACCGGACTAAGATTAGTTTCGGCTAGAACCATAAATGAGGCGAGTTAAACTAAGTTTTGACGAGTGTTTATGTTTGATTCAATTAACTAATGTGCCTAAACGAGATTCGGCATCGCATATTGTTTGGCAAAGGAGTCAAGCTGCATCGAGTCTATTGTGTTCAGTTGAGGCTGGTTCAGTAAACAAATTTGAAATGAACCAATATTTTGTTGGATGAATAATTTGTTGAAGTTTATGATATTAGCATAAATTATTGAAATTATGAAAGTTCAATGTTATAAACAAAATTTAAATGAAACGAGAGCTATTTATTTTAGTAAAGGTAACTCAAGAAAATATAAAAATACATTTGGCAAACTAGCCTTCTTTGTTAGCGCGACCCTCAAAATGCAAACTCATCTTTGGTAACTGTGATCAAGCGCAATACCCCTGTATGCAGGAAATCATAAGGTAAGAAGACTATAACGGTAGTGTGAAGCGTCCTAGAGAGGTTCATACAATTACAACAAACAGGGCCTCACCATATTTTGACATCATACAAATCATAAGTTCGAAAGGACGGACCTTCATACCGAATAGTTCAATTTCCCTAATAAAGATTAACAAAAAAAATAATAATACAAAAAATTTCAATGTTTAGGCTAACACCAAGTTCTGTTGTACTCAAAGGTAGGTTAATTGCTTCAAGAGTAAAGGGCGTGGCAGTGGCAGCCATGTTTGCAAAGAGGATCTAATTGGACTTCATGGAAGCAAGGCATTACTATAATGTTAAAATAGTATATTTAGCGTGTGCACATTTGCAACTAAGTCTTGAAATATGCACCAGAGTGCGACAGTAGATGCAAGTCAAAGAGCAGCCGAAGAACTGAAGCCCATATAAATCCATACGGCCAGGCATCTGGCACCTACAGCAATTCAAGCTAAATCAGCGTAACTCAGTGATGGCCAGTGCCGTGGGAATGGCATTAATATAAAGTAACAAAATGTTGTTTACAAGAAGGCAACACGAGCATCCAGGGACAAGAAAATGCAGTTCATGAACGTCCTCACTCTAGTGAAAACTATGTTGAAAATGCCACGGCTGAATTCAAACAAATTATGTGTTCATTAATAACATTCATGCACGGGTATCTCTTGGTCTATCTTGGGATATGCTGACTTCACACAAGCATTCATCTATACTGGAACCAAAAAAAAAAAACTGGTACGGCAACCCTTGGCTGAAAGTTGAGACCCAAAAAAAAAAAAGGACTTCACATTAAATTCAACCCACCAAAGCTAGTAATTAAGAGGTAATTGTTCAAGCTCAAAAAAGTTGTGCAAAGCTACAATGGTCATTATAACCAGAATGTAGATGCTCAATGCGGGCTTATAAGTGATGGTGCTGTTCTATTGCAGATGCAAGCTAAACAAAGATCCAAGATTCCCCAAAGCTGGACAACATGAGATTTACCAATTATTAGGGTCCTGAAACACGATTTTGCACGGCAGACATTTCACGTAAACTGTCCGAGAAAAATAGGTAAATAAAGAAATGGATAAAAAGGTAATGTTGAAAGTGAACACCAAATGCTATTCTGAAAGAAATTTCAGGACCAACCACACTTGTCATCTAGAAGTTACACCATGGACAAACTGCTGACAATATGAAATGCATGAGTATTGTGGCAGAGGGAGATGTTACTTGTATAAGGCTCAAGAACAAAAGCATCCATTCAACTAGGTAAAGAAGGCCACATTACCATGGCAACTATAAGACCTCAACAATTCTTCGCACAACTACAGGATGCATATACTTGCTTAAAAAAATCAAGCAACTCTCTTCAACCTTGAGACAGGGCATTGCACAAAAAAGAACCAATCATCGAAAATGAACACAATATATAGCTAGATTAATGAACAACAAGTGAAAAAATAAATGAAAAGAAGTAACAAAAGATAACTAAGAGCATCCGTGGATACCATATGTGTATCAATCATATTCTATCAAACTCTTTCTCAAAGCTTCAGCTGCAATTTAGTAACTAATACAACTTGCCAGCACATAACACAAATTTCTTGTGCTAACTCAGCAATAACTCTCCATTGCCCACAGCAGATATCAGAACTCCAAATTAGAAACACCACACAAAAGCATCTCATCCTTCCCATCCTCCCTCCCTACCACCCAAAAGGAAAAGGAAAAAAAAAACAAAAAAACAATGGCATTTCCATGCATGCAAACAATGTCTTCAGGAATCATGTCAAATGATAAGCTAATACCACAAGGTCACAGGTCCTATGATACACATAATGGGAAATTTGTGAACAACACGCAACGATGTTCAGTATAGCCCCAAGTTACTTTAGTGAAGAACATAGGGGGGCAAGAAAAAAGGCAGTTGAAGCACAGACTCACTATCCTATTATTAGGCTGCAAATCACAGCTTGACAAATTCAAAGCAAAAGAAAGCATAACACTGGTAAATTGAGAGACTATTATCGACATGAACATGAAAGACACGTTTCTAATTCACAGAAACTTCATTCCGCAACTAAGTTTCCAATATTAGCTGAAAGGTCCGTATCAGACCATCTCAAAAAATGTCAAAATTTTGAATTGGATAAGAAGCATAGCTATTCACATTTATATCACGATCCATCACTAAGCAACTAAACTCAATGCCATATGGTGTTGTTGCCATCAGAGTGGCTATTTGTCTCAGCACAACTTATTTCCTTGCATTCTTTCCACATCAATGGGTTTCATCAAGACTTTGTTAGCGAACAAATCTAAAGTAATTCAAGGATCTCGTTAAATTATCGGAGCAGAGTAATATTTTTAAAGAGTAATTGATAGCAGACCCCAATATCACTAATGCTGAATTACTTAAAACTCAAATTAAGGGGCAAATTGGGGGGGAGAAAAACTATCTAATCTAAAGTTACATTATATATATGTCTCTCAATTAGGGTTCCTGCATCGCATTGCTAAATAAGAAGCAATCGTAAAATTTTCCCAATACCACTGACTAATAATGGAATTACTTAATAAAACTCAAATTCAGAGAATAGAAAATAAAATCACTTTCAGGCCAACCTTAGCCTAAAGATTACGCATCGCTATCATCATCATCGTCTTCGTCGTCGTCCTCGTCGTCTTCATTGGCTATATAAACCCCAGGCAGAACAGATCGCCGGCGTGTCCTTGACGACAGGATATTATCCAAATCAACCTCAGCTAGCGGATCATCCTCTAGATCAGTATCATCATCACCGTCGAATTCACTGCCATCGTCGTCGTCGTCGTCCTCCTCCTCGTCCTCGTCCTTTTCTATCATTATCCCTTTCCCCTTCCTATCCACAACCGGAGGCTCTCCATCTACTCCGTCCTCCGCATCCTCCTCCTCCTCGTCTTCGTCCTCATCGTCATCACCAGCAGCAGCATATTCTGCGACGCCGTTTTCGCAGGTGCCACCCTTCTCGGCATTCTCTTGGGGACTGGAGCCAGAATCGTTGGTCGAAGGTGCTGTGTTTATTATCTCTTCTGTGTTATTATCTTCGCGGCGAGCTGGTGAAGGGTTGCCGTTGTTTGAAGCGGCGGCGGCGGCGTGCTGGAGCTTTTGAGCTTTAATTGTGTGACCTTGATTTTCTTCTTCTTCTTCTTCTTCTTCTACTTCTTGCCTTTTTTCTAAGGAGATGGGATCGAATTTGCGTTTGCTGGGCAACGTGGGTTCGATTGGGCTATTGGTTTCTGCCATTGTTTGATTTTTGATTGATCGTTTCTATTCTTCGCCCTGCAACTCAAAGATCCGTACTCTCTAGGTTCCTATCGTTGGGGTTTATTGGGCTTTTATATTTTGGCTAAAATCTGTCCTTTAATTTAATCGTAAATCCAACTTTTTATTTTTTGACAATTTTTTTTTGTAAAAAAAAAATTAATCGTTATATCTGTATAATTTAAGTGCAGAATTAATAAGATTAAAATTTAATATTATATTTATATTTAAATACTCTTTTATTTAAAAAAAGTGTCGACGTCAAAATTTAAATTTAAGTCAATATTGGAGCACCGTTGCTTCCAGACTTTTGCATATGATATTTTTTATTTTTGACAAAATCGATGCTTATGTTCCTATTATGATATTTTGTTTATTTCCGAAGTATTAAATTTATTAAAGTGTCTACCCTCGCGAGACTACCCTTTAATACGATGTTATGTTATTAAACATGACATGCCATATTTTTTTGCGTTTTTTCATTAACTTTTTATTAAATTATAAAAAATTGTTAAAAAATACAAAAAAAGGAAGTGAGAAAAGGATGTCCCGTTATTATATTTTTTATAATATAATACTTCCTAAAATTATAATTTGATAACATGACGAGCATATAATATACACTTTCAAATATGTTTAAATAAAAAAAAACATTGTACACATTAAAAAGAGCTTTTTTGTTTACTATACATTAACTTCGCATAAAATTATTTTTAAAGATGGAAGTCTTTAAAAAATAAACTTTATGCAGGACAAGGAAAGAAGTAAGATGACAGTCTAAAAAGGTATTAGCCAATAACTGAGCCCTGGCATAACCTGTAATTTTGAAACATAAACGCATTATCAATAAATAAAAGGAGAAAGAATGGTACTCCATAAATCTTACATCAAGGATGGCGCTGCATCATTTTGACTAGCATTTTCGTTGGTAGGGGATGATGTTCTTATTTATTAGGTCATCATGTACATATTTGTATGGCAAACTTGTGGCTACAACAGCAGATATAGAATCCAAAAGTTGCCGGTTAAATGAGATATAATCTTTATGATATGAGGCAAAGAGACCTTTATCTCTTTACCTTTACTTACTATGTTCAGATGGTTTGTCTGTTCTTATGTCTCATGCTGCACATATAGAGAATATACATGACGCCAAATTTTGTTTGGGGGGGCCCTTAGTGACTCATCTATTCTTTGCAGATGATAGATTTATATTTATAAGGGCGAGTGTAGTGGAATGCCAGCAGCTAAAATTGATTTTGTCACAATGTGAGGAAGCTTCAGGGCAAAAGGTTAACCTTGAGAAAACAAAGCTCTCTTTCAGCTGAAACATCTGTGAAGAGGACAAAGCTGCAATTTAAAGTTGTTTGAGGGTTACAACTATCAAGAGACCCCAAAAATATATTTATTTTTTCATGACTATAGAACACTAAAAAAAGCAGATCTTTTCTTTAAGAGCATTGTTATGTTTCCAAAAAAAAAAATGCTTGAAAAACTACTCAAATGCAACTGATTGCATTTGACTTGCAACTGTCTATATTTCAAATGTAATAAAAAATAAAAAAAAAATTACTGTCATTTCTTTACACATGAAATCTAACTAGTTGTACATGAAATCTACCTGGTTGCATTTGAACAGCGTTTCGGACACTCTTTGTTATGGAAATCTAACTTTTTTCTTTCTTTAATCCTTCACAGGATCAGAAAAAGCTTGTTGGGTGGAAAGAGAAGTATCTCTCAGGTGCTGGTAAGGAAGTCTTCATTAAGGCTATGGTCCAAGTTGTGCCAACCTATATTATGAGTTGTTTTCTCCTTCCTAAGACCTTGTGTGGCGAGGTAGAGAGGTTAATCAACAACAGGTTCTGGTGGGGGAGTGCTGAGGAAGGGGAAAAAATTCATTGGTTGGAAAGCACGCTTGGAGATTGCTTACCAATGAAGATTAATCGCTGTCCAGGATTTCAAAAAAGTGGGTGCGAAATTATGGCATAACTGAATCTACACACGGCACAGCATATGTACATCCCAAAAACTGCTTCAATCTAGCATTAGATGCCAGATTGGGGATGGAAAAAGGGTTGATAGCTGGAAGGATCTATGGTTACCAGAGCAAAATGAGTTTAAAATCCTATCCCTGAGGGTACAGTTGGCCTCAGATAAGGTGGGGACTCTTATTGATCCAGATACCCACTGGTGCTGTGAAGGTTTTATTAGAGAGCATTTTACTTCAAAGGACAACAACCAAATCTTGCCCATTCCACTAAGTATCAAAGGGGTAAAATCATATGACACTATGATACAAGGGGTGTTTACATAGTTAGGGTTGCATATCACCCTGCTAGGACTGTCTATTCAACAGCTTTTAGTGCAACATCGTCCTTCTCCTCCTTTTGCCAAAGTGGATGGAAGAAAATATGGAGCCTCCTAATCCCAAACAAGGTTAAGCATTTCCTTTGGAGGGTTTGTAAGGGTTTTCTCTTAACCTTTCGCTCTTTATATCGGACGGGTATGAAGATTAATAATGTGTGTCCTAGATGTGGTGAAACCAGTGAAACAACTGTCCGTGCCTTGCTAAAGTGCCCATGGGTCGAAAGTATGTGGTTTGTAAGTCCAGTTGGTTTGCAGTTTAGAGAGCTACAGATTTTAGATTTTGTTGGCTAGTTCAACAATGTTGTGGAAGGAGCTTCATCGCTTTTCTCTGAGCTGGTAGCTATGCAAGCATGGGCCATTTGGAGGTCCTGCAACCTCTTGGAGATAAAACACTCTCAAATGAGCCCTCCCAAAGTTGTAGAAATGGCTACTTCCTTGCTTTATGATTTTCTTGAGGCTTCAGCCAAAGACTGGCGTCCATAGATTCAGAGCAGCAACCAATGTTGGAGGCTCCTAGAGCATGGACACTTGAAGATCCATATTGATGCAACAGTGATAAAAGATAAGACAGATCTTGGGGTGGTTTTTCATGATTATGCTGGTGGTGCAGTGTTGGTGGTGAGCAAGACTTTTGTGGGATCTTTTTCTCCAACAATTGCAAAATTGATGGCCATCCAGTTTGCTCTTCATCAGGCTGTGTCTCATAATATGCTGAAGATTGAACTTGAAACAAATTGCCAGGAAATGACAAAGGCAGTTCAAATCAACAGAGTCTTCCTCACGCATTGGTCATTTGGCTGAAGATATTAGAACTTTGGCTTCTAGTTTTGTTTTTTCTCTATCACTCATATATACAGGGAAGTCAACCAGGTTGCACCCACTGTCACTCCAGCAGCGTTAATTACCACTGGAAACAGGATCTGGTCTGCATTTTCATTGCATGATGTTTTTCTTCTTATTGACAAAATGTATGTAGAATTGCTTGATCAATAAATATGTGTCTTTGTTCTTAAAAAAAAAAAAATGCATGATGATTCACTTGTCAATAATGAATAAGAGATGCTATTTTCGATTCACTTGTTCACTTGTTAATTATATAGTTTTTCAACATTAAAACCTAATCAAATCAAAATTCCAATTTTATGATTGATTTCAATTAATTAATCACGAAATTAATTTATTAATCATAAATTTAGTTCGACTCTGTTAGTTAATCACAATTTTTTATTTTTTAAATAACCCCATTATAGTCTGTTTTTCGTATCTCATGAAGCAAGTGCAATTTTGCAGACAGAAATTATTATCACTTTGGAAGACGAACGTGCAAGTTATTCACTTGTAAAGGTCAATGCAAATTATGGGATACTATCAAAGTCCTAAATTTTTATAATTAAGTTGTAAATTTTTTAATTTTTTTAATTAGATTCTATATTTTTAAAATTTTTTACAATCAAATTCTTTTCGTCAACAATTGTTAGTAAAACTATTTAAAATGTACTTTGACCAAGTAGATATAAATTAAAAAATATAAATACAGCTTCTTCCATATTTGCTGGTTTAGTATTTTAAAATAATATTGTATTTAGGATTTTTTTAATTCATTAACTTGGTTAAAGTATATTTTAAATGATTTGACTGATTACAGTTAATAAAAAAAAACTTGATTAGAGCTTAATTAAGAAAGTTAAAAAGTTTAAGATTTACTTATAAAAATTTAGGATTGAAAAGAGTATTATTCCTGCAAATTATGGACTGGATCATTTAGTTTGTACACGTTTTAAGCTAACACATTCAAAATTAACCATGTGTGATTTAACTCAAAATGTTTTGAAAAATGTATATGCCTACGAACACCATCTTTTTCAGGTGATGTTATACATGAACATGAACAAAACACGTGCTCTTTGACATGAAGGCCATATTAAATGAAATTGCCGTGGAGCTACAAGGAAGATCGCAAAATTATGAGTACGAAGTTGCCAATCCGGGTGCTACCCACCAACCTGTATAAAGAGGAACATTGCGGAAACCGGAGTTGCTTTTAAATCTAATACTATTGGTCAAACGGTAGTGCGATTAAAAGAAAATTGGAAAAATTTATTTAATTATATAATTTATGTTCTAATAAATTTTTTTTTTGATAAAAAAACTCTTAAAGTGCTAAAATTTGAGAACTCAAAAATAATATATATAATTAATTTTTTACAACATAGTTTTAGATGTGCGGTAGATATACAGTAATTTAAATCGTTAAATATTAAAAAAATATATCGTTGGATACTATTAAATTAATTATATATTTCTTACATTGTCAAAAATTAATTATATGTTTTTGATGTGTCTCAGGTATATTTAATGTTGTGGCAAATAATAAATGGATGAATAAATAGCGCAACACTAATTCTATTTCTATGGTATCCCATCATGAATATTGAACACATAATCGAAAGTTTATCACTACTACCAAGTCGCCAACAGTTGGTGCAAGGCCGTGATGGATAAGCTAAACCTCATTAGATATATACCAGCATCAGCATGAACCACAATGGCAACCAATTCATTCAATTGCCTATTTTCTTAGACTAATAAATTGTTGTTTGTTTCTGTTTTTGTTTTTTTTGGGTCATTTAACCTAGTGGCCAAGGAGCTCAACTTGAGCATTAGGGGGAGGGGGGATGTGGGCCAGGCGGGGGTTCGAACCCCCGCCTGGCGTGGTGGGGGTCATCACCCCCACCACACGAGCTACGGCTCGTCCACTCTGCTTTTTAATCAATCAACAAATTCTATGACCATCACTTCAATTTATTGACAAGAACTTGACTCTCAAGACCCTAAGACCAAATTCAGCCTATTTAATTTTTTGCTATATTTAAATGGGCACTATAGTGCAAATACAGAATTTATATTATGTAAAATATATTTAATTAATTTAATAATTTATTTTTATTTTTAAATTTAATATATTTTTTATAATACAACAGTTCATATCTCTATTAAGGTTGTTAGAATCAAACCGGTCATTGAACTGAAAAGCTGAGAGGTTCAAAGTTCAACCGGTTCGACCGGTAAAACCGTGGTTAAACTGGTAAAACCGGTATTTAATATTGAATATATAAAAATTAAATTTTTATATAGCTTATATAATTATAATAAATGTTATATTATATAAGAATGATAATAAATATTTAAAATAAATTATATTTTAAGAATTATATTAATATTTACATATATTAAGGATATTATAATTAGTATATTTAACAAAATATAATTTATGAAAATTAATTAAAAATAAATAGTAATTAAATATTAATTTTTAAATTTTAAAGATTGAATTGAAAATTTTAATCAATTGAGGACTAAATTAAAATTTTTAATTAAAATTAGAGTTTTAATTATAATTTAGATAAAGTTTTAAGTCAAATAATAATTTAAAATTTTTTGGTTTAAATTGAACCGATTCAACCAGTCCAATTTTTTGCCAATTTTCTCGATTTTTGACCAATTTTTTTGATTTCTGATCGATTTTTCTAATTTTTGACCAGTTTTTTCTGGTCCGGTCGGTCCGAATTCTATTTTTAGGCTTGAACTGGACCAGACTTAGGACCGGTTCCCGATTTTTTCGGTTGAACCGATCGGTCCGGTCCAGTTCTTATTTTATTGATTTCTATATATTAACTTTATATTTATCATTACGTATATACATAACTTTTCTCCATTTAAATTAAGATTCGTTCTTTATGAGGCTTCCGGGATTAAAAAATAAAAAGCAAAATATGAATCATCGGTTATTCAGTTTTCATGAGAATTTTGCTAATGTAAGTTAAGTTGAATTCATTAACTCATTCTAATCATTTCATCATGTTCATGCTGTTACAAGAGCCTAATCCAATCCTATTATTTCACAAGATAAGTACCAAATTATAATAATAAAACCAAAGTTTGAAAATTTATTCACCTTTTGCACAACCATTCATGATTCATTGTAACAACCCATCAATTAATTCCATAAAAGTTTTACTTACTTATTTCAGGGCAGTTAAAATTATTTGGATTGGATTTAACAACGGAACAGCCATTCGCATTTTACTGTTTAGAATAATTTCAAACGCAAAGTTCCACCAGCTGATGCCGGCCTAGACCTTACGTCAGACGTTATCTGACTATTACTATTATCCAAATAATAAGTGAAGAGACAGGTGGAATAAAGACGATAAATACAAATTCTTTTTGTTTTTTTTGTTAAAAAAAAGGACAATAAATACCTTAACAAATTGAGGAAAAAGCAAATTCATTTTTATTTTATCACATTTTTTTTAGTAAAAAACCTTAAAAATTAGAAGTAATACGTAGAATTGGCTTCACCACGTGTACAATTAACAAGTGCCACTATATAAAATCAGAACATATTATGAGAACTCAATAAAGCCATCAAATGACTGTTATAAAGGAGATGTAAGTATATCATAATTTTCTTTTCAAAAAAAAAATTATCATAATTTTCACCAAAATCTCAAAAAAAAAAAAAATCCCCAAAATTAGAAAACAATAAAAAAAAAAAAAAAAAAAAAAAAAAAAACACCAGATGCCCATTTTGCTCCATCTCTTCCTCGACCACTCGTCATCCCAACCATTCTTTCTGTTAAAACATTAGACTGAAAGAAAAGGCAATACAAAGACACAGCGTCCCCAAATTTCCCCTTCAAAATAATTAGAAAAGCAAATGCACCAAACACCGTGGATTCTCGGTCCGTACAGTTAGGGTTTTTGCAGTTTCGGATTGAATCATCGCCACCGCCATCGTCCTCAATGGATCTGTCAGTCCGGTTCAGTTGACTGTAAAAAATTTTCATTGCTTTTCTTTATCTTTTTTTTTTTTTTTTTTGTTCTGCATTCATTTCATCTCCGCCGGCCCGATTGTAAATTCTTTCGTGCGGAATCTTTTTTTTTTTTTTGGGTTTTCTTTTTGGTGTGGCGTGGCGTGTTCTTCTTTGGATTGGTGTTGCGGTTATCTTTTATTGTTTTGAGAGATTGAATTTTACATTTGTTGGTGTTGAAAAGCAATGGTATCTAAGAATGAGCCGATGGAATCTTTTTTGAATTCAATTCAAGCGGTGAAGGATGCACTGGTGCCGCTTGAGCTTGGGATTCAAAAGGCGGCGAGAGATCTTGAGAGTTGCTGGGGAGTTGTTCCGAAGAGTATTATTGTTGATAGGAGAAACAGTCCTGAGCTAGCAACTACTGACTTGAATTGCACTGATAGTAATAGGAACTGTAAGAGTAAGGTCCAGATTTGTGCTGTGAGGAAGAGGAGTGCTTGTAATGGTGGTGGTACCGATAAAGGGGGCGGCCACGTGGTGGGTGAAGAGAGAAAGAAAGGTATATCCATTAAGGTTCCGGTTAAAACGTGGCTAGGATTGTTTTCGATGAATTCGGAAAATGAATGTCAAGATAGTGGTAACAATAGTAAAGTTGAGGAGTCGAAGAAAGGGTTGAAAGAGAGAGGTAAGGGCAATGAAGGTGGGTCTTGTGTAAATTGTTTGCAGTTTGCCGTAACCTGGTCTTTGTTGGTTAGTGGCTTCATTCAGGCATTTCCTGCCCCTTTTAGAACTACCAAGAAGCGGTTCCAGAAAGTGAGTGATGAGGACAAGAGGTATTTTTACTTGTCCAAACAAGGGTCGTCAAATCCAAAGGTTAGAAGCGAACCAAAGAGAGGTGAATTGAAGGATCAATATGTTCGGCGCTTTGAGAGTGGATGGGTGAATGTTAAAAAAGGCCAATTTGTATCACTTGAATCTCTTATAGGTTTCATATTTGACCAATTGTCTAGCAATCTCCAGAAATGTGATCGGAGTTTACAAGAAAGCCAGAGCAAGGCTTGTAATGGTCATTATTCAACCCCACCTCAGCCATCTGCTCACTTTGACTATCTGAAATCACTGATGCATATTTGGGAAGGTCGAAAGATGGATGTAAATGGTTTTTTTGGGGATTTGAGGTTTGCCAGAGTGGGAGACATGCCGTCGAGTTTAGTTGGAGTATCATCTTCAGCTAATGAAGTGGGTGGTCATAATGTCAGTTCTGGCAGTAGTGAAGAAACAAGCAGTGGTTCAGTGCAGAACTTGGCAAGCGGGTTATTAAGTATTCCACTATCAAATGTTGAGCGTTTGAAATCAACACTATCAACTGTTTCATTGACGGAATTAATTGAGCTCATGCCACAACTGGGACGATCTTCTAAAGACCATCCTGACAAGAAAAAACTGTTCTCTGTCCAGGATTTTTTCAGATATACAGAGTCTGAAGGTATGTTTTTCTCATACCCCTGTAGTGTATGTACTGTTTGTTTCATTGGAAAATGAAATAGCTATTGGGAATGAGTGAGTTTCTTAGATCATTTGAAAGCATTAATATTAGCCAAATGATGCTGATATATCTGTTTATCACACAGAATGCAGTAGCACTGAAAAAGTCATCCCTTTTGCACTAAATTGAAAAAATGATTATTTTTGAACATCAATTGTGTTATTGTCCTGCTAGAATAATGGACATTGTGTTGGTAGTTACATAATTTTTTTACCTTTTTGTTCAAAAGGAAAAGGAAAAGGAAGTTACTCCTGTAGATAGGAAATGTGGTTTTCAAGAAGAGAATCTAGAGTAATCAAAAAACACTAATAAAATACATATTCAAGAATTTACAAGGGGCATTAATGCCAACTATCAAAAAAAAAAAAAAAAAATCAGCATTAATGCCATAGAACTGGGACAAGATCTCTGGAGGCAATTGCTTAGGGTTACGTGGTTCTAGGTGTGAGTAGGTTGAGTGGAGAATGCTTACGTTATGTGAAAGAGCAATCTGTAATAGTCTTTTTGAGATCTTTTGCACTCTTGCTTTACATGATTGGTCATGAAGATGCAACTTTTTTTTTTTTTTCCTGATAGGTATGGATTCAACTTCTTAATGGCACCTTTTTCTGGTTGTAAAGATATGGAAATAGATATGCCATGTCTAATCCCTCTTTACAGTTCTGAGATATTGATGGGTGCCCACCTTTGTTTCCTCACATTAATCTTGACAGCTTTTTTTCTTTTTTTACCTTTTACCTTTTTCTTTTTTAATTTTCTTTCAGTTATCAGTTTTCATGGTTTTATCACATTTTTGCAGTCATTTCTTTTGTTGCTAATATTTTGGCACAATCCCTCTCATCGTCCATCTTGCTACTTGTCCATTTACTGATTTCTTTCTTTATTGAGTTTTTTTTTTTGGGATTTGTGATTGTAGTTAGTTTATGTACTCTTAAGATGTTTCTGTAATTTGAGCTGCACATTCTTTCAGGAAGAAGATTCTTTGAGGAACTGGATAGAGATAGTGATGGCCGAGTGACTTTAGAAGATCTTGAAATTGCAATGAAAAAGAGAAAACTGCCACAGAAATATGCCCGAGAATTCATGCGGCGCGCTAGAAGTCACTTCTTTTCAAAGTCTTTTGGCTGGAAACAGTTTTTATCCTTGATGGAGCAGAGGGAACCAACAATTCTTCGTGCTTATACTTCTCTGTGTTTGAGCAAATCTGGAACCCTGCAAAAGAGTGAAATATTGGCATCACTTAAAAATGCTGGACTTCCGGCAAATGAAGACAATGCTGTTGCCATGATGCGGTTCCTGAATGCAGACACAGAGCAATCTATTTCTTATGGACATTTTCGGAATTTCATGCTTTTGGTGCCTTCTGATCGTCTTCAGGATGATCCTAGGTAGGGTATTTTCGCTCATATCTACAGCTATTACAGAAGTTTGGTGCAAGCTTTTACATGGGCTACTGTCAAGTGTGTTCCCATTGAGTAGAAATGTGAATTTTCTCCCACATTTTTTGACCTCTATGTGAAAATAGCCATGAAACAGTTTGCATATGTCAGTGTACATACTGTCCTGAAAATCAGCAAAGTTTATGTTATGTCTATTTGGTCAATATATGGGCTGTGAAAAATGAAAGGTATGGACAGAATTGGTTTGCTTCCGAATATATTTAGTTTCTACCATAGCTCTTGGAAAAAGGAGGAAGAAATAAAAAGAAAAGACACCCCATGCTTTTCTCCCTTTTCCTCTGTTATAGGAACACATATAACTTGTGCCCACTTGACCTTCCTATATATATATATATATATGCAGAAATATATGGTTTGAAGCTGCAACTGTTGTTGCTGTTGCACCGCCTGTGGAAATACCCGCTGGAAGTGTTCTTAGGTCTGCCTTGGCTGGGGGCCTTTCATGTGCACTCTCTTGTGCCCTAATGCACCCTGTTGATACAATAAAGGTAAATTCTTGTGCTTAATAGTTATGTATTTAATATGTATGTTGGTATTATTGTAATAACACCTCTCTTTCTGATACTGTGTAGCCTTTCCTTTGGGCCTATTTTGGAAAATTAAAGTGAGAAAAGAGATTTTACGTAAAAAGCATGTCTGACCTGTAAACATTGGAGCATGTAAGTGCATAATGATCCTTGGCAAATGACAATGCTTCTTACCGTCTGGAGGATCATGTAAAATTCACATTATAACACAAGCACAGTTTCCCACTAGTACTGATAAGTTGATGCCATACATTCTCGTGGAGGTTTTCATGGTCCCTTTTTTTCTTTGCTTTCTTAGACTCGGGTGCAAGCTTCAACCCTGACCTTCCCACAAATCATTTCAAAGCTTCCGGACATCGGAGCAAAGGGATTATACAGGGGTTCGATTCCTGCAATCTGGGGACAGTTTACAAGGTGTTTATCTCTTATTTTCCAGTCCTATAGCCAAATGAAGACAACATACACATAATCTATTGGGCTAATATTTTCTCTTTAATATTCAGCCATGGCCTGCGGACTGGGATACTTGAAGCTAGTAAACTTGTGCTGATTAATATCGCCCCCACACTCCCCGAAATCCAGGTAACAGTAATTTGCAAATTGTTTAACCTTTCTGTTTAGAGAATAGGAAACTCTTGTGCTAGTTTCTTTGGCAAGAACTTTGGAGCACCATTTTTGTACTATTGGAGATGATAGTAGCTTTAACTTGAGCATAAAGTATGAGGATAGCTGTCACTGTTTTTCTCTGTTGATGTCCATCTCAGTGTATGCTCCAACCTTTTACATTTTCCTGCTTTCCTGCTTTTATTGTCATTCTTTTACCTTTCCCTTAGTCATTGAAATAGTACTCAAAGCTTTTGTTCTGATGTTAAAACTTTTTAAGGATCTTGCTGTTTCTGAAGATGTCTAGACCATTGTTCATTTAAGTGTATAGGTTTTGACTTTGCTATTTATGGTGCTGTTTTTTTTTTTTTTTTTGGTGCTAAACTCCGGTATCCGGAAACCACTTTGGGCTCCAACTAATCTAGTTCGAGTCGGGAAGGACCCACTAGGGGGGCAAAGCTCTCCCAATGCATATTTTCTCCATACACAAGGTTCGAACTCAAGACTTTGCTTAAGGAGAACCAAGTTCCAGCCACTTGGACCAACAGGCATTGGTGCTATTTATAGTGTTGTGTGGTTGGTTGCATTTGGCTAAGCTGAGAGCAATTTTTTGCATGTGCCTCATCTTTGTGAACAGTTAATAAATAGATCACATGATAATGACACCTCTCTCTCTCTCTCTCTCTCTCTCTCTCTCTCTCTCCCCCTCCCTCGGTCTCCCTCCATATATATACATATGTGCATATGTATGTATGTGTACATGTACCTAGCAGAAGCTTCTGACAACCAGCAGATGATGCTTGGAGGTGTGCCTGCAAATACAATAAACAGGATTTGTCTCAATAATTGTTGCAGCAAGCATAAATTTGCTTTATAATTTTATGGGGAAAATGATCACTGAGATGGTTGTTGAATGACCTATCAGAAATTTCCACTTGTTTCATGAGAATCACAAAAGGCATTGGGATGGTGTGCAGGTTCAATCTATGTCATCATTTTGCAGTACATTTCTGGGGACAGCCGTGCGTATCCCATGCGAGGTATTGAAGCAACGTTTGCAGGCTGGTCTTTTTGACAATGTAGGGGAGGCTATCGTTGGTACGTGGCATCAAGATGGTCTAAAGGGGTTTTTCCGTGGGACGGCTGCCACACTTTTCCGCGAGGTTCCATTTTATGTTGCTGGCTCCTGCCTATATGCCGAATCCAAAAAGGTGAGAAAACTTGCCCTGTAGACGGTGCTCTAGGTTTATTGCAAGTCAACAGGACTGATTTATTTCCTCAGAGTCTGCCCTTATGCTTTGTTTGGTTTCGGAGACCAACCAATAATTGTTGGTGGATGCAATTTTACTTATTCAACTGTAACACCCGAATTGTTAGTTGTTATTACTATTATTCTGTTGAATTCATAGTATGGTGAACACTCTTCTCATGATTAGAAGACAAAAGAGCACAACTTTTTTATTTCCCAGTAATGTAGGAATTCAAGAGCAATGCAAAAGGAGCCCCGAGAAGGCCATTGTAGGTGCACAGTTTTAAGAGTGCCTTTAAGGCTACTGAATGCTGCCATTTTTGCCTAAACTGCCTTTGAGTATTGTTTATGTTGTCTTTTTAACACTTAGTTTACCGTTTGTTCATGTTGTCTTATTGAATTATTATTATTATCATTATTATTATCATCATCATCATTTCGTCTCTTATGTTATCATTTTACGTTTAGCTTGTTATAATGATTAAATATTGTGCTTCTATTAGGCTGCTCAACATCTTCTAAGGCGAGAGTTGGAGCCTTGGGAAACAATTTTGGTTGGTGCTTTATCCGGGGGGCTGGCTGCTGTTGTCACAACTCCTTTTGATGTTATGAAAACTAGAATGATGACTGCTAGGGGAAGATCTTTACCAATGTCAATTGTGGCCTTCTCCATACTTCGTCACGAGGGACCCCTTGGTCTATTCAAAGGAGCTGTACCAAGATTTTTCTGGATCGCACCCTTGGGTGCCATGAACTTTGCAGGATATGAACTGGCAAGAAAGGCCTTGAACAAAAATGAGGAGCAAACAAGTGATCAGCTCTCCTAGAAGAAGTCGACTAGTTCTGGGTAGAGAAAAATCCTTTCTGAAGCGAGAACATCTACAACAGCTTCTCAGTTTTCATTTTGTCAAAGCTGCCGAACTTTTTGTGTTTCAGCAGCATCTGCGTAATATTTCATCCGTCGACAAGTCCGTTATTTTTGTCCTCTTCTGATTGAGCCGTTACCTCTTCAGTAGTGATTTTCTTACTTGTTTTGAACTGTTGTGCTCTGTCAAATAATTGTAGTTCAAATTCATTTTTGTTTAGTCTTTTATCTTGTACCTTGTTCATCATTTTTCAATCTCTTTCAGATTTTCTGATTCTTTTCATTTGCTTGCACACATTTCTCTAGTCAAAATGACAATTGCTGCTCATTGATGGGGCAATTAAAAAGGCTGAGTCATGGCATATGACTCTCAACTCCTCGGTGCTGCATATGGTTGAACTCTCTTCTACAAGACTAGAATAACTTCTGCATTATCTTAATCAGCTAACATGATCAGTTATACCCAGTAGTCTTTTTGGATTTCATCGTCAAACTTCTTAAGGACCTGATGAACAAACTACAGCTAATAAAAGATAACGTATTAACAAACGGTTCCTATCACTTCAATCTTAGGTAAGAATTCTCTCTACGTATTTTCAATAATTAAAAAAAAAACAAGATCCAAAAGGAGAAATATATGCCGCGGAGTGTGACAGTCGTTTCTTTCATTTGTAAAGTAATATTTGCCTCTCGTCAAAGTGTAACGATGTCGTTCCGAATCATGGCCGTTTCTATTTCTCTCCTCCTCTATCCACTCTGCCCCATGTTCCTGCTTCACAAAATAGGCGATAATTGAGAAAAAGGAAAATTGATGAAATTCTGATTCTCTCCAAGTCCTTTCTCTTGCGGTTGTGTTGGAGAAACAATGGAAATCTCGGAAACAAAGAAAATGAAGCTGAAACCAATCGAAGCAACTCCCGAGAGCTTCAAAGAATTCGGGCAAGTGATAGACCCGTCAGAAGATGGTCAGGAGTTTGGTCCTCACGATGCTCAGTTAGACCTCATCCAAGGAATTCCCAGGTTCTTGTCCTTTTTTTTTCGTTTCTTCAATTCTTAGTTCTCTCGATTCAATCATTCATTAAAGTTAGACAAAAAAAAAAAAAGAAAAAAGAGAAAACCACAAAAAAAAAAGACTTGAAATAGTAATAAAATAATATAAATTGTTGAATTTGTGACAATAAAAACAAATAAATTGTATACATCAGTGAAATAAAACTGAAATAAAACTGCGTTGGTACTTATTACTAACCTTGTAGTAATATATGTTCCCTGGCCAGGTTTTACATCATGCGACTCCAAGACCGACCGCTCGGGTTTTCCAGAATTACCCATCACGCAAGCGTGACCCAGTGCCTTGGATCTGTTGGAGCTCATGTTTGGTTTCTTGGAGTTGCCAAGCCATCCATATTGGATGAAAAAGATTTGAAGACTGGAACCGATATTGTGCACTCGCACTGTGGCCATTGCTACTCGCCGCCTGCTGTTGAAGAGGTGCGTGTTTTCAGAATCTCTGGCCCCAAGTTCGTGAAACTCCACCGGGGCACGTGGCACGCGGGGCCTTTGTTCCGGGCAGACATCATGGACTTCTACAATTTAGAATTGAGCAACACCAATGTGAGCTTCTCTGGTTTTTCTTCCCCCCCCCCCCCCCCCCCCTCAATTTACGACACTGATTAAAAACGGAAAAGTTGGTGAGCAGACGTTGGTGTGTAGGCTACGTCCACGCCCGCTTGATTTGTACAATTGTGAACATTTTCTGTGCAACCATAGCGCACCTGATTTATGCAACCTAGACATTTTTTTGCACAAGTGCAACGATAAAAAGTGGTATAAAAAAGTAATTGCTTCACATTTTTTAATTAAGGTTGTAAAAAAATACTTACAGTTGCACAAATCAGGCGCGTGTAGACTCAATTTACCCACCAACGTCTGTCCATGTAACAGTGCTTGATTAGAAATTGCTTTACAATGAAGTTCAGCTACTGCTCCTCCACTTATATTTTGCTCAAAAGATTATTTATTATTTCTTTTTGGTTCTGTTTTCTTTCTGTTATATTGGGAAATTTAGGTGGTGGATCACACAACACATAATTTCGAGAAGCACAACAAAGTGGTGTTTGTGATAGACGAGTGATTGCTTTTGAGTTTCTTTCATTTCCCATGTCAGGATCGAGTAATTTGGTTTATTTTCTCTGGCTTGTTGTTGGTACCAACCCTCAAGGTGGTAATTTGGTTTCTCTGTTTCTTTTTACTATCTGGAAGTGTAGGACTTGGATAGATGGTTTATGTGCTGCGAAGTAATGTGAATGCTTCATAATTTTTACCTCTTCTTGCTAGAGCTACAAGTGCATGGAAGATGTATCTTCAAATTTCTCATCTCCGTAACTGATAAAATTGCAAGAAAAGTCACATCTCTTATATCATGCATAGAGCCTTTGGCATTGAAATGCCTGAAAGCGCCAGGTTGATGTAGGAACTCACTTTGGAAACTAGACTTACAAGGATAAAGATGAGTAATCGGCCTTCTAAATATAAAATTCAGATGCGGATAATCAAAAAATAAATAGATGTCATGTAATTCATGGCGAACTTATGGATTGAGAGTACAAATTAGGGACCTTATGAGATTATGTTTTCAAAATCTTTTACAACTAATGGTATACTTAAAAAAATGAAAAACATGAAAAAAAAATATAAAAAAGAGATGTTACAACAATCAGAAACATTTCGAGAAATGCTTCTCGCCGAGCAGACCGGATATTCCACACAGCGGACCATTACAGTGAGTAATGGTCGAATTTCTGGCCGGCTGGAATCGGAATTTCACATTGCTTTCAACCCATCATCTGCACGAAACCAAGTGACCTAAGTAAGGATTCTTGACTTCAAACGGTTACCACATTTACAGTTCAGCAAAACAAAAGGCCAAAGAAGAAAAAATTTAAACCATAAGCGAGTTGCCAATCCTTTGTTCACATTTTACAAGTGTCGAACTCTCTAGTGTGACACTGCTATTTTGACTTCTAGGCATTATTTCTATTCTTTGGCATAGGCAATGCATTCAATAGGCTCTCTTTCTAGGCAGTAGCCAGTGCCGCAGTGGTCTTTACGCCCCAGTTGACATGTCAAGCATCAGGCGCGGATAGATTGCACTAAAACACTAGTTCTGTCCGGGCAAGATTCCAAAACATCCCTATGAGAATGTTACCTTGAAAATATCTCCAAACATCCCTTGCAAGGGATTCCTGCGTTGCACTCCATAAAACTTCTCCGCAATTTCATCTAGCAACTGAACCATACTCATATTAGAACTCATTAACGGAAACAATTCCTTCAAAAGCAAAGAAATAAAGAAATTTGTGATGCTTACAACCAAAAGCTAGTGTAAGTGATACAGAAAACATAAGATTAGAATAGATATCTATCTTTCCCCAATCCCGAAGCAAGAAATGTTGAATTAGCAATAGCAAAAACTGCTTACCTCATTGAACGCAGGTTCCCTGTCTATACTTGACCTGTAACTCTGTCTCAACATATTAAAAAGAGGCAAAGCATCTCTCTGCAACCTGCATGAGGAACAGTTCATAACCACTCATTATCTACCATCCTTAAAACCAGAACATTGAAATGAAGGTAACTTCCTAAAATAGCGTGAAACAAAATTATGACCTAATTCTAGCAAATTATCACTCTCTATATCAATACAACAATGCTATCCATATCTAACAAACAACATAAAATTTTGGTTATCTGGAACATCATGGAACACAACCAAAATTAATTCATTGATATAGATATCAATGAAGCTATACTTGCAGAAAAAACCCAGCCTCCTCCAATAGCAGTATTTGGCTATTACTGATCATGAACTGATAAGATTTATTCTAAATTTAAAAAAAGAAAAAGGCCCTACATACGTTTGCAAAAGATAAGTGATGAATTGGATCAAGTCTGATTCAGGGAGTTCAAGATTTGATGATTCCACATGTTTCTCTATCTCATCCGTCAGGAGATTAGCATCTCTCAGACTTCCCATAGCTAAATACCTGGAATAGATGAGCAAAATTTCCATACATATTGCAAGTTCACACAACGACAAATATGGCAATAGGATCAGAAATTGCAATGTTCTACAATCCTGAATATTGTTCCGAAAAAAGCATGAGAGGAACTGTAAATTGTTAGCATATTTCAAAATTTTAAAACATGCTTACATTAGTACAGCTCGTGCAATAGCCAGATCATCTTCTCCAGGATAACACTGTATAGCCGAAAGTACATTAGTGGTACCCAATAAAATATATAAAGAAAAGGGCAGTTCCGGCCTTGAACTGACATACGCAAACTGCAACACATTCAGAACTATTTTGCAAATTTTTCAACAGAATTTTACTCACAGGCATAACTCCTTAAGTACACTACTGGTAGATACCAGCATATAGCAGATCAAATTGAGCAATTAAAATTCAGCAACTCCAACAGAATTTAGGGAACTATGCATCATTATAAGTTCATTATACATTGCAAAAATTTAATAAGAGAAAATGACGGGCATAATACAGAAGGTACACCATAATGAATGGGAGAATGGGCTAGCAGTTGGGTTATGTCATACTATCTTCATAACTTTATCCAAAAAGAGACTAACCTTGCCCATAAAATTGACTAAAATAGATGCAAACTTCTTTGGGTTGTTGCCTCTAACAAAATGATTACAGACTTTAGCCATATCCTGCAGAGAAGTAATGTAGATGTTGTTCATACTACACAAAATAGACTATAAGGTGCTTATCATTGTTTGCACACAACATGTCCATGGAGTTGGAAATGTTGGGTGTCATTACATTTAAAGAAACGCATAGAAATTTGGGAATGGAAACAAAATTAGTCAACTGGACTTGCTTCTTTTTAAAGCACAATCACCCACACCACATAAATAGCAAACAAGAAAAGATTTGAGGAATGGTACTATCATAAAGCAGCCAACAAACTGTTAGCAGACAGAAGAAATCACGACCTAGGCAGCTTAAGACTTGATGTGAGGCCTACCAACTCTGGAGATTGAGAATATAGGTACTCAGCCAGCATAGCGTGTAATTGTGGTGATCCACTCCTAGGACCTCCAGACTCTGCAGACCACCTAAAAACAACAAAATAACTTCACAAGTTTTTCATTTACAGCATGACATCCATTACAACAATGCAGATGCAGAAGCCCATTACAACGACGCAGATGCAGACATCCATTCATACAGACACAGACCCAGATTTATCTTGCAAGCCTGTTAGATCATCTAGGAATGAAGCCTAAAGTCACAGAAAGCCCCGTGTACAGAAACCCATGTCAACACCCTTGCACAACCAACATAGCAGCCGGACACTTTCACTAGCAGCAACAAAAGGATGCATAGAGACAAGATTTGAAAAAAAAAAAAAAAAAAAAATCAAAAACGAAGAAATAAAAAAGAAACTTTCTTGAGGTACATTAAGCTAATTGTGAATGAAAAATTATGAAGAAACCATATTTAAATTATCTTTTCCCAATTTTTTTTTTTTTTAAAAAGGAAACAAAGAAAGAGATATCTTACTTAATAGCAGCCTTTAAAAACGATGAGCAACACTCAACTTGCGTTTTTGCCACCGCTAGGGCTTCAGCAAGTTGTTGAACATCATCATCATCCCCCAAATGTTGTGGCACAGGGATTTGAGGAAACATCTTGTAGATTTTCTTTATGCGATCTGAGAAAGAAACATCGGGGAAAAAAAGAGAGAGAGAGAGAGTGAGACAACAACAATGGAAATTGAATGCAGATGAAAAACCTAGGTTCAACAACAGAGATGAGTAAGGTATCATTTAAGTAAGCATTAACAATCAGTCCACACTGCTGAAATAAGCAAGAGTTTGTAACCTATTAGATTACATCACAATAAGCAAACTGACCAAGAGTATCATCATTATAAGGAATCTTCGCATTTGTAAGTGTCTCCACAAACAATACACCAAGCTCCGAGCCACATGTAACCTGAAATGGTTCCATTTCTACGACATCAGTTGAATGAATACAATGAACAGAGAAAAGCTTATGATCATGATGAAATGCACACTTATTGAGAAAGAACTACCTTAGCCCAGAAAAGTAGTGTGAGTAATTCTTGCCAGTAAATGACCCAAAATGAGTCAGACAAAAGGATAAAGATGAAAAAAGGCAATGGATAATCCAGGGAATGGCCCAGATGGCAGTTTAGGAGATCCAACAACAATATCAATAATGCCTTAATCCCAAATTTAATTGGAGTCAGCTATATAAATCTTTTCTAACCATTCCATTCTATTATGCATTAAGTTAGGCGTTACACCTAATTGTTGTAAACTCTTCCTAACTAAAGATTCCCTAGTTACCTAGGTCTTCCTCTTCCTTTCCTCTCGTCATCCACTCAGGTTTGATCACCCCTCTTAATTGGAGCATTGGCTGGCCTATGTTGGATATGTCCAACCAACAAAATTAACTGCCTCAATTTATGTTCAGTGGGTGCCGCATCTACTTTGTTGCGGATATCCTCAATAAAATATTTGGTCCTTCCCAATGCTACCACACATTCATCTAAGCATTCTAATTTTTGCCACTCTCATTTTCTAGGCATGTTGCTTTTTCACAGCCTAACACTGACAACCGAAGAGAGTTGCGAGCCTAATCATCGTCCGATAGAATTTGCCCTTCAACTTAATGGTAATTACTCAGTCACACAAAACCCCAGCAACACATCTTCAATTTACCCATCCATCACTCTTCCTATGAAATACATCATCCTCTATATTACGATCTCTCTAAATAATAGAGCCTAAAAAACAAAATTGGTCATATTGAGGGACCAAGTGTCTGGCTAGTTTTATGCTAGTCGCAAACCTACCACAGCCCTCTTCCTTTATTCGGGCTTCGGACCGGCAATGCCGAACACAAGGTACAACGCTGGTGGAGTTATTTTAGGGGATTCAAGGCTAGGAAAGATTCGAAGCGAAGCAAATGCACTCCAGCATATCCATATACTCACAAGAAATATATTATATGGTTCAACAAATAATAGCAGTCACTAATCAGCTGCCTGATTGACGTGCAGTTACCACTTTGATACGTCTATCACAAGTGAAAGTGTGAAATATTAACATCAACCAATGCAGACTTGACGAAGATAACCTGGCCAATTTTCAATTGGAGGCATGCACCCGAATGAAGAACATCCAAAGCTTCAGAATATCTCTGAGCAGATGCATATCTGTATCAGAGCATGCCATCAGCAAACATAATCAATTTGAAAGTTAAGAGATTATCTTCATTACCCAGGAAAGCATTGATCTTTAAAATTACAAATAAAAGAATAACTTCTGTGCCTATCCACAATGCTCTGTAGTTGACACTAATAGATTATACATAAAGATACTACAAGTCATATATTGAAAATCAATTCGGTTCAGGGGACAGGTAAAAATTCTCATTAATTAAACACAGACACAAGCAACTGAACAAGATAATCAAGCAATAATATTGTCAACGGTAGTGCCTGTACCTTGCGCTGATAGACTTGAACATCTGCTGAGCTCCATAATAGTTACCCTCATTTATGACCTTCTCCAATTTCTCAATATTCTGAAAATTGATTAACAACAGACATTATCGCAACAATCAGACATTCATCTTATGCTACAAGCTATGAAAACAATGCTTGCAATGTATTTAAACCACGACAAAAGGTTCAATCTTTTGCTCACGTCGAAATAAATATCTGATAGCTTTCGGTTTTTCTTCTACTCTTAAAATGGTACAACCAAAATACGCATTGTTGGGTCCTTTCCCAATAGGTTAAGGAGTACAAATAACATATCTAATTCGGATTAGCTGCATTGCTTTAACATCTTAATTTCTAACGGCCGTGCTTCTTTCTTTTTCGATATAATTAATAAAAAGAACAATTCTTTTTATTTTTCTGGTTCTAACTTCTAATTGTAAGCATTCCCCCATGGACCTAGTAAACAGTAGAAAAAGAAAACATTAAATCCCACAATTCTTTTGATTTTCTTTTCCCGAAAATCTAAAAGCTCTGTTTGGCAGCTCAGAATTCATTCATAACCAAATTTCGACAAGCTCCGAGGACAAACAAATCAAATACATAACAAAAAAAAAAAAAAGGTCCTTCGAATTCTACTACTTAATTTCTTGACAACAAAATGACAAGCCAAAGAAACGGCAATTTAGTAATTCCGTTACCTCTTGGGCAGGAGGTAGATTGGCTTTCCTAGATCTTTCGCGCGACATGGGGATTTGTCTCTTCTGTCTCTCCGATGCAGAAAATAGAAAAAACAGGCAGCAGCGCAGAACCTTAATTCAGTTCGTGTCTTAAAAAGAAGAAAAGGTTCAAGAGAAAAAAACCAACTCAAAACGATAGCGTTTTTTCTCCGGCCTCCACTAACGGACGGCGGGACCGAAAACGGTGGCTTTTTGGTTTTTTAGTTAATATAAAAAACACCGTTAACTTTATTTAAAATAAAAAATATACGTGATATTTTTATTATTTTTTAAAATTAATATTAAATTTATTATTTTAATAAAATTAGTAATATTTTTATATATTAATCTTTTTTTTTCCCTAAAATGCAAGATTGTGAGAGTTGTGTCTGAAAGGTTCGTTGAAAGTCATTAAACATCTTTTTAATAGTGCAGATAGTCTAACAATTACAATAAAATTTGCACTGTAAAAGGTGTAAGTTTAGCAATATCAATAAGATTTAGTTTTAAATTTTTTTTATTAATTAAAAAATTTATTGAGTCGGAAACTATTGTATAATGAATGTAATTCTCTTTTCTCATAAATCTTATTATTATTTTTCAAATTTAAATTTAAGATATTTAAAATAAAAATTATAAACTCTAATTATTAAATTACTCCGTAAAAAACTTAATTTTAAATTTGTGTTTGACAGTATTTGAAATTAAATCTCTCGTATAAATTCAAGCGTTCCTAACTAGTTAAACCATGGCATTGGTGGTACCGACGGTGTTTTATACAGTTTCAAGAAACAATGTTGGGCCTATAAATGGGCTGCAAGAAAGGGCCCAAACCATCGAGGGCATTAACCATCCCGGATCTCCACTGGCATTTTTTCTTCTGTCACTTTGATCGGCAGTTGGCTTGCTAGTGCTTGAGGCTTCGGTTTTTCAGGTAATCTCTTTCTTCAATTTCCTCAAAAATCTCAAAAACTGGAATAAACCCAATAATTTTAATGTTTCGGGCTCCAGAAATTACCTGGTTTTTAAGCAATTAAATTGATGTGAGCTGAATCTTTTTTTTTTTTTTTGTGTAAATTCGTTCAGTAAAATTCTGGGCATTTTTAGTTAGGAGGATTGCGGAAATTAGCAAAGTAGGTTTCAGAAATGAGTTGTGAAGCATTGCAAGCTGCAAAGGCCTACCGCAACCTACTAAAGTCTATAAAGAAGCACATTGGCAAAGAGGACTACAATAGGCATTTCGGAGACTATGTATCAGAGGAGTTTCGGAAGAACCGGAATTTATCAGACCAAACAGCCATTCAACAGAAGATCAGGCTTGCCCAGGATTACAATTTTCTCCTTAACAGCGTTCACCACCACAAGGTACTTACTTCTCTATTTAATTGTTCTTAGCTTGTGTGAAAGACAACTGGGGTCCCTTATTTGATATTGTTTTCTTTTCCTCTCGGCTGGTTTTTGTTGATATTCATCATTTTCAATTGGATTCATTTTAGTTTTCAACGTTTAGTAGAGGGTTGTATTTTCCGTGCAAAAGGAAAATGATTGGGTTACTACCGATTGTGTGGTTCAACTGCTTAAAGGGAATTCGGATCCGTGGGTTTGAATCCTGCTGGGATCAAGTGGGAGATTAAACCTCTGCCTCCTGGCGTGAAGAATGTTGTATACATTCAGTCGCTTTGCATCCTTGGCATAGAATGGCAATGCGTGCTAACCTTCTAAGGCACCCCTGTTTTCTGTTCTTTTACACCCAAAAAAAAAAAAAAAAAGCTTGGGTTTTGCAGTGGTAGAGATTGATTCCTTATGCTTTTGAGATCATTGAGGGAAACCCCAAAAGCAAATAAGTAATTTTTTGGTCTTGTTGTGATGTAGTTCATGATCGAGTGAATTTTCCCTTTTTTACTGGAACCTGGCATTTTTGTTGTGGAAACAGTTATATTGCTCAGATTACATGGTTGACATGAGTGACCTTGGTTTTTGCTTGCAGGATTTGTTGTTCTCTTACAACATTGGGGTGGATAGATCAGACGAAATGAAAAGAGTAATGGGAAAATCTGCTGCAAGTGTGGGTCTTAGTCTTCCCGAGGTCTACCAGCCTTGAACTTAGTATGTTCCTGTCAGTCTTCATCCTTGTTCATTTTCGAGAGGATTTTAATTGTTGGTCCCAGTGTACCAAATGAACTCTAGGAACTTGGCTAGGCCAGATATTTAAGTTATAATAACCATACTTGATTGGTTTTTTAATAGCTGCTTTTCTTCTTTAGCCTGCTGTTGGCGATGCATTGCGTAAAAACCATGTGATTTGAATAGAGAAACTTTCAGCTGCTTGTCGGAGTCCCTTCTTTAATGATGTGTTAAAAAACCTTATTGTCCTTAGTAGTCATGTGATGAAGAGGTTCGCCCTGTTGTGTTTTGGTTTCCACTCTCCAATTTGTGATGTTTCTTCTTGTAATTCCCTTATCATTTCTCCTCTCTACAACGTGTGGCCAAGAATTGAGTCCTTTGCCGGGGATGCGAGGTATTCTCTCGTGTTGCAGAACGTTACATTAGATTTTTACACAATTTTGTTGATCAAATGCACGCTCAATGTTAAAATTAAAATGATTGCACATGCGCTTTTTTACTTTTAAGTCTCCGTCCTTTGAATTTATTATCTCCGAAAGCTACAAAGCAAAATTGGCTAGATATAAGAGCTAAAAACACTCTCTTGCAGGCTCCCACAGAGGCATAAAGCTCTCACCAGCAATTTGCAGTTAATGTGTACCCCAAATTCTCTCGTAGTTTGGTGCATACTTGTCGGTTACTAAAGTTGAAACGTGGGATCATATGGATTAGGGAAAAGTTGGATTGCCTAAGTGGAATCCGGAGACCGGGTTAAATATTTTGTATATTATTTATAAGTTTGTTACAAATTAATATTGATTATAAGTTAAATAAATTTTTATATAATTTTTTTTTAAAATTTATAAAATATAAAATTATTAAAATTGATGTATAATAAATTTATAAAGAATATATGTAAGATAATTCGGTTGTTCTTTTCCCTTCCACGTACCGACTCCCCATGGATTAGATTTTTTTTTAAAAAAAAACAATCAGAATCAGAGTCAAATGGGAGTACTACAATGTTGCTGAAACATTACACGCGTCAGACTTTCATATACGTGGCAGCCTAAATCTCAGCAACCACGACACCTATTCATCGTTTCATTTTTGCCTTTTCCTCTCCTGCACTCTCTTTTATTTAGCAGTTGAGCCAAAAAGTTTTACGACCGACAGGAATTTGGTGTCCAAACTTAGAAGCTGCAACAGAGTTGTAACTGAAGATGGGTTCAGCGACGTTCCTGGAGGTGTTACTGGCCATTCTCCTGCCCCCAGTTGGAGTCTTCCTTCGCTATGGCTGTGGGGTAAAATCATAAACTTTTTAAAAAAATCCCATATAATGCTTTTCTTCTTGAACCTTTTAATAGACCCATGATTTTTCAATTTTCGGTCCTAGTCTGATAGATTATTTTTGTGGGCTATATGGAGAAAATGCAGGTGGAGTTCTGGATAGATTTGTTGCTGACAATATTGGGGTATATACCGGGTATTATATATGCCCTTTATGTACTTGTTGGATAGCAATGTTGGACGTTTGATGATGATTTGTATGTTTAGGAATTCATAAGTGCTTTTTCTTTCAGAACCTTGTCAGTTTCAGCGTGGTTTATAATGGAGACTCTCTTGTTCTTATAATTTTATGCCAGCCTGAACATTTAAACTTGTCTTACTTTTCTGTACCTCAGCACGTAGACTATTTGAAGGCCGTTAATTCTTTTTTTTTTTTTTTAATTGATGCGATGAAAAATAAGATTGGTGTCTTACAGTCCCGTTAAACAGGACGCAAGGAGGCCTCAATTTTTGTTTACACTTGGATTGCCCGTCACCATCATCTGGGGCATGACAAAATGAACGATAAGCTCTGATTGCAAATCTCATTATTGCTTAACTCATCCGACCATGGGGGGCCTTGCGGTCCTTAACCATTTGTAGCGAAATTTTATTTGTTAAAGTAAATAGACCAAGACTCCCCTTTTCATCATATTACTTAGGCTGCCTTTGAGGTGCAAAAATCTTTATATAAACATCTGCAGTATATTGAACAGTTTATACAAAACAATTTGGTTAGTCCCTTAATTGAGTTTATTTTCCCAACCTGTTTCCACGATGAATTTAGCTTAAAATACCATTAAAAAAGAAGTTGGTCTGATATAATGATTTTAGTCAGCAATTGCCTCGGAATCTTAGGGCTATATATATAAATTTTGGTACATAAAATGGGTATGAAGAGGGGCTAAACCTTTATCTGATAAAAAATATCGTGTTTCATGCATTTGCTCGTATTTAGTAGTTCTCCATCGGAGCCGAAAAGTAGGAAACTTTCGCAAAATAAGATATACGAGCGTAGATTGGCCATCATCAAGACCGTCAAAAACCAACAGAAAGGGCTGAGATTTGAACATGTGACTTGATTTGAACATATGACTTGTCAGATCGAATTTCGTTCGTTAGCGTTTGCTTAATTATCAAATTAAATTTATTCGTTTAATTACTTGAACCTACCCTTGAGGTCTTATATTTATATAAAAAGAAAATTAAACAGCCTTCATCAATCATTTAAACGGGTAGGAAAGCCACTGACACTTTGCATACTTCATTAATTATTAAAATGCGCAGCCAAGCTACCAAAAAAACTAAATTCAATGAAAGAATGCAGCTCCAAAAACATCCAGATAATCCTGGAAATAGTCAGTAAAAAATTAAAAATCAAATAAATGATTTGCAGATAGGTTACAAATCTATCTCGCCCTGGGAAATCCACAAGCTGTGTCAATTCGGATTTGCAGATTACAAATCTCTATCTTTGTGCATTTGTAAATGGATGGGGCAGGAGGAATTCGAACACCAAGTAGACAGTCCAGTTAATATTTTTAATCACCAGTAGATACTAGATTTAACTAAAGATCTCCAAATAAAATAAAAAAAAAAACAAAAAGACATTATTGACTTGCATTTTCAGAGCAAAAAGATTCATCTATAAGTGTAAAGAGAAAGAACTTAGGTCTGATTATGAAAAGTTTACCAAAAGGTGATTGCAAAACAACTATTAGGAAATAACAAGAAATAACAAAGGCTTTCAAAGCGTAGAGCATAGATAAAGATGTGTATATCATTTAAGCTGGTAACTATATTAGTTATTCGGTGTACTTTTTTTTTCATTAGCCTGAGTTCAAGTTTTCTCATTATTTAGAATCCAAATTTATTAACACCATAATCATATATAAAGATACTCATTCAAATTCAAGAGCGTTTCAGTGATCAATTCTCTTTGATCTTAGTTTACATTGTAATAATTAATATATATATATATAATGTAACTATTATTTTTATTCTTGAAAATAAAAAATAGATAATGTTGTATATATTTTTATTGACTCCATGTCCCTTCTTAGGAGGTGGAGTGGTATATTATAAGCTTGACGAGTTTGGTAAGATTACAAAAGTTACAATAATAGATAATTATATTATCACTAGTTTGCAAGACGCGCGAATTTTATAAATTTAGTTCATAATATGCATGATGATTTTAAAAATATAAAATTATTTGATTAATATAAAATTATTGATGCATGCCAACAAATTTAAATATTTATAAAGGAAAAAACTCACGTGTGAAAGTATAGTTTAGAAAATTAGAGTGAGAGTACAGACCAAAGGCAAAATATTAGACACAATTATTATTAATATTATGCTCAACAAATCCTCTAAACCAAACTGGATGACATGGGTCTCGAACCAACCTGGATGAAAAGCACATTGATGAGGTAGTTGTCCTACTTCCTGTAAGCAGACCAGGTAAAAAAAATGATTCATGATCGGAAAATAGGAACAGGATCAAACCCAGGATACTAAGATCAACTTATTTTCTGTAGATGTCCGTCGGCTTATTTGATCAGCTGGCATAAAAAATAAGGATTCTATGAGCGGATTGGATTAGATTTGGATAGCAGTAATTAGATGAAATTTAAATTATATATTAAGTTTATCATAATAACATATTTTAATTAAATTTATAAAAATAATTTAAATACTGAAATCTCAAGGAAAAAAAAAAAAGAAATTGTCTCTAGACTCAAAGGAAAACTGTTTTTCTCCTTTATAATTGAACATACATTATATAGATAGATTATATAAATATAAATAAATTTTATTAAGGAAATATAATTTAACTAATATTGAAGTCATTTTTAAAATTAAAGATTTCTACTATTTGAGCCAATTAAAAAAATAATACATTTTTTTTAATCTACGGTATAAAATTTATTTGAAACACTTTATTAATATATTCATATAAATTTTTTTTTTCTATAAAGAGGCTATTAGATATTTAAAAAAAAAAATTTAGTGAAATTTAAATTTCTAACTATTAGTTGAGAGATACCTCTCACAACTAGCCGAGCAAATACTCAATTTCATATTTATATAAATTTAACAAAAAATAAACGTGCCCAGACAAAATTTTATTATTTTATGCCATATATTGTACAGTATAGCCCACGTGTAAGACACACAATATTTTATTTAACAAAATTTAACTAATTATTGGTTAAGAGTTCTACAAATTTACTGCAAATATAAAGAGGATCAATTATCGCAGGAGCACGGGGGCTAGGGTTTAAGCTTATTGTCCACTTGCCGGGTCCTCCGTTGGATCACTTTCTCGTCGTTCAACTTCTGGCAGCCTTTGTTTCGGAAGAACAAAAATGGGGTTAGTTTGAATTCTTATTCTATGATATGATATATCTTCTAAATTCACATTTCGATTGTCACTTTTCCTCAAGACATTTGTTGCCACTTTCTGTCTTTCTCTTAACGTTTGCTTGTTTGGTTCTACTGATTTTTTTAAATAGCTTAGACCTGTCTGGCTTTGTATCTTCTTATTTTTCCCCGAACAAAGCGGTTTTAAGTGGGTGCACAGATGGAAATTTGTGGTTTAATTTTGGACGGGTTGTGGTTTTCTAGATTCGGACCAATAAACAGATATTGAATAGTATGAATTGTGAGGTTCTGTCATGTTTTATGTTCTCACCGACATCATATTTTGTCAGGAAAAAAAAAAAAAGAAATTTTGATACCTTAGTCAGATAGTAACGTAGCAGAAAGAATGGCTTGTTTTTCGGATGATTTTTATCAATCTATGCTGCCTTAGACTGTGTTTTTGATTAAAGATTGTTTCTTTTTAAGTCACTAGAGGAGGAAAATTTGATGCACATAGTGTCAACAAGCCATAATTTGTTTGGCTTTTTGCCTTCCACTACTAAAATTAAAAATAGCTTGGCTGGTATTGTGGCAGTGCTTGCGTTATGAACCAGTGTTTCAAACTAGCAGCATGATAGAGTAGAAGCATCAAGCTGATGGTTATTCCCATTAAGACTAGATTTTTTGTTCATATTGGTGATGTCTGGAATGTAAGTGTTATGCAGGAAGACTCGTGGAATGGGAGCTGGTCGCAAGCTGAAGTCCCACCGTAGGAGGCAGAGGTGGGCTGACAAGTCATACAAGAAATCCCATCTGGGGAATGAGTGGAAGAAGCCATTTGCAGGCTCATCCCATGCCAAAGGCATTGTTCTGGAAAAGATGTAAGACTCATTTCCCTCTCTCTTGATTTGCATAAGGCTACCACAGTTATAATGGTTAAAACTGGGCTTCAAATTTTTTAAATTGGTTTATGCAGAGGGATTGAGGCAAAACAGCCAAACTCTGCTATCAGAAAATGTGCTCGTGTCCAGCTGATCAAGAATGGAAAGAAGATTGCTGCTTTTGTGCCAAATGATGGTTGCTTAAATTTCATTGAGGAAAATGTAAGTCTTTTACATATTTGCATTAGTATCATGAACACCGAAGCTCATTTAGAATTTTTTTTTAGAAAATCTTTTTTCCTAATGATTATTGCTGTTTGAAGTTGTGTTGATGACATAAATTTGCATAAATTGTTATTAAAAGGGTGAAAGAGTGGGAGCACCTCATCCTATCAGAGATCAAATTTTATATTTCCATGTGATGCTTTGATCTGTGATTTATTTTGAGATCTTTCAGTTCTTTCATGCTACAGACAGTGTATAGTTACTTGTTTCTACGTGTATTCAATTTTTATTTTGTGGAAATAGGTCTAAATGCAGAATTTCCTGGTTTGATTTTTGTTGATACCTCTTATGTGCCTGACCTAACAATTCCTTGTTATGTTTGGGCAGGATGAGGTGTTGATTGCTGGATTTGGACGCAAGGGGCATGCCGTCGGAGATATTCCTGGTGTAAGGTTCAAGGTTGTGAAAGTGTCCGGTGTCTCGCTCCTAGCCCTGTTTAAAGAGAAAAAGGAGAAGCCAAGGTCTTAAGGTTGCAGGGAATTTTTCTTTCTTTTTTTTTTTTTCTTTTGAACACCACCTGATTTCTAATTTGCAGTTTCAGCTAGATGTTTGCCAAAATTTTGTAGACGATATCATATTTTCCGAAATACTCTCTGATAGTGGTTGTCTTGAAAAACACAGTTTTGGAATAGTACGGACATGGTGTTTATGTTAATTGATGATCTGTTATCTCATGATGCTGGGTATGTCTTTTTACATCTGTGCAACTTGTCAATAATTTTGCTGGCTAATTTAGAAGGCAGTAGCATGTGTTGGAGGGCTGCTTTCGAATCATAGATTGGGAAGCATATTTACTGGGAATTTATAATCGTGCCAATGCTTCATTTGGCTGTAAATCTTTACAATTGATTATTTTGACATGTCAACATCCTTGTCAACAGGCCTTTTTCAAGACATAAATGTTTCTCCACTTGCACCGTTGTGTTTGTGTTAGATCCATCTGAATAGTTGGGCCCAGGGCAAAGTACATTTCCTAATGGCATTTCGTAATTCGTCTGGAGATTGGAAGCTGGAAATAGGATAGCCATAGATCAGCAGCTGCGGAGGAAGGGATTCCAATGTTCTAATCAGAAGGTTGGAACTTTGTTGTAGTATCTTTTAGACTGCGGAATCGCTGATAAAGGCCCGTCTGCTGCAAAATACACTATAATCCGAGTTGTGCAAAAAAGTGAAAACAAAATACTTCCATAAATTTGCATAGCGGTGTGTATAGCATTTTTATTTGCCTTCGTTAATCAAATCCCTTCCAAAACCAATAGAACGAATACGTTTACTAAGGACATCAACTTGATGTTCTAGTCTCTCTATATTCTCTTTGTTATCCTCAAGTGCATAATCAATATTGTCTGAGCCATGCTTGTTGGTATCTTCTTGCTCGTTCACATGTTGCTTCTGCCTTAAGGAGATGTGTTGCTCGTTCTTTATGCTCAGCTTATTGGCTGTCCGTGATGGGGTTTCTGACAACCGATGCTTGCCACTGTATCTTGTTCTCTTCAGAGCTCCATCATTATTGCCCACACCTCCGAATTTAGACAAAGTGCATTGCAGTGCACCCCCGTTCCCAGTAGAATTTTCCTGTAAACACAAAGTTTTACATATTATTTGCTTGGCAACAATTTATCCAAATTGTCATGCTGTGTAATGTTTTTTACTCATCAGCAAATGGGAAACACGCAGTTGAAGACACCTATAAATTTGTAAGAACTAACCTCATCAAAAAATCCGATCTTTGGTGATGGCATCCTCAAACCCGAAGGTGCAGTGTTCCAGGAAACATTGGTAGGAACAGGATTAGTACGTTTCAGGGATTTGTTTAGCTGTGGATTCTTAACCCTTGTTTCCAGGCTTTCACATTCAACAAGGCATTGATCATTGCGCTGACTCTGAGAGTCTGATGCTTGACAAGCATCACTGTCAAAAGAAATCCCTACACATGGAGCTATCTCAATACAGGCAGCAGAATTTTTTAGTTCCTGCTTGAAAGGTGTTGATGATGATCCAGAGAACCACCCACCACCAGAACTAGTAGGTGAGGTACAAGAGGACAACTTCAACTTGGAAGTGGACCACGGACAGGTGGAGTCACTGGAGTTCACCAGTCCTCTTTTTTGTCCAGCAGAATATTTTGGATTGTTAAAGACCGGAACGGGAGGCGCTAGTTCAGAATGAATGGTCATCCTCTGAGGGTTCAAAGGAGATTTATCAGCAAGATCAGAAAAAACACAACCAAACCTCTTGAACTTGTTTCTGGAAGGGGGCAACACTGAAGAAGGTGACCCTGCAGATGTCGTTGAACCGGGGATAACACTGAGTGAATTGTGCAAAGAAGTTTTACTTTTCCCTGCAACAATCACTCAGAGGTTAATGCACAACAATAACATTCTGTAAGAGACATCTGAAATTCTCTTGTCCTTACTAAATGCAGGTTTTGGAGCCCTAAGAGGACTTGCAGATGGAGAACCTCTTTTGTTAGGAGTTTTTGGTAAAACGTTGGCATAAGCTGATATCTTTGGAGGCCTTTTGGCTTCTTCCCCTGAAGCAGGAAACTTCATTGTCCACACGTCATTAAGGTCAGTTCCATCACATTCAGTAGGCGTGTTTTTTTTTTTTTTTTTTTGTAGTGTGCAATGCCAGGTATTCACTTATGAATCAATCTGAAGAACAGATGCAACAGCCTAAGCGGATACTATTAAATAGCCATCTAAGAGGTACTATCATGTCAATCTGACCGGCTTAGATGATGCATAGGTGAGCCCTCAACGCTACATTATTTATGCATGCATACATTTATTTCAATTGACACAAGAACTTACCCTTGTTCGAGAGGACCCATCTGATACTTTTGTTGCTGAAAGACAATGTGAAAAAAAAGGAAAAGATAAGTAGAATCACAATTAAGCATCTGAAACTAAGTGATTATTGAAGCAATGCAGTAAACAACTTCCACACATTGTCTTGAGTCTGACCATAACCCATGCCAAGGTAGTTAGGAATAATGGCCTCCCCTTGATGCCCACCCTTCAGTCTCAAATCTCGATGGACAGGTAGAGTAAACTGGGAATATACTTACTCTGGAGTTTTCGTATGCCTCTTTCTCTTCTCAGTTGGCAAGTTGGAGTCACCTCGTTGGTTGATGATTCGGATAGTCCACGCATTGATTCCCTTAAACCATCAAAAAGATCAATCTCAAGGTTTGCAAGAGCGTAAGTGTCACTGTTTACTGTAGTGCTTGATTCATTAGACTTCCAAATTTCTTCTTCAATCCCGGGAAGCAGATGCATATCAGAATTCTTAAATCCTCTATTTACAATCGAAAGCTCCTCAGCATTCAGCACTCCTATAAATAAGCCAACATATGATTAACCACAATAGTCCTACAAAAACTCACCTTTGCAACTTAGGAAACACATAAAAACACACCTGAACTTGTAAAAAAGGCACTATCCCAAGTCAAGCTTTTGCGAAGTCTACACTCATTAATTCCTTCAACCTTTCTTTCTCCGGACCCGGGCTTTGAATCCCCCGTTTCAAAATTAAGAGTCTCAAGCAACTCTTCTGGATCCAGAACACCTGAGAGAAGTTAAAGAACCCGTGTCCTACTATATAATTGCAATTCTCGGATTTGGATTTGTCAAAGACGTAATCAAACATTACTATACAAAACACCCAGCAAACATTTTTGTTGAAATCATTAAATTTAAAGCAAAACCTGGACTTGTGAAGAAAGCACTATCCCATGCCAAGCTCTTGCGCAAATCACATTTGGATTCAGATTGTAACGAATCCCTCTCCATTTGCCGAAAATCAACCTTCTTCCTATTCTCTGCAAGTCCCACAAAATTGAATTGAAGAACCGCAATTTATGTAACCTAAAAAAAATGTAGAACAGCAATTTGGCTTCGTTGGTAACAGAATTGTACCAAGTACAACAGAAAAAACGCTACAAAATGGGATTTTGTAAATTTCTATTTCAATGAGAGAAGAAATTCAGAAATCGATTGAAATCTGGGTCTACCGTAGCAATTCTTGGCCTTCTTTGTGATAAAGATCAAACAATTGAAAAACAAAAAAATCAAAAAGAAGAAGAAATTCAGAAATTGATTGAAATCTGGTTATACCATAGCAATTCTTGGCCTTCTTTGCGATAAAAAGTCAAACGAATCATCAGAGAAAAATTTCCCAAAAAAAAAAACAAAAAAAAAGAAAAAGAAAACAACGCCGGTTCATGCAAAAATATAATAGAACACAAATCGTTTAAAATTAAACTATTGGGGAAAAATCATATGAAATTCTACAAAGTTAATCTAAAGAACAATCATCGATGGCCATGTGTAAAGAAAACCAAAACAAAAAACCAAAAAAAATAATAATAAAAAGACACAACGTGCTTTAAGGAAAAAAAAAAGAAAAAACGGTTCACTTCCTTAATTCTTGCTAGTAGAAAGAATGCCATTCCATTCTTGTTCTTGCTTACTTGTGTGTGTGTGTGTGTGTGTGTGTGTGTGTGTGAAAGAGAGAGAGAGAGAGAGCACCTGAGGATTGAAATTCTTGGAAATCAGTTTTGGAAGACATTTTTTTTTTTTTGATCTTGAACTTACTTTTCTATTGTGCGAAATATGTAGAGGCTCCTTGATCCCTTAAACTTTTATTTTTGGAGTCGTCGGTTTGCAGAGAGGGAGAATTTGAATTTTGATCATGAAAAGTAATAAATATTATTATTATTATTATTGTAATTAAGGGAGATGATTGCCGTTTCAGTGGGGCAATAAACGGCTGTTAATAATTTTAATTTGTCCAGACTCAGGGGGGGAGGAGCGGAATTTAAAAAACAGAAAGATTCTGGGTTTTTTTTTTTTTTTTTTTATAACTTTCTTTTTAGTCATAACGCAGATAATGATGTGAGCGAGAGAAATAATAACACCCGGCGGGGGCACTCGCCACCCGCGCAGGGGTATATGGGACCATAATTGTATAGTAACTAACGGTCCATTCAGAGGCCCGATGGTGGTAGGATTGAATCCAACTGTTCACCAGTAATTTTTATTTTTTTTCAGACTACAAAAACGATGGCATATATTTTTACTATACATTTTTTTATTTAGAATTTATGAGATGCGGAAAAAAATTATTATTTATTGTGTAAATTATGATTTAATGTACCCGTTAATTAAAAAGAGTAATACTACACGGTTTTAAATAAATAATAACAAATAATAATGTGGTTTCATCCAACAATATTAGATATTTTTTTTTCATGAATTTATTCATTCAAATGATTCATATCACTTTATTACCGCTTTAAAGTTATTTAAGTGAAGTCATCAAATTTTTTCTTAAAAAAAAAACAATTTAACCTTGAGTCACATCCTTACTTTTTTAATTGAAAAAATGAGAAAGTATGAAAATAGTTTTTCAGAATTTTGCCAGAAAGTGTTACAATTATGTGCTTAAGTGAGTGTGAAGTTACTATATAGTTATGGTATTACTTGTGTGAGACAGTGAACCATAAATAGAATTCAATCTCAAGGAGGGATGGATTCAGAATTTTTGTTAGTGGGGACAAACTTCACATTCATATATATGAAAAATTAAAAAGAAAAAAAGTAAATTAACAAGATAACAAGGGGGGAGGAGAAGCAATGATTTATTGAGATATGAAAGTCGTAGATAAATTCTACTTGAATTTTAGTTTGGTTTATTTAATTTAGGTTTCATTAATTTATATTTTAGTTCAATTGGTTCACTTTAAATTAGCTTGCTAATAATAAAGTCCATAATTTTGTGTTGGCGCAAGAATATAAAGGCAAAGTAATTAAAACAATAATTGCGTTGGAAAAAAAAATTTAGAGTGGCAACAAAAATGATTTATTATAAGGATACAACAGAAATGATGAAACATTAATCTCATATTTATTTGAGAATGATTATAAAGACTTTGACTAATTTTATATTGGCAATAAATTTACAACGGCTCCCTTGGCTTAACTCATGTGTGGGACTGACGACAATTAAATTTCGTTTGTTAATTACATAAATGTTTAAGCCTTAATTACATAAATGTTTAAAGACTTAACGAAAAATTACTCATTGAGTAGCTCAAACTAAATCCTATGTTTTTCGTTTAACAATTTCCATGAAAATGCTCTATAATATATATATATATATATATATATATATATATATATATTTTTTTTTTTTTTTTTTTTTTTTTTTTTTTTTTTTTTTTGTGTCCAACAAAGAGGGCTGGCCGCTTCAGTACCAAATACGACCAGCCTTTAGTTCCAGTTCCTCCTAACCGCATGGCTAGAGATAAAACCGGTAGTTCTTAAAACAGAATTAGAATCCAACCGAATCTTCTTGTATCTGCATACATAAATAGGTTTCCTGAATGGGGAAACACTTCAACATTTAAACAAGTAGTTAAAGATACTCAAAACTTTAACAGAAAAACTTTATAGCCACAGAAATTGTAGGTACGTATAAGTATATAGTAATTTAGACCGTTAAATCGTGAAATATCATGTATTAAGTTTGACAAAAAAGAAAAATAGGCAGACCGTTGAATGCCGTTAAAGTAGCTGGGTGACTCTCACGTGCCTCATTAAAAATGTTCAGAAAATCTAGCTCAAAGTTTAATATATCCTACAAAAACTATGCTCTTGCACCAGAAACCACTTTCCTTATCCAAAAGTCCAAGTTTCTAAAACCGAGATCCTCAGAAAATGGGAAAACAAAACAGAGCGAGGGAGGGGGAACGAAGCAGAGTTGCTGCACTGCTACACATAGCATACCCAGCCTCGAAGTCGTATACATCACTTCCCAGTGAAAGCCTGAAAGCCTATTATCACCACTCGACGAGGATAAATTGCTTTTTACATGAAAGCTTATAGACAGATGCATCCTACCTATGCCATTACTTGGTACAGAAATACAGTGAGTGACATAGACTCGTAAACCGTCAAAAGGTAAGTAGCCAACAAGATTCCATCATTATAACTCATAATCATATGATGACAGCAACTACAAAAGAAGAGGAAAGGGGCGGGCGTTCAACTAACACTGATATAGCCTGCACTAAGTGAAACTACTTGGATTCCAAATAGCAGCTTTGATCATCGGGACTCGAAATATGGCATCATGATCCCCGGGAGGAAAATACAGCAAACATCAGAAGAATTACAGTCCAGTTACCTTCTTCAGCAACAGGAAGTGTATTCCAGAGTCCTCCAAGGCATCTGCCTCCAATTCTTCAAACATGCTGCTCTTCCCTCTCACAGAAAATTTAACGGTAGGTAAGTGACATATCACTTGTCAGATTGATGATTATAAAGATTGGAGAAAAGCAATGATGAACTACCATTACAATGAATTAAAATAGTGAAACAAGATAACTTTAAATCATTCTTCTAATCAACTTTACTGCACTAAAAAAAAGAAATTTCTAAACAAAAAATTGACCAGGCACCTCCTCGGAAAAAAAGAAATTGATCAAACCAATTTAAACGTAATATATAAGTTGCAATAAAGTGATTCGACAGTTTTTAAGACGACAAGATTTGAGACAGCTGATGCCTAGGCTGATAATAAGTGAGAAGTACAGTGCTTCACCGAGACTACAGATCTCAGAAATGTACACTTCCATGGGCATACAGACACATAAACATTGTTCATTACACCAAAACCAGTACAGGACATCATCTAACCAAACCCATCCAGACCTACCATCCCAAGCAATCAGAATGTGCATAGTACTAAGGGGAAATCAGTAACCATTGTATGAACAAGCAAAGCTCTATAGGCAAAACTCAAATAAAACAGATCATAACAGGATTATATTGGAAAATATTCAGTAAGGTGCATGCATCTACCTGAAACTTTCTAACCAGACTAACTTCTTCAATATTCAAGAAAAAGGGTTGCATCTTCCATGCCATGAGTTGTAGCAATTGGCAGAGTTTTGAATGGCACAGATATGGTGTAATTGAGCTGGTAATTTACAAGTGTCGAACCAAAAATGTTGAACTTTGGAGCACTACCATAAGCAGCTTCTGCATCAGAACACCTCTTAAAAACAACTCTGGCACGATTGGTATCCTTATCAACCTCGGTATCAGATTCTCTTATAGGTCCAAAGCGCCTGAACATCTTATTCAGGTTAGTTTCCGAAGGAACAGAATCCACCACAGGAAAATGCATTACAAGTTCTGCCGGTGCCTTCTCATCCACATAGCCAGCTGGTTTCTGTGCTGATAGATCAGATTTGCCGTCAGAATATCGCTGCCTGGAGTTTGATCGACGAAGGGACTTATCTGGATCCCCAGGCACAACTTGGTTCTCCCGTTTCCTATATTTACGCGATGGTTGCTCTTCTGATCCATTTTGAATAACCCGGTCTGTCCAATAAGCATCATTCATATCCTCAAATTCAAATGTTGCAGGAGAACTACCAAGGTTAGATGCCTTTCTCCTTTTACCACCTAATTTATCATGCTGATCAACAAGCAGAGAGTTCCTGAAATCAGTGAAGAAACTGAAAACGATGTTCAAGAAACTATATCCTTTTAAAGGGTCACAAGCTGCCAAGTGAAGCTGTGATAGCATTTCATCTAATGATGAGTGTTCAGTCGGGACTATCGTTGTCTTTATCCCAGAGTCGTCAGAAGGCTGGACAGAAACATCAGATCCATCTCCAACAAGTCCACCACCACTTCCGTCAACCTTCTGGCTGTTACACTTAAGAATAGATGGTGATCCAGTCATTTGGCTGGCAACCCTACGGATGCACTCACCAATTTTAAAGGAAGGCTTGGGGAGGCAGATGGAGTTAGAAACTTGCGCAAGAGGCATAGTTTTACTCCCTTCTGGAGTGGCAGAGTCACCAGCTAACGATTCGGAACCCTTCCGTTTCTTCCCAGAAGGTGATGAAACTGAACTGATGTAAGCTTTTTCATCAGACCTGATTTCATCATCAAAAGAATCCCATGGCTCGCCCATTAAATCAGATATGCTTCTTTCTTTTTTCCTGGGATAGAAACCATCCTTCAAATTGTGCTTACGTTTGTGATAAATTCTTTGGGTTTGCGAAGTCCGCTGAGCAGGCAAAGTATGCCCATCATCTTCGCAAAGAGGAGATTCATCTCCTGTCCCTTCATCCTGAAATTCTAATCCATCTGCACTCTCAGGCAAATCCCCACAAAACTGGAATTCGGACAGCTGAGTATAGCCCCTGAAACGACAGAAAGCCAGCAACTGAGACTTCGCGGTTACAAGTTCCAAGCGATCAGCACAATCTGTTGGATAGCATGCTAAGTCTTTTATATACTCCACTAATTTGTCAGGTTCAAATACAACGCCACTTGTAAATTTGTCCAGACTATCTATCGTAGCTGATTCTTCGCGGATCCCTGTGTTTTCAACTACCTGAAATCTTATTTTATCATAAATGTCCTTAGATAAGCATGAGCAAGCCAGCCCTAACTCCACTCGCCTTGCAACTTCTTCTAAAGCACAATCAACAGCATTCTGGAATGCTTCTGAAGTGCTTTGTTTTTCAACCTGGTGGAAATGTGACCTAAATGGCTTCAGCAGAGATGCTTCATTCCAAGCAAATGTTCGGTCCCCAAAATATGCTACCAAAAAGCAGTCCTTTTTATAATATTTTAATGCTTTCTCAGAAGCATCAGAAGGATCAAATATCTGCCCAGGCCACCATGGATGGCTTCTCACCTTACCCCACACCAAATCAGATACAGAAAAATCACCTTCATCCCCCAGCAAAGGATGATAACCAGCATAAGTTGCTTTTGCTGCGCTTCCAGACTTTAAAGCTGACTGTTTAACAGATCTCTCCTCAATGGTCTTTGCATGTTCAGCATCAGTATCCTGTTCGTCAGTTTCCATTTCTTGCTGTTCGTGTGAACCAAATTGTTCAGCATCAAGAACCTGCTCTTCAACGGTCATGCCTTGCTCCTCAGCTGATTCAATGTCAGAAATTTGATGAGCTGCATTTTCATCCAAGCCTTTTTCAGCGATTAATTGCTGATCCCCTTGCGCAAGCCCCTGGAATTCATTTTCAGAATTCAAAGTCCCCTCATAGTTTTCCATATCACTTCCCCCTCCGCCTGTGATTTGATTATCTGTTTCAGTGCTTGCACAAGCCATTCCAGGCTCTGGGTATTCTTCTACCCTTTCTTCATCCTCTCCAAACTGTTTAGGAGTAACCTGTTCTTGAATTTCCTTCACCTGCTCTATGTTTGAATCAACCTGAGTAAAATTACAAGCTGCACTTTTTTCTAAGGTTTCCTCAAGAACTTTGCCAGTAGGCCCTGGAATTGCATTTTCAGAACTTACTACCTCATCATTGCTTGACAATGCAGTGTGGGCATCCATTTCCATGTCCCCACATGCTGGCTCAGCCTTCTCAGTCTTGGAATTAGGATCAGAACGAATCTCCGAATCCATTGATTCAGTTTTCTCCCCAACAAACTGCATGGACAGAATTGATGTTGACAAATTTACACTCAAATTGCTGTGATTTTTTGTGCTGCCATTGACCATGCCAAACATCACCTGATATTCTGAGACTTTTTGCTCTTGCTGTAGGTTGGCTAGGTCAGTGTCAGGAACTTGAGTGTTGTTTCTAATATCTGGCTCTTCAATGCGTAATGTTTGGTCTGTCTTGGAATTCAGGATCAAGTTGATCCCTGTTAACAAGGCTTCACCATCAACATCTACTTGAGTTAACTGATGAGGAGATTTTGAATCTGCAAATGCATTATAATGATTTTCAGTGCTTCCCTTGGACGTCCCAAAAATTGCCTGCAATTCTTCCACTGAAAAAGAAAATTTGTCATTAAGAGCATCAGGGTCCATACCTTCAATGTTAGGACATGAAATTTCTTTGTTGTCCATCAGCACAACTTCTTTGGCAGTAGCCTCTATTGGTTCCTCCAAATATTTGGAGGTTGCATTGGGAATGTTCTCTACTTTTTTCGAGGTAGAATCTCTTTCAGAACTGGTTATAATCTCCTTCAGTTCATGACTAGCAGGGTTCTCCTCCAAAGCATCAGTAACAGGTGTCTTCTCCAAAATATCATCAACAGAAATCTCCCCTAAAGGATCACTAACAGGTTCTTCAGCTTTAAGATCAAAATCTTCTTTACCATTCACCACATCTTCCTCAACAACATCAGCAGCAGCACTCAAATCTTTCACTATTGTCGAATCTTTCACTATTGTCAAAGAAGAAACAACTGCAACTTCGCTTCCTGGATCCATGCCTTCGTCATCCAATAAATCAACCTTCAGTTTCTCTGGTTCGTGTTGCACATCACCCCCACTGTCATCTGCATCCTTGGCCTGCTCTAAAGTCTTGTCAATCAATTCAGACTTTTCTAAAACTTCGGTTTCAGCAACTAACAAGCCTGAAGTTTTCGAAGAAACCCCATCTCCATTTTCAACTCTTTGATTCAAGGCCTGGTTCTCTGATATTCCCAATTGCTTAGAATCAGTAGCTCCAATTTCCATAGTACCACTGCTCTCTACATCTCTAGTTAGCAATACTCCTTCCAAACGCTCTTCCCTGGCAACTACTTCCACTTCTTCAACTACCAATTGGGATTCCCCACCAACTGAACCATCCACTAGAGAAGAAGCTGCTTCAGCCCCACTTCCGATGTCCACGCTGTGAGGCTCAGGATCCACCACATTGACCTCCTCGGGAGTCTTATCGTCAGCATCATCGTTCCTGCCAGCACCACCAATGACCTCCCCACGCTCCAAAAATTTCCCTTCATCCATAGATTCTTCAACCCTAGAAGTTTCTCCAATCTCAGCATCAGTCTCCGAACTTGCGTGCTCAACAACCGAATCCTTAGACCTCAAATCAGAAACTACACCACTCTTCCCATCTAAAACTTTTGCCTCACTCCCCAAACAAACCTCAATTGACCCATCACGAGAAGAAGTAGCTTCCCCATTGGAATCCACCGCTCTACCATCGCCAAAATCACGTATGCAGACGCCATCAACATAAATGTCAGAACCCATAACCCCAACCATTATATCTGCTCCTCCATCAGCAGCAGACCCACCTTCACCTTCCTCTACCACCTCTTCTTCTCTTAAAGAGCTGCTACCCTCAACCCGTTCCTGAACCTGAACCTGAACTTCATTATCAGCCGTCCCAGCAACATGGGGTTTTTCTCCATCATCCCCAACTACAACAACTTCCATTTCAGTCGCTGTATTAGGTGACGATTCCAACGCAGAACTTACAGAAGCATCATCTTCCTTGTGTTCATCCATGTAAAACAGTATCTGGGTCGATTTCAAGATCGACAAAAGAAGCTTCTTTTATTAAAAAGAACCGAAACTGATAAACCCTAAAGACAAAAACACAGTGAACAAAAAAGAACGAAAACAAATCTAAACCTGCGACCAAGAACACGATAATTTAACTAGTGTGAACGCAACAAGAGTAATGAAACAAGAACCTTCGCCAGGCAAATTGAAAGAAACAGAACTGAAGGATGAAGATAATTGGTGTGTACCTCGTTAGATCTTGCAAGAATAATGTAATCAAGCAAAAGGGAAGGGCTCGATAGATGCGTTGTCGGGTTCGGGTTTAGATAGAGAGAGAGAAAGAGAGAGCGAGAAGTTGAAAATCTGGTGCCCTTTTTATATAAAAGAAAGAAAATCAAAAAACAAAGGCCGAATATAATGGGTGTTTGTCGCTGCTCTAACTTTTCAGAGATTGGTCAGCATCCGCTCTCATTGGTAATTATTTTTACCGCTGTCAATTTTCAATTTTAACTGTGTTCTTGATTGTTTTTTTTTTTAAAATTTCATAAACTTGAACTAACTTGTTGGTTGGTAGAAACAATTAGAAAAATCAAAGGTCTAAATTTCTAATTTTTCTTTTACTGACATACTACTCTCAATGTTATTTGAACTCTCTTTTTTTCAGTCTCTTTTTGTTAATGTTTACTTTAAATTGCTTTCTTCACTTTTCACCATTGTTTCATCCAATTTAGTAAGTAAAAGAAAAAAAAAATGAAGTGAAAATGAGGGAAAATTTTTAAACTTTTGAGCCTTCTTCCCATGAAATGAAGAGAAAGTGAGAGGAAAATAAATTTTGGCATCAAATTACCAGCTTGATCTTTTTTTTTTTTGACAAAAATTATTAAAGATAAAATAGTAATTTTAACATTTAGAACTTTATTTCCTTCCTTTTTTTTTTTTTATCGAATCCAAACGAAAGAAAGTTATTTTCTCTTAATTTTTTTTTTATTCCTCTTGATATCATGTTTTGAAAACAATTGGAAAATTTGACAATTTTTCATTATCTTTTCTTTCCTAAACTTTTTTGTCTCATATCCACCAAATAAGTTATTGAGGCTTAAAAGGGGGAGACTGGGATTTGAAGTCTTAGGTTCAAGCCTTACACCCCTCCTCTCATCCCCACAGAATATCACTGAGGTAAAAAATGTTATTTTCATAAGTCAAAATGGTGTATGTGAACCCCTTCCTTACTGACTATTGAGGTAGTTGTTTAAAAAAAAAAGAAGAAGAAGAAGAAGGAGAAGCACTAATTATCCGAATTTTGGTTTAAGATTTGTTTTACAATGTTGGTACAATGTCTTCATACGAACGAATTGAATTATATCACTGCATATTCAAAGTCCAACGTAGGTACACTTTAAAACTGTAATATGATAGATATAGGCGTCACAAGAGTTTTTTTTTTTTTTGTGTTGACTTAATCAAATTATGAGCTTCACGTTGCTGTTGATCTAAAACTTTTCAAGAATTAGATGCCAAAATTTCTGTAGAAAATGAACAGATGAACAAGCATGGACTCTAGTTTTTTTTTTTTTTTTTTTTTAATTTGAACATGGACTCTAGAATTATGATCAACATTGCACGGATAGCAATTGGGTCTATCGAGAAGCCCCAAGAAATGATATTTGGAAGCCTAGGTGGGCCATCGTCAGTAGACTCCCAATTCCCGCTCATCATTTGGAGGCCTTTGGTCCATTAATGTTTCCCAGTTTGGGCTAGGCTACTGGGCATTGCATTATCTCTGTGGCGAGAAGATGGAATTATTCGGTCTGTTATGTCCTTGCCTTGGGCCGAAAAAGATTGCATACTGTATAATAGATTGAATTGCTACGTTTTTTTTTTTTTTTTTTTAGTGAGAGTTGTTATGTCAATTCTACAAGAAAGCAAATTTCATAATGTCAAATAAGCATCATTAGTCTCTTCTATACTTATGTGGAATCAGAAATACGTTTTGTCCTATTAAATGACTTAACAAAAGATTCGAACTCATGATCTTATTGTACGAACAAAATTATTTAATTAGTGAAACACAAAGATTGGTGTAGAAACTACAACATTCATTGGAACTAGTCTTACCTTATCAGTACTGTTTTCCTGGTAGAAGATCTACCAGTGCTTTTAAATGTAGCCAATGAAAAGGCAATATGGGCGCGCTTTGCAAGAGCACGAGAAATCACCAAAGAAAACTGTCACGAAGTGTGAAGGGGTCATATGCATTTCAGGATGAGAGATTGCAAATCCACCGAATCGTTTGAAATCAAATCTTATTTCCATTTTTTCTTGAGTGAGTATGGATTTAATTAAGTTTAAAAATTGTGGAGGTTGTATGTTTAAACCAATAGATGGAATATAATTCTCAAACATTAATTTCGATAGATGTCACCGGGTTTAGTTGGATATGGTGGTTTAGCGAGAGATAATTACGGTAAATGGGTGTTTGGTTAACTTGGGACTGTCTAACAATAAATTACTTCGGGATGCCCCTCCCACAGACATTGGCTCTCTACTCCGGGCAGACATGATTGGTTCCCTTGAGGTACCCTCACAGGCGGAGTTACTTAACTTTTCTATGTCTTTATGTTTTCTTTCATCTCATTGTCACCAAAAAAACAAAAAAAAAATAATTATCTTTTATTCATTAACAAGCTTCATCTTTTCATGCCTTCAAAAAATAATAAAAAATGAAAAACAAAAAAAGAGAACAGAGCTAATTAAATTCCAGAATATTAGAAATACGCTACCCATCTATTTTGCACTTCGCCTCATCCAAGTACTCTCAATCAAACTGAATATTTCTGTTGTTCTATATGCACCAATCCATGATGAATTGATCCCATTGTTTTGTTTATTTTTAAATAGTACTGTCTATGGTGCAAAATCTATGGATCAGAAAAATTGTACAAGTAGTTTTCCAAGTACCAAAAACAAAGTAAATTACAAAAATTGCTCCACCTTAATGAGAAAAAAAAAAAGAGAAGGAACATAATTGCTCCATCGTACCAATTGAACTTGTCATAATTAGTTCTGCATTGGGAGAAAGTTGCTGGTGTGAGCCCGAATGAGGACCGTAAATTGCGTCTTCCTCTTCGTCTTCATCATGGATGGCTGTTGATCTTGAGACTAAAGCATAAATTAAAAGTTGGGACCAAAAATTTCAACTTCAAGTCATATTTTTCAACTATCAGGAAGAAAGACTATAATATTCATCTCCATCACCTTACAAGCAAGTAATAGTCTTCAACAACATCAACATTGTGCTTTTGAAATAGTCTTGTTAGTGTTATTAGTCTTCATTTCCACTTGTCTTAACTCGTGAATGGCAAATAACAAATAAAACAATTTCGTTAAATTATTAGTAATTTCTAAGGCGCGCTACTATGTAGCTTATTTGATTTTTTTTTAATAAATTTAATTATCAAACGTCTTATTATATTACATACTCTCATTTTTTAAAATTATCGTTAAATGTACTAGGTATATATCATTTTAGGAAAAATATTAATGGTTAGAAAGTGGTGGTAAGAAGAAGTGTCTAATATATATCAAGTCTAATTATCTGTGCAATTGTATTAATTTTTTTAAATAAAAATAAAATAATAATTTATTACATTACCTTTTATTAATATAATTACATGAATAAATAAATTTATTGCATTATGAATAATTCATCTAGCCGCTACCCTCTGTATATGTACCGGTTCTCATTATTTTGTGCAATAAAAATCACACGGCGTAAAATAGGGATGCATCGATCAAACCGCCCATCCATGACAAGGATGACATGGCCAATCGGCCCGTTGAGGGAACAAGACGTACATTTACGATAATAAGGTAATGGCATTCAGTAACTAAGAGGAGTTTAAAAAAGAATATTTGGAGTCTCTCGTACATATGCTAGTAGTTAAAAGTTAGAGTGTTTATTTTCAAAGTCTCATATTATAATTCGAAAAAGGATGTAAAATTTATAAAAAAATAAAATTATTTTATATAATTTATAATTCAACAAATATCTTAATTAGAAATCTCTTAACTAGAAAAACATGAAATATTTGGACAGCCATTCGGCTCGCACACTGTTTAACTCCCAAGCATTCTTGTAAAAATCTTATAATATGCATAAAATATAACAATAATTTAGAGAGAGAAAACGAGAACAATATGCGAATTTATAGAGCAAAGTTCATGGAAGTCATCGAAAGCAGCCCATAAGGTACGGGCAAACGTTACAAGATTTCTGTTACATTGTTCCTTTTTTTTTTTTTTTTCTTTGTTCTCTAGTTGAATAGTTCACAGCTAAAGCTGAGATGTTAGAGATAGTAAAGTGAAGGGAATGAAAGAATCTTATCAGACACCTACGAAGTAACATAAAATAATAAAGAAGAAACTCAGAAAAAAGAATAATAATAATTGGAAAGAAGAGCCACAAACAGATCAGACAATAATATTGTTCTGCAGCAGCTACCACCCTTCCTTCCCAGTTCCCACTCCTCTTTGTTATTGCCAATTAATTAAGTGCCTCTTCTTCTTATCCAGCATTTTTAAAGCTTTCACCTCCGCCAACTGTACCTATTCCACAGCCAAGCAAACTATCTCTGTAATATCAGTTTACATTTGTTTACTAAATAGCTTCCGCCAAGTAATTGCAAGCTAGTACAATTCCAACATAACTGATCACAATCAGGATAACAAGGACAAGTTGATGACACAAAAACCAAAAAAAGGAGATACTAAAAAACCAGTTTCAATTTGGATAAAGGGGGTCTATTAATCCATTATCATTGCACAAGCACTGCATATGTGAAAGGCCTTTTGGACAAAAAAAAAAAAGGTTCTAATTTCATCCACATAATTTCTATATCTTTTTAAATTTAATTATTCAGTATAATTTAGGCAAAACGTTCTTTAAAATGTATGTTTGTGTCTTAAGAATCATTTCTTTCCTTTTTTTTTTTTTTTTGAAAAGAAAAACTCAATAATAAAAACAAGGATAAAGTTATACATTATGATCTATAAATCACATATTTAAGTCACGAAAAGAATGTCATGGTAAAAGATAAAAACAAAGCACCTACGTTTAACCTTTCATATTGTTCCTACATCATCTATAAGGGCATAAGACCAATCGGTAACTAAATTTAATAGGGGACACTGCGAACAATGACAAAAGAATCGAACGAAAGATACGATAGAGCCATCACCGAATGTTATTGCAAGCTAGCAAACGGCCACGCGATACAGCCACTAGGAAAAAAGGAAATGGTGAATGCATTAAAATCCTGTAATTTAAATACATTTGGCTGAATGTGAAGGGCCAGGTAGCAACTGGGTCCTCAAGGCCACCACGTGGGGTTCTCTAATGTGCCAGTTGGCATTGGTCCCAACTCAAAAAGAGGCCCACTAATTTAAATCACGAAGTCACGTGATACAATGATTCTTTTTTCACACTGACCAGATTACCAGATTACAGCACGTTATACCATGTGAGAGGGAAACAATCATCGTGTGTACGCGCGACCAGCGTATGAATTCACACACGTACCTGTGTTCGGAGCGATTGATGCAGGCTTGGACACCAAGGTGGTGACAGCTGCCATGGGGCCCGCCGTTGATGATGGATAGATGTGGCCAGGCAGGCCCATTGTCTGGGATTGAGGGAAGTGGTACACAGGGTACATTGGTGTCAATGTATTGGCGGCACCCACAATTGGTTGACCCGGATACACCGGGGAGTAATGCCCGTTTATGTATGCCCCGCCCGTATAGTTCAGCTTCTGCCAACCACAAGCACACATCAAATTTTACTTCTTCAGGCGTCAGGCCAGACAATATGAACAATTTTTTTTTTTTTTTTACCAAAATCTCAACTCAAAACCCCACTTCACACTCCTATCAAAAAAATAAAAACTATCAATTTCCTTCAATTGTGAAGTCACTTGGTTGAAATTATTATTCAATAACTTGCACATTTACTCATATCAATCATGGATAAATTTGCCGTTTTGCAAGAACTTTGTTAGATCAATAGATCAGTTATGTAACCCAAAAAAAAAAAAAAGAGAAAACTTACATGATTGTAGCCAATGTCCGTGGCAATGTACGTTGGGGAGTACCTGATGAAAAAAAGAAGAAGAGAATGATATTCCGTTGGTTCCAATTCCAATTTCCATGATTTGTACTAGAAATGAAAATCAAGAGTACACAGCCATTGATCTCAAAAAAAAACAAAAACAAAAGAATAAACAGCCGTAAATTCTTCATACCCATAGATAGGAATGGCCTGATGAGGATGCTGATGATGGAATGGCGATGCTGGTGAACCTGTCGGATAATACCATTGCACAGGATTTGCCGGGCCTGCTGATGGCATGGACCTCGGTCCAACGTTTGATCCTTCATGATCAAAATCGCCAAATTTAATTAGAAATGGTAAAATATACGAGTATAATATCTATGATTATTAGAAACACCATCACTAAAAGTATTGAATATGAATTTCAGGCACAAAAACACCATTCAAGTTGAAGAATTTTTGGCATTTCTTAATCCAATAATAGTCAATTTTTTTTAACCATAGCCATGAGTCAAGTTTATTATTGTTGACTGTGTTATGGTTACGCAAGAAGAATAAATTCGCCACCCGAATATAGACCCAAAACACTAAAATTTATATAAATGTTCTAATTTGGTAAAACTCGATCGGAAAATGTTTATGAATCCAATATAAGAGTCCCACAAAAATCTACAAACTACGAATTCGCATGATTTCGGGCATACTGGAGAGTATTATATTGAATTTTATTATGGAGTCACGACAAAAAATGTATATAAAATTAGATGTAAAAAATTTAAATTATTTATTACAATTAATTTTTAATTACAGTCATTAATTGTAAATGATTTATTATTTATCAAGAGACATATCAATCAAAATTTGACAACTAACTGTTTAAAATTTTCAATTCAATCTCTGGACTTCTGTAATATATGTGTTATAAGTTACTCAACTCAATTATAAGCTCTTACCAAAATTCGTTTGTACCTGTCTGCATACCTTGTCGAGGAGGAGTGGTGCCAGTTGCAGACCTCGGGCGGCGTGCACCAAGAGAAGCCAGATTGCAGTTGGCTCGGCGGCCGTTGATGATCGGCGTAGCGTCTTGACAAGCCCTCTTCGCCGCTTCGGCATCCTTAAACGTGACCTTCATAACCCAAAAAATTTTTCCCACACACACAAAAGCGCCCGGCACGCCCACAAACACGCAAGGCAAATTAGTTCAGTTCAGTTCAGTTACATCCTAAGACTGGAACTCAATACTATGTACTTGTTCATCACTTAATTGTCCGAATAAACCACATACAGGCCATGGAAAAAATTCTTAAAAAAAAAAAAAACGAAGAGAGAGAGAGAGAGAGAATGATTAGAGACAATAACATACAAAACCATAGCCCTTGGATCTGCCAGTGAGTTTATCAGAGATAATCACAGCCTCCAAAATCTCACCGAACTTGTCAAAGTGCTCTTTCAGGGCCTCTTTGGGAGTCTCCCATGCCAACCCTCCAACAAACACTTTGGTTAGTGTTGTGTCACCAAACTGCCCAAGATTGCTGCTCATCGTCATTCTACCGTAGCCTAGCCTAGCCTAGCTACTAGCCTGATTCTTAATTACTATTCAGCACCAAGCTAGCAGCAACCTATTATACATAAAACTCCAACGAAAACCCACAAAAAAAAACACAGAGAAACAGAGAGAGAGAGGGAGATAGAGAGACAGAGAGGGAGAGAGAGAGAGAGAGAGATGGAGGCAGGGATGGACGGTCATATAATGGTCGGGGAAGAATAAAAATTAACAAAAAAAAAAAAAGGGATGAGAGGAAAACAGATGGACAGATAAATTTATATAATATAATAATAATAATAATTGATAAAGCTAGCTAGCCAGCCAGCCAGTCAGCATTAAGAAACCTCAAAATGCCATACGGACGCATGAGCGACAAAGAAGCCCAACCGAATAGTACAAAGAGAATCCATTTTACACCCTGTAATTTATTAATTAAGCGCGTCAGTAATAATCAACACATATTGAATAGGATACGTAACGCTTCTGTCAAAATCCATAACGCCCACCTTCTTCGTCACTTTTTTTTTTTTTAACATTTCGTTATTATTATTTTTTTGTTTCCATTCGAATGTACGACTACATGCATGGTTTTTTTTTCTTTTTATTTAGTGAGGGCATTACCCACATCAAAAGAAAGAAAGATGACAAAATAAAAATTCAACCTCTAAATTTTTTTAACACAAGACGTATAAATTAATTAAATTAAACAGTTAATTTTTTGTGCATGTATATGTTATATATTGTCATCTTATCTGGTGCTTTGGACCAACAAGCTTCTTTTTTTTTTTTTTTTGGGTGAAAATTTAAACTTTTGAATTCTATTTTATTTTAAAGTAAACACCCAAAATATCTAATTTACAACTATACTTTTAAAACATTTATTATTTTTAAAAATCAACATTTTATTCTCAAAAAAAGCTTTAGGATATATATGTAATTCATTTTAACTTGAGAGTAAAGTTTTAATATAACTATAATGTTATTTCATTTTTTTTTGGAGTAACCATAATGTTATTATATTATAATTTGAAAGTCACATATTCCAGTCTCCTCTATTAGAGTGCCTTTTTTCTATTTTAATTTGAAGTATAGTAGCATCTTAATTAAGTATATATTTGCCTTAAATTTATATTTTAAATTTTTTTTTGTCCATTTGGAAGCTCATTAGATCACGAGTTATACAATAAGAGTAGCTATGCTCTCTTATAAATCTCACCTCTTCTTTTTTAAAATTTAAACTCAATATCTCTAAAATAAATATTTAAATTTTAATTACTAGGCTGTCTCTACGAAACATTTATATCTTGTTTTTGCTCACTGGTCATGGGTGATTGGGCGTGAAAAAGGACAATCGTCAACCATAGATACTTCAGTCTCTTTTTTCAACACACATCGATTTCCTTCCATATTTTCATCAATCTTTATGTCCGGCATAACACATGTTTTATAAACGCTAAAACTTGAGGTTTGAAAAAATTAAACCTTAATCGGGACATACCTCAAGGCAATGAAACTTGTCTTTTTTATTTAAATATATCGACTATACAAAATCTTGGGATTTTTTTTTTTTTTTCAGAAGGAATATACTGTTCACTATAAACTACAGCAAATATAATGATCATAACAATAATGGACCAGTAACCCAATGATACAGATGCTCTCAATTGTCCATATTTGAGAATAGCCACTTCCAAGTTCCAAATCACATTTCATTTCAAATGTTCCATTTTTCGATTTTTAGTGTCCTAATTCCTTCAGAGTATATATCAGAAAAATCAATGCTAGGGACGTCTTAAATGCCGTGGACAACGTATAAATGCTAAAACAAGGAATCATATATGTATAATTTTCACTTGAAACTGTCGAATCCTTATCCTTTCTATAAATATGACCTCAACCTAGTTTAATTTGATTGGATTATGAGTAAAATCGATCTAAGGTTTAACACGTCATTCACGTAATATTACGTATGCATCAATGCGTAGGATGTAAAGAACCGCGACATGGCACACCTATGTCTATCGTATTTTATTTTCTTGCCTTTTTGTTTATTTAATTATTTAAAATTAACAAACTATTATTTAACGTTATGAAATAAATTTATCAACTATCAAAGTTATCAGTTTTCAACTATCAATCTAGATAAGGCAACCTTGGTAACTCTTCTTCATTGACCAATGGATTTTCGTTGTATATATTCTTTTCACTACTTTTTGTTTGAAAGCCAAATGGATAAATGAAAAACGTACACTAACCGGAAAAACCAACGGCGACGAAAACTGATCAAAAAGACTCAAAATATAATCAACTGATTGTATCGTACAAATTATTATTTATAATAAAAAATTTAAAAAATACGTTAATTTTTATCGATTTTTTTATTACAAACAATAATCGTTTAGTTGTATAATTCAATCGATCGATCACATTTTAGGTCTTTCCGATCGGTCTTCTCTGTCGATTTTGTCGGTCCGCTGAACTCGTAAATAAGCCAGAAAAAAAAACTCATAAACAAAAACAATCTTAATTTGAAAAAGTGTTGACAACTTGATACAATGGTGGAAGACATGAAGCAAGTAGAAAGAACAGGTAAACGCTTTACATTAAAAATAAATTTAGCATACGTGTTGCGCATTCCCTAAGCAAAACCGAGAAGAATTGAGAAGTTGGAAAATCTGGGATAATAATTGGCTACAACTATAGATTGCTGCTGCTGTCATAATCCAAAGAGCTAAATTATTTAAGTCTCCCCTTGGCGCCATGTTAAATCCGCCCATAGGATTTGTCAAAAAAAAAAAAAAAAATCCGCCCATAGGGATCCCTGATGAAAGTTGAAACTCCAACAACGTATGTTTTTTATTTTTTCCTATCTAGCAGGGATTATTTTTTCATAAGTCTTAGGTTTAAGTTTTATATATGAAAAAAAATAGATATTTAAAAAATTTTGCCCCTCTAGTGAATTTTTTTCGATTCGAACTAAATTAGTTGAGTCCTAATATAATTTTTGAAAGGGATAACCAACCTTTTAGGTCTAAATCTTTATGATTTTTTCTATTTGAAATCTAAGCTATTAAGTTTTCTATTTAAAGGCTAAACTTTTTTTTTCTATTCAAATCCTTTTGTATGATTTACCGGTAATTTTTCTGTTAGATCTAACAGAAACAGGCGAAAATAAGATTGAAGTTAACAAAAAAGTTAACGGTTTTATTGTAAAATGATTTAAATAGAATAAAAAATAAAATTTTAAATTTTAAATATAAAACTTAAAAACTTTAGTCTTCAAATAAAAAAAATCACAAAAATTTAAGTTTAAAATGTTGGTTATTCCATTTTTGAATACTGAAATCTTATATATATGTGAGAAAATATTTATGGGCATATGATTTTCCTCTACTGTTTCCACATGCAATTTTTTTTGTGCAACCACATACATATTTTGTGCAATCATAACGATAAAAAATAATATTTATTGCATATTTTTTTATTTATAATTGCACAAAAAATATTTATAATTATATAAAAAAAATACATATAGACATAATAAAAAAAAATTATATGTCCATGTAATGAAGTCCTATATATATATATATATATATATATATATATATATATATAATGCCGCGAACGTTATTAACGGCTGGATCTATTGAATTTGAAAATTTGCGGCGTTAATTGAGGCGACTTTCGACATTCTTTGTGCAGAAAATGTCCTGGTATCACTAACAGACAGACACTCATATGTGTAAACTAACACTTCTTTAATCATGACGTGGCTCTAAAATTAGCGGCAGTTGCGTACCTCTTTCTAATTCTACAAATAAAATAATAATAATAATATTTAAATAACAACAGCTCTTAAATAGTAAAAAATAGGGTTACTCTTTTTCTGTGATGTCATCTAGACCGCGAGGGGAACATGATGATTTGTTTATATTGCTTTAACAATAGGTAAAAAAAAAAAAAAAAAAACTGCTACCAATCTACTTAATGAGGGAATCCGACTCGATCGGATCGATCCTCACTTTGGAAGAATGAATAAACCTGGTTGGGTTCAAAAATAGTAAATAACATTTTAACCCTGGCTAATTGTCGATACAAAGGATCCAAAAACATTCTAACACTAGCTAGCTGGCTAGTAAAAACCGAGTTCGGATTTTTATTTTTTTTTAATTGATAGAAGGGAGCAAAAGAAATTAAAAGTAAGACATTGGCTTCCAAATCCCATTGGGTTTATCGTGTTGAAAAGGAGGGACGAACTTCATTTCAGTTGTAGAAGATTTTCTTTTTTCTTGATTTTTTTTATAAATAATGCAGTTCTATGCCAATATCTATACATTTCTAAAACCTATTTAAAGTACCCCACTTTAGTGCACATTTGCACAGACAGCACAGCTCAGTCAAAGGGGAGACATGAAAAACGGATAAGAAGTAGGGAGTCACAAACTTTTTTTTTTTTTTTTATTAAGTTGAAATGAGAGAGAAAGTGAACTCGTGACAGCTTAACTTAATTTAAAAAAACATATATATTATTTGAATATAAACACATCTTATTCAATCATAATCATTCATTAATAAGTATTTTTTTTTTTTTTTTTTTTTAGGTTTTAAAAGAGTGGTCACAACTACATGAGCCAAAGTTCAAATCTCATTTACTATAACGAGACGCACATATTATTATCATTGGAGCAAGCCTCACGTTTCAATAAGTAGATAATTTGATGATCTTCTTTGCGGACAAGAAAAGCAGGAGCCAGGGTGTATGGTGGCGAAGGGAGATGGCCACAGGGCACTCTCTGAGCGAAACAGGTTAGAATATTGCGTTGAATGAGTACTTTCTGAGTCCTCTCCTCAACAAGGGGTCTTAGTGGTGTGAGTTGGGCTTCCTCGGTGTTTGAGTTGGCAAACAGCAGGCGCAAATGGTATTTGACTAGTTATCCTCTCCCTCTAATTTTTATTGAACTTGATTGATATACTAACGTGATTATAGATCTTGACTACTAAATAAATATCTTTGGACCAAATAGATAAAGTATTTTTCATGCTTCTAAAAATGCTAAAAAAAACTGATAAAAATTTCATGACTCCTAAGTTATTTAAGGAATTACAATTTTGCGAGATTCAAAGATCATTCCTTAAGTTTATAGTCAAGTTCACCAACAACTGCCTCTTTCACTACTTATTTTAGTGCATTGTCACACAAACGGGGCATATATTATAAGCATGTTCACTTTTTTTTTTTTTCAAGCATGAAACAGATTTTTTTATCAAATTTTGCTCTAACATATATATATATATATATATATGATCAAAGAAATGAAAAAAAGTAGAGTGTCACTTTGATAACACACAAATGAGATGAGTCTCTACGCTAAATTAATGAGGAATTTGTTAATGGCACGCAATATGGGATGAGCTTCTACATCAAATCTATTGAGGGGCAAATTCTAAGGTGTTTCGTAGAGGTTATTAACTTTATTGCAAATGTATAGAGTTAGAAGTACGTTTAGTTTCACCAAACGTCTTTTGGAAGATGCAAATTTATGATATCACAATATGAATAAAATTTTTTAATTTCTAAACCACATCGATCAATGATATTTAAAATACTTAAATTGGCATAAAGTATACAATCTTTTTTGCATTATTTTTTTAACAAACAAACAGCAGATCCAAATACACACTAAAATGTGAAAATGACTGCCCTCTCCCTCCTCTCCGTGCAAGAATGGCACATGCATTCGTTTCATTATTGCCTTGCTGGGGACTCACGGCTTTGAACCTTGCTCAGCAATTAAATTAAAAAAGTAAACAAATAAAAAGCAAACAAAGGGTGAGCTTTGGCACGGTGTTGAGAGGGGTACGTACATTGCCAACAAAGGGGGCAAGAGGGCGGGATGAGCTGGCGGCCTCGTGCAGGCAAGAAATGATGGTCACGTCGTGGGGAGAGAGCAGTGAGATGGAAGACATTCTGATGTTTCCAAACATGTCCACGCGGCCGTGTTTTCTTCTTCTTTCAATGGTGTGATTGATTCACTTATGTGCCCTCCTGGCCTACGAGTTTCTGCGGAGACCAAAACAGAATCATGCTATGATTGTTTGGCTCACACCCATCTCCTTCTTATTGCGTATACCAAAAAAATATTACGGAGATAGGAGAAATAGATAAAGATTATAGACATGAACTTCTAAATATACAACCATAACAATTAATTATAATTTTTACGTTTTTTTTTGTGTATGACAATTTATGATTATAATTTAATAAAGTGAATCTGTAGTTTAAATTGTATTTATTTTATGTATCTTTTTAATTAAATTCTTTCGTATAATCATGTACTCACGTGTATGTGACCCGTCTACATCTAATATCACGTGCGCCGTTGAGTATTGCCTGCGGGAAGCGCTGCTGGCGCTTTTTTGTCATTAGTTTTCTTATCGCGTCAATCTCGCTGGGATGCTGCACTTGCCAGGTGGCTAGTGGCACAAACCAAGTACATGTTTTTCCTACATTTCTTTTGACAAAGTATAGTTGCTTGGTCTCCGCTTACACGAAATTGCACCAAACGGCTGTTTGCGGCGATTCCTAAAAAAAATACTGAGAAAGTAAGAAAGAAGAATGAAGAAAGTAGGGGAAGACAAAAATTTAAATTGAGGAGATTTTTTCATCTATCTCTTGTATTTAACAAAAATAGGTGATCAGGGAAAGGAAAGTTAAAAAATTTTTTGTTTGAAACTTGAGGTCAAAAATAAAAACAATAGGGTAATCAAAAATTTTCCCTCCAATTTTGAGAAAAGTGAATTTGATAGGCCAAGTCGAAAGATTAGATTTCTCATCATCAATTTCTTCTCCCACAAAAACAATTCCTAAATACAAATATCAATCATTTTCCTTCTATTTCTCTCTCTCCCTTTTTCCCTATCTCAAACATGCCTCCTCCTGGTGAAATGATCCCTGCGCTAAGATTTGGCTGTAACCTACAACAGCACATGTAAGTTATGTTACTTCTCTGTCCTGGCCACCTGAGGCATTAATTGCCAAACGACATGCAATGACTCGGGCTTTACAGCACTCATGTCTTTGAATGTTTGTGACAGAATCAGTTGGGACTTCAATTGCGAGAATGAATAGAGTGCAACTGAATTGCAATCAAAGTCGGCTGGCATAAATCAGAACCGACAGAAAATTGAAGAGAGAGCTTTGAAAATCAGTTCGTAATTGAAACTGAAACGGCGAACCATAAATTACTGGAATTCATTCACTTTGTTGCCTTACACTGTTAAAATTGGCCCTCCTTTGAATGGGAAGGACTAATAAGATTAGGAACCAAATTTACAGCACTTAAATCTCCTATGAGATTGTCCTGCTGACGACAGGCAAAAATCCCCCAGAATATGGGAAGAATTGACCACCCCCAACAATTATAACAAAACCAAAGCCCAAAATAAATAGCACTTCGGTCTTAATCAGTAAATCGATATGTAAGATGCCATCGGTGTTGAAACAAAACAGTTACACTAACTCCAAGAATTTATGGAAATTGGTAAACGATATGTTGGATCCCTACTCGTTGCCTTGCATTGAAGGAACAATCATATGCTGTCCCTGTGCCTGCAAAATAACAAGGATCATATAAGCATCAATTACAAGGTTGCAATTCCACCGTTACTTTCATGCTCCTTGGTCACAAATTCTTTAATAAAATTAGTTATAAGCTGGGAGTACAACCAGGAGTAAAATCCTAAATGCACTAAACTGATGTGGGGGAGTGCGCATTTGAGATCACTATGGTGGAACTTAGTCAAGATTGATGTTTAAGCTCTTTCATGAATGTCATTACCATAAATACACACAAGGAAAAAAAAACCGAAAATATGCAATAACATCCAAAAATTGAGCCCAAAACTCTTCATGGTCATAAATTTATTGCTGCAAGTCAACCGTATTAGTCCTCAGCAATTTAATCAATTAAAATTAATGGCAGTACCAACAAGCATAAGCCAATATACAAGTGTGTTTCTTCTTTGTGCTCGTATAAGTCAATTAGACAATTTTACCAATGTTCTAATGTAACAACTGCTTTAAAATGTATCCAGTAGGGGGTCTAATGGCTAATATAAACTAGTTTGGGAGCGATCCCAGATTAAACGAAAAGAAAAATCTAAGTGGAGCTGAGATCTTCAGATGTCCATCAAGCCTCTCTATTGGTAAATACTCTTCCATTGGTTTTCAGCTAAATCATTGTTCTTTGAGATCATAGCCGTTGTCGTCAGACTACAACATCCAAGGTGCAATATCGAGACAATTTACTACTAGCTCAAGTAAAAATGTGATGAGACAAAAATCAGATGCTCAATCCAATGGTACATCTTGTACTCTTCCTCATGCAACTAGTATTCATCTTTATTTTGATGCTACAACATTTATAGGGTCAACTAAGACAACAAAGAGTAGATTGAAATCCAGCGAAGCTAGGACAAAAATTATCTACATGGCCACATAGCCTGCAGTTTCTTAAGCAAAAATTTCACTAAAATGAATAGATAAAAATTTCAGGAGCAAATTGTTAGATCTCTATTGTTCAAGAAATAGGTAACCAGAAGATTTTGGCTTCTACTGTTTGTATAACCTAGCTCCCATTTAAGGCCAACCTTGACTTTTTTCCTTCTCTCCCCTGCATTGTAATCCTTGCCAAGATATTTAAGGAACCAAATAGGACATAATGAAACTAAATAGGAAATGAGATAATATCTTGCCAAATAAGAAATTACCCTAAGTATCTAAATAGTAGAATATCTAACCTACAGGATATCAGTAAAATCCTAAATAATACGAATCTTTCTTCCATCACTATAATTCCAAGGCGGGGCCAGGAGATAATAATCCTATCCCAGACAAAAATTGGACACCATAACACTGATACCAGCTTTAAGAATGTTGGACATTAAAGGTCCAAGATGGAGGGAAAAGATTCATCCATATGTTTAGACCAGAGAATCATACAATGACATAAGCTGCCAAAATCACCAACATTCAACTTCATCTAGGGACTTGCACATCATATCAGGCCTAGCTAACTGAAAGTGAAAATTATTCTTCAGAGTATCAAGACAGAAATGATGCCACGAAACACTGACAACTATACCAATAACGAGAACACCCAAATTTGGACGAGCCCCGGTCAACTATTCTGAGGATAAATCCCCAAAAGAAATTTTCAATGACCATACAGATTCGATGACAGTTGGACAACAATAATGTCCTGGACGCCATGAAAATCGATGCTGACAGCTAGCATATCAGTGATCTAAACAGAATCGCAATAAGACCTAAACCTCTCCAGATTTTCCCTGTCGTGACAGCTTTCTGTTTGTTACAAACAATTTAATCTTGACAGCTGATGTTGAAAGCGATAGTGCATGAACATCTAGACAGGATAGTCCTCAGGGGAATGCAACAAGCAAAGATATAAAACTCATTGAAACAGTTGAAACTACTGGTGAAAGTGATCTAATGACCAGTTCTCTTTCCCATTTGCTAAAAAAGCTAACAGATAATGAATGAGCGAGAGAGAGAGAGAGAGAGAGAGAGAGAGAGAGAGAGAAGAGTAACACCTGGGGACTTACATAGTTCAACGACCCTTGAAGAGCATACTGTCGCATTTGTTCACCGTGAATGGAAGAGGAAAACGTTGAGTCAGCCCATAGATTGAAGCTAATTTAATGTGGACACGACAACAACAGTATCACAAAAATCTAACATGCAAGACACAATTCTAAAGCAGGCTTCTACAAAACCTACCTGTGGATTCTGACCAGGTAGACCTCCGATTGCATCCCTTTTAGCAGATCCATCTCCACCTCGAGCAGATCCCTTGGTGTCACCCTGGAAAGATGAACCGTGCAACTCGTGACTCAAGCAAATACATTAAAATATTACTTCAATGAAGAAAGTAATAGTCCGTCAATGGAAAAAGCTTTGTTTACCTCTAGCTGTGATATTGCAGTCATTCAATACAACCAAAAAAAGACAAGGCCACCAAAAAGATGGAGAAAAAGAAGTTAGATTCCAAGCTAACATAGAAAGTAAAATGACATCAATTAAAGCGGCAAAAAACAAGAATGTCAAAGAGGGAAAGCTAATTACCTCCCTGTACCTAGCCAGGTAAACCTTAAGTGGCTCAATGTAGTCCTCAAAACCTAACGTTGCCATTGCCCACAACAAATCATCCCCATTGATAGTCTTCCTCTTCTCCTTTTGACACTTATCGCTTGCCCTAGGAAATGAGAAACCTAGAATCAACCATTACAGAACCGGGTCCTAAACACCCAATAATTACACCGTAATTTCCAAAAATGACCAGACAGATCAACCCCATTTAAAAAACATCAATCATAAGACACTAATGAAATACATCCTTTTTTAAAAGCACCAAACACATTTCATAACATCAATCCCTCTAACACGATGGTAATTTTTAGAAAAATTGATTCGAAACAAAAAAGCTGCATTACCAAAATATCCACGGCAAGGCACAGAAAAAACCTTCTTCTAAAAAAACCAATAACAATATACTTGAGACCAAGAGGTTTAAGGTTCACATTCCACCATTCACCTATCAAACGAAAAAGAACCAAACACAACAAAGATGACCAAATTCCCATCCTTGAAAACAACAATAGAAGAGCAGATAACAGTTCCCAATTGTCAAAAATCTTATGACTTACTCGCTGGTGATAAAGCTGATAAACTCGGAGACACATTCCTGGACAGTATCCTTGGCATCTTTAGCAATTTTTCCATTGGCCGGCAATGCCTTCTTCATGATCCTGCTTATATTGGCAATTGGCAGGTACCTGTCCTGCTCCCTCACTCCCGAACGTGGGCTGTGCTCACCACCACTGTCATGGCTTCCTCCTGCAGGACTTGATGCGTTATCCGCCATCTCACAAAAATACCCTACATCGCAAATAAGCAGGACATAAATAAGCAATGCACATAGACTAACACTTTAAGAAATTGAAGTTGCTTGTAGACACAAAGTCCGGCCAAAATCACAGCAAAAGCCATTGACACTAAGCCTTAAATAAAATGCACATGCGTACAATAAAGAATCACACACCTCCGTGAAACCCACAAACAAAAAAGCACACACACACACACACACACACACGCAAGAGATGGCAAGAAAACAAAAAAAGAGGGTGAAATTCATATTGTTTTAAAACCATATCGATTTCACTCCGATCAAATTAAACCAGATTATCACACAAATATGCATACCTTATATAACACCAATTTCTTCCAAAAAAAAAAGTGCAATTTTGTTAATTTTTGCACGCATTTAGATATACGTGAAGGCACACGCAAGATCTATGAGTTTGATAACCTAATCAAAACTAGGAAAAAAAAAAAAAGCGAATGAGTGCCCGTTCCAATACAGTTTCGATCGAAGAGCAGCCGAATTCAACGAACAGAAAATAACGCGTTCAAATCCGTACACAATGCATCTGTAATTTCGCATACAAAATTCTAAAAGTAAGAAAGAAAAAACAGAGAAATACAGAAGCGAGAGCCCTTGGAGGAAACTGAAACCCTAAGTTCTACATTATATGTCGGTAGAGAAAGCGAGAGACAGAATGTGCAGTTCGTACCTTTGTGTGTGTATATATATTTTAGAGAGAGAGAGAGCGGTGGAGGAAGGCGGATTTTGTATTTGGCGCGGAAGTTCTGGATAGATAGATAGAGAGAGAGAGAGGGATTGATTTAGAGAGAGAAGGAGATCTGACGACGGAGAAGGGGGGAGAGGGAAAGAGAGGAAGAAGGAGAAAGCAGATTGTGATTCTGATCACAATTTGGAGTGTTTTATTGTTTATCACATTACGTTTTTTTTTTTTTTTTTTTAACTTTTTGGACTTCTCTTAATCAACACCGTTGGTTGTTCTCCAAGCCGAAGCCCGTTCCTTGCTTTTTCGCTTTGTCTGTATATGGCCTGGCCCACGCTCCCACTCCATGGTCCCCACTTCCCTCGCCTTAGCTGCCTGTATTGGATGGTTCCACACTTTTTAGTAATGCGGGGCCAATCGCCTTTTATTGCATCCGAAATAAATTTCACAATAAGAAGAAAAGGTTATTGTTCCCTATTAATTATTTGGAGTAGTTTTTTTTTTAACGCCGACAAAAAAGCCACATCATATTATTGGTCATTGCCCATGATTTTTTTTTCAACAACCAGAAAAATTTATTGAATCTGAAACTCATTGTCGTGCTATAATCTTTTTTTACTATAATAGAGACCCGGCCATTTGTTAGAAGAGGGCGCGGCAGAAACTCAAACTCGGCCGTCAACGTAAAATATACGTAAATTTATTACTAAATTACCACTTTAATCAGTTATTGCACATGATTCAAGTTAAAAGTCATCCCTTCTGTACGTTTGTTTTGTAAGGGAAATGTGAGAGAAGGAAAAAAATTGTAATTATTATTATTTATTATATATATATATATATATAATTTTTTTTTATTTTTTTTTTCATAACTTTTTATATTTTTCTAAATAATTTATTTTCTTTACAAATTTTTTCACTCACAAATTACTATTTATTTTTTCTTTCACAATAATTTTTTTCTCTTAACTTTCTCCATTATTCCAAATAATTTTATTTTCTCTCTACTTTCTTTTTCTTTCCTCACCTTTTCCCACCTTTTTTTTTTATTCCAAATACAGTATTAATGTATCGATTCAATTCTTCTTATAAAAAAATTCTACCACTCGAATATTTTATGAGACCAAGCAAAACTTTTTACAGCTAATTACAACTATTGAATCTAAAATTGGATATCCGCATTTTAACCAAATCAGCCAACTCATTATCACTAAGGACACAAAAGTGACCGGATGGAAATTCGAAATTGAGTTAATTGCGTACAAATACACTAATAAACCATCCAGTCTCCTGCTTCCTGTAGTTAGGAGTAATTTAAATTAAATCATTTATAACCACTGAAATATGCAAAATTACTTAGAAGGTTAAGCAGAACTAAATCAATCAGCATCTAACTTATGCTTAAAAAAAAAGTACTTTTCAAGATTAGGCACTTGATTATCATGTCCAATTTCCCGCAAACATTAGTAAAAAAGAAAAATTTTCAAACAAGTTAATAAGACATAATAAGTGCATTTCATTAATTTTGCTTCCATAAATATGATAAAATATGGATCATGTTGAAATAATTGGGCAAATTTGGATAATATTATTCAAAGGGAAATCTTGAAAAGTACAAGATTAAATATAGTTATATATCTCTACTTGTATTCATTAAGAACGAGCTGTATAACGAAACTCCATATGGGTATATACTTAATCTTGTTATTATTAGGATTGGCTTGGTCTACTGTATCAACTAACTACATTTAACTAAGAATTACCCTGCCAATAAAGAAACACCTTACTAGTTTTTTTTTTATCTGCAACCGTCCAGTATCCAGTCTAATGGACTGATTAATCTGAATCAACTCTACATATTTGTATAATTCTTTTTTTTAAACCATAAATAAAAGAGCAAGCTAATTGTTGCAGGATAGCCATTAGCTATATGGCAAAGATGTTTTAGATTGGCCCAATTTATTTGGTCAGAAGGCAGGGACCATCAATGTTATAACATTGGCAACCCAATCAAGATCCACAACTGCCGTATTCAAGGGTGGTTGTCTGGTTGATCTTGGCCATTCGTTGTTGGGGGCCAGCGCCCTTTTTAACGATCCAAACTTAACCAAGGTTTCTGAAAGGATAATTTCTTAGAAAATTCTAAATTTGTAAAAATTTTTGCAATTGAAAACTAAATGTTTTTAAGTTTCTAAACTGATCTTAAATGTTTAATTTTATTCTCTATGAGTTTTTTTTTTCCGACAAAAATTGGTCAACTTGATAAATCAGTACTCTGACCAAATTAAGATAATATAAAAAAAACTCAAATATATCCTAAAAATATAAAAAAATGTTTAAATGCGTATCTCATTAAATTTTGCTTCTTTCTCCTACATATAAAAAAAACTATAAATTCTTGTGGGAAAAATTTAGGGTTTTTATCTTTATAAGTAGGAAAAAGAAGAAAAATTTAGAGGAATACACTAGTAGATATAAATTTGTGTTTTTGGGATATGTTTATATTTTTTCATATGGTCTCAATTAGGTCAACCTACTATATATTAGTTTAACCAATTTATATAAAAAAATGAAATAAAAATTAAATATTTAGAATTAATTTAAAAATTCAAATTCAGTTTCAAAAATCTCTAAAGATTCTGAACTTCCAAATAATTTATGTGCTGTAAACTAAAAGCAAAGGGCAGACTTTCTCATCAAAACTTAATAGCAGCGAGCCTCTTTACCTTCAATTTCAGCTTTTCAAGGACTGCAATTAAGCATTGCTTAATGGCAATCCAGGATAGTCGTCATTAATTTATTATTATATATATATAATTACCCTTTTCACACAATATTTGATGCCATTGCTCTAGGCAGCAACAACAATAGCGAGAACACGCCACTTTTTTTTTCTGACAAAAAAAATTATCGTAAATATATCAATTATCGAATTTACGGGTTAAAATCAGAGTAATTTTTATTTGAGATTGTCTTATTCAACCGCTCCTAAAAGAGCAAAACCTTCGTCCGAGTATCAATGAAACAGAGTGCAACTCCGTCACAAAAGACCACGACGATTATCGAGTATGAAACTTATCGTTGCACTATAATTTTCAACTAGTTCAATGATTGCTCAATTTTTTGTCAAGAGAGAACGCATATATAAAAATTCAAACTTAAATCATAAACTATGAAAATATATTAATTTAGGGCCCGTTTGGAGACGCGGTCAGTTTTTTGTTTCTGTTTTTCATTTTATGTTTTTTACTTTTGCTGTTTGCTGAATTTTTGTGTTTATTACTGTCAATTTTTGTTTTTTTTTTTCTATAAGAATAAAATAGATAGAAAAAGGATAGTGAGAGAAATGGTAAAAAGAGTATAAATATGGAGAGAAAAATGGGAGAGAGAGAGAGAGAGAAAGAGGGTAGAGAGAGAATGAGTAAAGAGAGAAAAAGGAGAGAGAAAGAGAATGAGTAGAGAGAATGACAGAAAGAGAAAGGGTTGAGAAAGAATGAGTAAACAGAATATAAGAAAGAGAAAAATGAGAGAGAGAGGGTAGAGAGAGAATGAGTAGAGAAAATGACAGAGAGAGAAGAAAGAGAGGGTAGAGAAAGATCGAGTAAAGAGAATGATAGCGAGAGAAAAATGAGAGAGATGGTAAAGAGAGAATGAGTAGAGAGAATGGTAAAATAAGAAAAAAGAGAGAAAGTCTGGGTAGAGAGAGAATGAATAGAGAGAGAAAAAGGAGAGAGAGAGGGTAGAGAGATAATAGTAGAACGAGAAAAAGGAGAGACAATGTGGGTAGATAGAAAGGAGAGAGAATCTGGGTAGACAGAGAATGGTAGAGAGAAAAGAGAGAGAGAGGGGGCAGAGAGAGGACGAGCAGAGAGAATGATAGAGCAAGAAAAAGAAGAGAGAATGGTAGAGAGAGAAAAATGAGAGAGCGGGTATAGAGAGAATGAGCAGAGAGAATGATTGAGGGAGAAAGAGGAGAGAGAAAGAGAGTGGGTAGAAGGAGAATTAGTAGAGAGAATGGTAGAAAGAGAAAAAGAAGAAAGAGGGTAGAGAAAGAATGAGTAGAGAGAGAAAATAGAGAGAGAGAGAGGGTAGAGAGAGAATGGTAGAGATAGAAAAGGGGAGAGAGGGTAGAGAGAGAATGATAGAGATAGAAAAAGGAGAGAGGGTAGAGAGAGAATAAGTAGAGAGAGAAAATAGAGAGACAAGGTAGAGATAGAAAAGGGAGAGAGAGGGTAGAGAGAGTGGAGAGAGGGTAGAGAGAGTGGAGAGAGAAAGAGTAGTGAGAGAAAAAATATAGAGGGATAGAGAGAGAATGAGTAAAGAGAGATATGGTAAAGATGGTGGATAGAGAAAGAAAATGTTGTAAGAGTAAGCATAGAAAAAAAAAATAAAAAATAAAATCGGAAAGTTATTTTTTATTATTTTCCCAATTTATTTAATTTTTTTTTTAAAAACACTTTTAATTTTTCAACAAAAAATAGAAAACAAAATCAATACCAAATATGTTTTCTGTTTTTTTTGTGAAAAATAAATAGAAAACAGAAAATCAAATCCATTCCAAAGAGACCCTTACTATTAAGTTATAAGTTCTGCGGCGGACACGCCTTCTTTAACTCTTTTACAACGTCTACCCTCTCAAAGGCACGACAACGAGATGACGGAGTAATAGAATGTTGTTCTGGATCAAATGTGAAAGTTAAGCGACTTCGTACGATATTAAAAGGACTGAAAGGGCGGAAAAACGACAAGCAGGAATCATTTATGCGACAACTAAACTCTAAAATATTTAACTTCTACTATTTGTTTCACTAAATCATACCAGCAACTTGCAAATATTTTACACATTTTCAGTCTATTCTTTCAATTTTGAAAATAAGAAAATATGGTGATTGCAATGAAATAATTTAAGAGAATTCACTTTAATCGAAATGATTGAAAATATGTCTTTAACTAAAAGTTTAAAGTTCAAATTTCAGTTATTTTCTTCACCTGTCTCTTTTAACAATGAGTTACCATTTCCTCCGGGACCCAAAAAAAAAAAAAAAAAGGGAAAATTTAGGCTCGGAAATGTGCCCGCAAGAACACTGAGCCATCATCACCCACGAAATCGTCATCACCGCCAGCTCTACCAGCTTCGGCCGTGCCTCCGCTATTAACTCGAACAAAGCTAGCGGCTTTTGGCCGTTTGTGTTCTTAATCCCTCAGGTTTTGGTTTACCGCGCAAAAGAAACTTCGAGGTTTGTTTTTATGCCTGAAGTAGCCCTTTAATCCATGAATATATTTAGCACGGTAACGCTCATTGGATCATTTTAACACTAATTCCATGCGTTACTCCAATCCATTCTTTCAGCAATGAATCCCGCTTCTTCACCATACGAACTGTCATGAAGTGGCACAGTTTGTAATATTTTCGTGCATTGCTCCTCTACTAGAAGGCCAGCAGTCATTTCCAACTTGTTAAAATGGCTTTTATTCTATGAATTTCTAACTATCATTGGTAAATTAACGCAGCCATCAAGAAGATAAGCACCCATTTGTAACTTCCAAAATAGTTTGTCCAAAAGAATAGTCAATTATAACACTCATTTTCCGAGCTATATTCGCCTGATCAGCTACTATTTCTCTCCATGAGTTTTGCTCTATTCCTAGTTGATTGAACAGTCACCTGAGGTTAAAAGTATCATTCCCTCCTCAATGAGAAGATTCTGCTCACACGCATTCCCTGCAAACACAATTTATTAGTAGTTTTTACTTCTCTAACCATGAAAAATTGTCACTAAAAATAATTTTTGGATTTGATGCCAAAAAGATCTACAAATTTGCCATGAATCTATGTTCTCAGAACTATTGGACAAATCAACCAAGTTGCATATACAATTAAAGATATTATATACAGCAGCAACAAATATGAAAATCAGTCACTGGAAAGAGAAATATAAAGCAGATACCATTTTAGAGTAACAACTTCTTGCATCTCTTAAAAACTCAGCTGCTGCCAATGCTTCACGGGTTTATAGTATCTTTATTCCCGACCTTGTCACAAGGTCAACGATGGATATAATAATTTCAACACTAATCAACACAATGATGAGCCACTCCAAAAAGTCTGATTTTCTATTTTGTAGAATCTCCTGAAGAAAGCGAATATTATGCTGCAAAGCAAAGGCACGATTGTGACTATAACACATAAATAAGCCAGTTCAATTAAAGGTTTTTCCAAAAACAAAAAAAATCTACAAGAATAAAACCATATTATTAGCAAAATTGAAACTGTAAAATTTTGAAAGCAAGGGCTAAGCTTGTAGTTAAAATGGATGACCTTGTTAGCATTAACATGACAGCAGCCCAAACCAAAACAGGGGGAAAAGACAGGACTACCTCTACAAACTTCAACTTAAAATCAAGACTGGCAAATCTCTGAGTTAATTCAAATTCATCTCTGAGATATTCCCATATCTGAGCATATTTGGCATCTTTCCAAGCAATATCTGATCTGTTGAAACCAAAATAATTGTCCCAAGTTATCAAAGCAAACAAAACAAAATGACTCAGGGAAGCATGCACAGAGCAACTATTGATAAAGGCTAAATATTGACCACAGCATATGAACCTTTATTCTTGCATGATATATTAGTAACATTTTCTTTCTACAAACATCTTCAAATCCAACCAGTGGGTGGAATAACTTTGTTATGCACTAATTCCCGCTACTTTTCTGAAACTAGCTGCAAGAAGATAGCCAACAGCACAAAAATTTAAATGCATAAATGCCTTAAAACAATTACCTCTCAAAAAGTCCAAGCTTAAGAATCACATCAGCAAGATTAGAGTTTGCTTTCCCCACTAACTGAAAAAGTTTCTTACTGTCCATGGAAAATGTTCCAGTCTTTTCCATCCCACGATTGATGTCAGTAAATTCACCAACCATTCCATCAACCTAAGAGAAGATAAAATGGTGGACAAAAAGAGGAGAGAAGACTAAGTATGGCTGACAAGGAAACTCCCTCTAACCTAGACACTTAAAGGGATGGCATAGCACAAACCTGGCGTCCATAGTAGTCTAAAGCAATGCTTTGACCAAGAACGCTGCCAATTGTGCGGATTCCATCAATGTTCAAAAACTGCAACATTATGTAATCCAGTCCACCTTGCATCCATGTGTGTAATGTGGGCTTCTCTCTAACCTCATACTCTTACACAACCAAACAAAGTCCAATAAGTTAAGACTGCATGCAAGAAACCATTCATAATCCAAATAATTGAAGTATCCAGCAAGTGCAATTGTCAAACAGAAAGTTAGCCCCAACATATTTGATTAAATACTAAATATCAACTTAAGCAAAATAAAAATAAAAAAGAAATCTTTGTTTTTATCACCTATGACATTAAAAGTAATTCAAATTTCCAGATTGCAATTTCTTTCATGATATTTAGCACTACAATCTAAATAGATAAAACATAATGCAAATTGGAAATAATAATCAAGAAGATTATGAAAGCTCACCATCCTTTCTCATTTCAGGCAGCAATCCTGATGCATGGTTCCTAACGATTTTCAGATAATCATCAACCTCATGTTCATGGACATTGAACAGAACAATAGAGCCATACTGAAACACTACCATGTAACAGCAATCACTTCCACTTATGCACGTTCCAAAACCCTGAAAATAAGAGCTTATTTAACTAGATCTACTATAAATAGGAGCATACATAGGTGTCAGCTATTTAATGCAACAATATTGTACCAACTAGAGCACATCAATAAAACAAGACAAACTAGTCCCTTGTTAAAGCATAAAGGAACTTACACAGGATTCAGAGAGATTTCCGAACCTAAGTACAACATAGTTGGTCATACGCGATGTTGGCGGGATAAAATTGTGTTTGTTCTGTTCCACTAAGCTCCTCAAATCCACACTAAAACCAACAACAATTAACTGCATATTTCAGAATGTATGACTTCAGAAAAAGTAAACTACCAGAATTTAGAATTCTTCGTCTGCTAAGTAGCCTTTAGTAACAAGAATTGCAAGTAAGCCTCCCAGGAAAAGAAAAACATGGGCACACATCACAGACAGAATTCAACAAATAAAAATATAAATCTACTGCCAGATTTTCCAACCTTTTTCGTATTATTCCTGTTGCAATTTAACTGATAAACAATCTATGTAATACATTATCGAGGCTGCTTATTGCGCGGAAAACTCTTAATTATTGTTCATGAGATAATACTTCACGATCAAATTAGAATTTGATAGTAAAATCTTTTTCCACATGAAACAGAGAAGCTATAATTGAAACAAGAAATGGCCCCTTTCCTGTCCTTATGAATTTGGAGTGTAGCAAATTAAATGCCTAAGAAACAGCACAGTTCTAGAAATCCAAAGGAAAAATCTCCGTAATTGAAAATAAAACTGTAAATTGGCGAGATTTACTAAGAAATTAGCATCGAACAAACTAAAATTAAATTTTAAAAAAAAAAAAGCGACAAACTAAAATTATCAAGAAATTGAACCGAAATTAAGAAAGCAAAAAATACAAAAAGAAAAAAAAAAAAGAAGGAAACCTAGTCGAGAAGAAAAACGCTCGGACGGGAATCGAAGGCCTGGAGTCGTCGTCGGGAACGACGCCACCGCCATCGCCGACCTCGGAGCAAGAAACGGGGTCAGTCCACTCGACCGTCGCGTGCTGCTGCGGCTGCGGCTGTTGCAGAGGCGCCGGGGAGGAGAGCGAAGAAATGCAGCTCGCGGCCACCAAGTTGCCGCCAAACTTGCGGGGCCCACTCGAAGAGAGAATAGGAGGAGAGAAAGGAATTGAAATGGAGGAGAGGGGTAGGGTTTTGGGAGGAGAGAAGCGGCCAGAGCTCGGCTTCAGCAGGTGGAAATAGTAAGGGCTTGGCTGCGTCCATACGATTGTACGGACCGGTAACAGAAGAAGCTTCATGTGGGCGTCTATGGACCGCCACATTTTTCTTTTGTTTTTTTCCTCTGCTGCCTTGTGGCTTGAGACGGGAGCCGGGCATTTGAGGTTTGGGTTTTTAGGGGTTTAAGTTGGGTTTTAGCACAGATGAGGCTTCGTTAATTCAGATATTTATTTATTTAAGTAATTTGCCAATTACCGTCCTTTTAATACAAGAAAAAAAATTACATTTTCAGAACTTTTTTTAACCCAATTTTGTGTTCGAATGAAATGAGTTTGTATTTTTTTACAACCACAGTTAAACTTTTTATAATCAAAAAGCAATACGTCTTTTAATTACAAAAAAATATTATTGTGATTGTAAAAAATTGGAACCTATTATATTAAAACAAAAAATGGGGCAAAAATATTTCCGGAAACCTAATTGCTCCCTTAATACAATTAGCTAGAATTTTAGACATTCTTAAGTGTTTTTTTTGTCTGTTAGTTGGAGTGGTTAAGGAACCCATCTAAAGACATGAGGAATGAGGTTAGACGGAAACTTGAAGCCCGCTTAGTGGTTAGGGAATACATATCCCAATTAATTAGGCTAGAGCTATATTTAAGTCTTAATAATTATTCTGTTCTTGTTTATTAATTTTGCAGCCTCCTTTTTTTTTTTTTCAAAAAAATTCTACAACTTAAACCTGGATGAGCTAGTCTCAAGTCATATTCTAAATACAGAAATCTTTATGGCAAATACCAAATGTGGCATACAATGAACATATATAATATTATAAATTGTTAGATTGAAATAAATATATTGAATAAAAAAATAAATACATTAAATATCGTTACATAGAATGTATGTCTTTGCATGCTTTTTGTTACGTATCCACACCTCTAACGCACATTATTTCGTTCTTTGCTTATGACCTTCATTTCTTCGTTATGTTTCTTCCTCTTGCTCTGCCCGACTGCCTCTTCCTCTGAAACGGCAAATTTCATTGAGATATGAGCTCCTCCAAGTAACACTATTTAATTTGTTTTATATTTGATGTTCAATTAAAATTCCTTTTAGTTGACTGGGTTTGGGCTTGGCCCAATACTGTTTTTATCCCATGTGGCGCCTTGTAATTAATTTGTCTCCCTAAGGGAATTTCAAAACACAAAAAATTAATTTGTCTCCCTATAGCTCGGTGTCTCTTCTTTGTCATCGTGCCACATCTTGCGGTCAGCCGAGGTTTATGATTTAGGATGCAAGAGCACTTCTAAAATAATGCGTGCTTTTGTTTAAAATGACATTTACTTAATATTACTTAGATACATGTTGAATGTTCTAAAATCTGTTTAACAAAAAACTAAAAATAAAAAATTTGAATATTATGTCAGATATTTTTAATATATATATTTAATATTTTTAATTATGATATATATAGATGCAACTACTATCATTTTTTTCAATCAGTTAACTATTTTAATTTAAAATTTCTTAAATATTATGTTATACATGTAATATTCTTTTAAAATTCTTAACGAAATACTAATTACATCATAAAATATTATAATGATTATTATAAATTATACGTTAAATTCATTATTTGCTAAACCACTATTGGGAATAGATTGTTAAATCTATCGAATATTTGCTTAATGGCTAGAATTCATTATTTTTTAAAAAAATTTTAATAACTTTCCGAGTATTCTAATAAAATTAAAATTTGAATTTAATCGATTTAACATTTCATATAAATGCAATCATCTTTTTCACGTTAAAAGCATTTACTTTTAACGAAAATATAAAATTTTTAAAAAATGGTTTATATTGGCCCAAACGCAATGGTCGAACTAAAACCAAAACCTGCCCGAAACTGCCGATATGTCGAAGAGTAGCCGAACTGACCTCACGGTTCCTTCTCTCCTCAAAGCCAAAACTAGAGGGAAAGAACCGCAACTGGTCTGGTAGTAAAGAACCGGAATTGACCTGAGATCGACCCATGATCGAACCGCGGGCATCCACCTCCAGAACTACTTTTCCCAAAGTCCTAATCCAAGCAAATTAGGGCTCCATTAGGTTTACAGACATCGCCAATAGCAATATAGCTGCCTTCTATTTAAGTGTATCTCAAGGCCCAATACAATTAGTGTTTCCAGTTGGGCTTTGAAAGAGCACTGTTTAGCACACGAATTTCCTAAGAATAGTAAGTGCCAAATGGGTTAGTTCCCTTTGAGCAGCTGCAACCGTGACCATAAAGTGGCAACCATATTTTCTGAACTTTTTGATAAAAAAGCAAAAAAGGAGTGCCTACTGCCAAAAGATGACAGAGGGAAGTTCCAATGAAAATATGTTATATTCCGCCTGATAACCTCGATGTTTTGATTTCTTCTCAAGTGACGTTGATTTAATCATATGTATTTTCAACTTTATTTGATTTTTTTTTTGGGTGCATATTCCAACTTTATTTGATACGTTAACTAAACTACTAAATACGATAACAAGTGATACAATTTTTCAAACAAGAGAGAGAGAGAGGAGAAAAAAAAACTGTTTGAACTTTGAATGTTACTTACAAGGGTACAAAACAAACTCCTCTTGTCAAAAAAAAAAAAAAGAAAAAGAAAAAACAAACCAATTCACCCCAAAATTTTCTTAAAACCAGTCAATTTTCGGGTTTGCCATACAAGACGTCATTGCCGTTCATTGTTTTGAATTCCCTTTTTGGGTAGCGTTATTCTTATTAATAAAATTCACAACTAAGTAATACCTTTGTTTTTTTCGTGCAAATAAATAACAATGATATTTCTTGCTATCAGTAAACTTATACATGTCATATATATCAAACCATTGCAACAATAATAATATTCATTGGGTCAATATATTTTGTAACAATTTATATATTTTCCAAGTTTTCTGTATCGAAAATATTCTCTTTCTTTTTCCAACCACGAGTCAGCTATGTAGACAAGGCCAACAATTGTGAGTCCCAAATACCTGAAGCTATTAAAAACATCATGAATTAAAGCTTTTTGCCGTTAGATTCGGGCAAATCAAACTTTTTAGAACTCAACATGTAATTCAAATTTAGCATTCACCTAACAATTTTAAAATTTTGAATTGAATGGTTTTTCTTTGCCGTATCAAAGCATTTATCACCAAGAGCTCATCAGTTTAATTGTAGATCTACACAAATTCTTTGTTTTGTTCATTTACTGGTGTAAAAGGTTTGGAGAGGTGTTATAATAGTTTTTCCTCATAAGTAAAGGGCTTACTAGACGAATATAATATAGACCATATCATATATTGGGATTGCGTTTGGTACATAATATATTATAAGATAATATAAAATAAACTATTCTTGTGCTATTATATAGATTATAGAATATAACTAACCTATTATGTACTGTCTTGCACTATACTATATACTAAACGCATATCAAGAGGCTACCCGTTATTTTGGTTTTCAAAACAGCGGCAAAATGATCTAGAAAATGTTATCTCCTAAGTATTTGAGTGTTTGTTATTTAGCCCATGGCCTTTAGTCATGTTGCCGTTCCTTTTTGATTTGTTTTGTTTTTTTAAGTTCTTTTTTAATGCTCGCAGGTATATTACTCTTTTTAGTTGTTATCAATACGAAGGAGCCCAACAAAATAGTGGCACTCACTTGTAATGTTAGAACAGGCCGAATAATCTCTTCTAACAGCTCTTGGATTTTAAGCAACAACAATGCAAAATGTTTGACTGGATTTTATTTCGTTAAGTCCAAGCAGCCACGGCACAGGTTTAGATTTAATTAGTTTCTAATAAATCCGAATGCTTGAAGTAATGCATAGGTTGATTAAACTATTTCGAGTCCCAGTTTTTAAGGTTTTTTCTTTTTCCCGTCCAGTTGGCTGTGTTCCCCAACGAGGCCCGTCACCAAAATAAAATATAAACGAGTACAATATTAGAATGTACTAAAATCCTAAGAATCATTGCCGTTTGGATTTTTTCTGAAGCCCCAAACATTTTCTTGTTAACAACAATCCATGAAAACACGCCATCCTTAAAGACTCCTCACTTTCCTCTTCTGATTGTTCAAAGTTGCTAGTTATCCCCGCGCAGTTATTCATTTTTTTATTTTATATACAAAAATAATTTGAGCTTTATTTTTTATAATAAATTTAGTACGAACTTAAAATGTAATAATTTATGTATCGTAGATAAATTTTATAACAAAAGAGCACATCATCACCTAATATTGATTGATCCTGTCAAGTATGTTAATGTGGCGTATTAATTGGCTTCCTCAAATAACGTAAATAGAAGATAGAAATATAACTGGAAGTCATACTTAATATAATGCATTAATCCTAGTTAACTGTATGCTATTTTTATTACAAAATTATTTTACGGTACATTAGTTGATATTTTTAAAAGATCATGCTAAATTTGTCATAAAACACAAAATTGGAAATATTTTTATAGATTAACCCTTTTTCTATTTCACGGCATATGGATTGTTGTTGACAAAAATTACCTTCCGAATGCTGCAGTGATCGATGGACCCTTCTCTAATAGCTGTTTAGTTTCTTGTTAATTGTTTAGTTTCTTGTTAATTGTTATATTGCAACTCAAATGTGCCATAGAAGATTCCTTGGTTGGTGTTAGCTATAAAAGTTGCCGCAACTTGAGGAAAGGTATGAGTCGACTAGCCGAACCAGAATGGAAGGCTTTGAATGCAAAAGGCCAATTTTCAAAACCCATTTATCAGAGTCGATCATCTTACCGTGAGAAAGATTGCCTGTCAATCACAATGCAAAGCCATAACACAAGGTTAACCAACAAATAAATTTTTGGATTCAGTGTCTTCTTGCAAATTTTATATTTGTACAACTATTGGATTACATCTGATAGAGGTACTTCAGCTTCCATTGTCTAGATACTAGTATTTAGAAAGGTGAAAACATGAAGGAGAATGTCAATCATTGAATGAATGTAAAATATGACTTAAATAGAGATGTGAGACGAGGGTTTTATTCGTGCAACTGTAAACTTCGATCTAAATGAAGGAACAACATCTATCAAATGAAAGTTATGTTGAGAATATTGCACGAACGTGATTGTTGAGTAACCCAAAAAAAATATCTTGTCTAGAAAACATGTCTTATAAATTGTGAACACTAAATGGATGTGCTTTGGAAAAAAAAAAAAAGTAAGATTATGTGACTATATTTAAATAACAACACATTTTAATTTAACAATATCTAACATTCTTTTTTTTTTTGTAAATTTAATTATTTAATAGCTTATATCACTTCATTATTATTTTGAAGTCTCTTGTGAATGTAAAAAGTTATTCCATGAAAAAATACAAAACAAGAAATGAGAATATTTATTGTAGTAAAAAAATGACAACTATATATCATAAAGAAGGGGAGGAAAAAATTATTTAAGATGGACGGAAAATGTTCAAGGGCAGGCATATGAATGCACCAATGTGAGTGGGCGACTAAATCCAGAAAATTGGGGACCAAAGCCAACAAAAAAAAAAAAAAGAATTAAATTCATAATATAGGGGTCTTTAATTAAAAAGGGTTGATGAACAACCAAGCTAGCTGGTTCAACAAAATAACAAAAAAAGATTTATATAATTGACTTACAATTAATTTCAAACCTAGTCGAGTTGAGTCTCACTCAAACTAATTTTAGGTGAACTTGATATCTTCTGGAGCTACAAGCTAAACGACTTTGGAGGGTATTATTCTTGTTAGTTGTTATCAACGTGAAAGTTGAAAGAGGCCAAATAAACAGTTGCACTCACTTGTGATATAATAATAAAGTTTTTAATTTTGAACAGACTGGATAATTAATTACTTTTAAATTCTATACAGTAGTTCTCTTGAATCTTAGGCAACGACAATGCAACATGCTTGACTAGATTCTATTCTGGTAAAGTCCAGGCAATAACAGCACAGGCTGAGGTTTCATTGTACATAGGTCGATTAAAATTATTTGAGTCCATGTTTTTAAGGTTTTTCCTTAGTCGTCAAGTTGGATGTTTTCCCTGCAACGTCCCCACCACCAAAATAAAAACACAAACGAGTACAATGTTACAATGCACTAAAATCCCAACAATTATTTGCCGTTTGAAGTTTTCCGAAGCCGAACCTTTTGTTGTTAACACACTTAACAATTCCTGAAAATTCCAACATCCTGAAAGACTCCTCGCTTATCCTCTTCTAATAGTCCAAAGTTGCTCGTCATCGTCCCGGTTAATTTTTTCTTGGCCGCCATTGTTGTAGACAAAAATTTGCCTGCCGAAGGTTCATTTTTCAAGCAGCTAACTAAGTCTCTTGTTATTATTCTAATTCAATTGTGCCATTGAAAAGATTCCTCTGTTAATTAGTTGTGTATTGTTAGCTATAAAGTTGCTGCAACTTGAGGGAAGGTACGAGTCGACTAGCCGAAAAAGAAAGGAATTGATATAAGGGTTTAAATGCAAAAGGCCAATCTTCAAAACCCCATTAATCTTTAGGGTTTTGGATTTAGCTCCGAGGGGTCCTATGCCTGTGTATATTTTATATTTCTATTTGCATATATAAATTTTCAATTTTACTGATGTCATGGATGGCGATGATTAAATAATTGGATATATAGGACAAAATGAAAGTAAGATGGCTGAAATAGAGATGCGGGTGATCAGAGATTTACTCTGTAAAATTTTAATTAAATTAATGGACAAAGTCTGTAAAATAAAAATTATGTCGACATTGTTGCATGATTGCAGAATGTCGAGCTATTAAAGAAAAACCATGACTAGAAAATTTTTTTAGAGCACCCATGACTAGAAATTTTGTGTTATAAACTTGTGAACACTGAAATGGATGTCTGGTCATCAAAGAAAAGACAAGAAATGACAATATTCATTGTAAGCAATATTTAAGATTGTGGAAAAGTTTCGGGCATAGGCATATGAAAACACCAGAATATATGTCCAAAAATGAGACTAAGGATATATATCATATGTTAAATTCTATTATGTAAATGGAGAACACAAATTGAATTAAATAAGCATAGGAGTTTTTACTTAGGAGGGAATTAGGGCAGCCAATCTAGTTTAACCAAATAACAAAAGAAGATTCGTATAATTAACTTCAATTAATTTCAGGATCAAAACGTAGTTAGATGAACTGGTTATCTAATGGCTACAAGGTGAACAACCTCGGCGGATGTTTCTTAGTCATTTGGCCGGAAAGAAGATTGTCCCCGGGCATAAGTATATATATCCAACTAAATGTAGTCTAAAAATATGATTATGGAAATTACAATTGTTCAATATGCTATTGTAAAGAAGAACGAACTGATGGCCAAAGTTGAGTAATTCTCTCATAGACAATTCAGACAATAGTTCATCTTGTCAATAGAAAAATGAACAAGATCAAATCCTGTCACTTTGAAAGTGTATACAAATCTCCAACAATTTAGACCTTTCTCGCTTCCGGGCATCAATAACAAAAGCTACTGTAGGGTGATTATTAAGAACAGATCCTTAGCAATCTGCCTTTGACATACATGAAAAGAAAAGCTTCATTAAGCTAAAGGGTGTTGTCCTGCTGACCTAAATTTCCAAGGAGCAAAGCAACAAAATGCATTGCACGTTGCGAATGTTAATATCAGCTCTTGCAGGACTATCAGTGAGAAGTGTTGGTGTTGGATGTATTGAGTGTCCTGAGGAACAGATTGTTGACAGAATGTTCATGCTGCGTGTGTGAAATAGTTGGAGAGCCAATAACGGTAGATGAATGGAATCCTGATGATGCTGCAACAGATAACATCGAAGCATTTTTGCTGTTGACAATTATGTTCCATGGCCTGCTTGAGAATCTCGGCAACGAGCCATCTTCATTCCTCCCTTTTTCTGCTGCCCCTTCCTATCAGCATTTAAGCAATCAACATCATTAACTTATTGATTCCACATTGTAAATAAGCATAAACCTGTAAATAAGCATAAACCTGTAAATACTTGCATGCTCAGCAGAAAGGGACATTTAGCATACTAATGCAATGTCAAGATAGAACTATTCCTTGATATGTAGATACAATTCAGCATTCCCATATATTAGGCTCAACAAAAGAATGGCTAATGGCTATTGTAATCACACTGCCATCTGCCTTGGCTCGGGTGAACTTCACATTGTTAAGAGAACTGTTGATCTGCACGTAATCTATTCGACAAACTAAATTTCACAGAATGGTTGTTCCGCTGTATTTGAAAGTACCAATTGTACAAATAAGAATGTCCATCCTTACATGATTTCTTCTTCATATAGATAGCTAATGTATGCTGCATGCACGTGGCAGAAAAGTACTTCGCCTCAAGTAACACAAACAAAGGAATATCCTAGTAAATGAGAACTACCTTGTAGCTTGATAATAAACCAGGATAGAGGCCAGAAAATGTTGGAAGGGCTTGATAGCGAAGGGCTTGCATGATCATCGGTGCAGAAGTGACTCCGTGAACCTTTAAAAGCATAGAGGGTCAACAGTTAGCAATTTGTTATACCATAAACATTTGCAGAATAGGAAGGACTAATACTGTAAAAATTAGCATGCATAGGAACCAAGAAAATATATCACGAACTGAAATTCCCCCGGGGTAAGACATTTGGTACCTCTTTGTTGGGAACTGAAGAAGCTAAATGAAAGCAATCTTGCAATTTTTCATTTCCTGTAGGTTCCTTTGATGGCAGAGAAATCCCAAGGCCTAAATTAAGGTTGAAGCCGCTTCCTGCTCCCATATCATAATGTCACTATAAGTATTGACCAACGCATTTCTTCCTAAATGCTTGCAAATAGTTATCATTATTCATCAGTACCTTCAATATTTGGATCTGAAATTCTCTCTCCTTCGTATGAACGGGACTCAAAATTTGTTACTGCTTCCCTACTATAACATTCGAGGGCTGCCTTGTCAAAGGCCCTGAGAGAGAAAAACGAAAATCGAATTAAGAGTGAGATTAAGGGCATATTCAGAATCAGTACTAGAACAATCAAGCGAAGAAAGTATCCAACATCTTAAGGACCTCGCAGCTTCCTTTCACTGTAATGAGTCATTTTACGAACTTGAACTTAAGGACTTATTACCTTCTTCCAGGGAATTGCCCCATTCGGGCCTCAAATCTACCAGATTTATGGAGAGTTAGGCCTCTGTATCTTGAAGAACCCCGTGAACATCCGGCGCTTCGACGGCGAAGGATGTGAACAAATTCCTCTTTACTCAGATTTTTCGTCTGCACAATAATCAGTATGATAATCATGCATCACCAAGGACACAACCAATACCCGCATCCTAAATTAAACAAAAACAAATGCTTGTCGGTCGGATTCAATAAGCCAATCACCTGCTTCATTTCTTCCTCATAGTCTTTCAAATTAAAGTTTATATCAGCATCAACTCCCCGAAACTTAATTGCCGCTCTGTCATATGCTCTGAATCCAAAATTCAAGTTAAAGCATTAGAAATTACAATATATGCTGATATGCACAAGGGAAAGACGACCAAATTCTTACCTTGCTGCAGCATCAGCAGTGTCAAATCCACCTGGTGGTATACAAAAGGCAGACAAATAGAAGAGAAGATAAATTAATTAAAAGTTCTAAACAAGAACAGTATCATATCCAAAGAACTCATCCGCTGAAAGAAATTGACCCTCTCCCTACCTAAATATACTTGCTTCCCGCAATCCCTGCACACCATATTACCAAAAAAAAAGAAAAAAAAGATCAAAATTAGAGAGAAAATCATGGGACAAAATATAAAGACAACCCCAGAAAGGTCAGAGCTTTATAAAGATTAAAGTCCCCAAAATTAGCAAGAAGAAAGAGAATCTCACCATATATGAGACTCCCATCGTCCAGTTCTGCGGTAAAACGTAACCCCTCTGTACTCAGAGCTTCTAGACTTTGGTCCTCGCCTGCTCTTCCTCCCTTTCTGCAGCTTTGGAGGCTCAACTTTCAGCTGTCCCTGATGCTCAACCTCCGACAAGTTCAACCACTGAGTCAGTTCTGGACCGCTCCTTTCAGGAAAGAACTGCTGCGTGGTTAAATCACCACGAATGGTATTTCTCTCTTTGGTAATATCTTCTCCATTATTATTATCTTTCTTCAGGATATCGAAAACTAACGCAGGTTTCTCATCCCCTGGATGATGATGGTGATGATGATGGGCTAAAGCTTCTTCAGGGTTAATAATGGAGGAGTTGGCTGAGGTGCCGGAATCATCCTCCATTAGAGTCGTGGTCATCAGGTGACTTTCGTTGGTGTTGGTGGTGGTGTTGCCATTGCCAAATGAGTGGTTGTAAAGGATATCAAGATTGAGATCCAACATAACTGCGAATGATCTAATTCTTTTGGCTTACACTTTCTACTATTAATTCCTTTTTTATATTCCCACTCCACTTACTCTATTGACCTTATTGATTACGAAGCAGGCTAAGATAGGCAATACCCACTTACACAATCATATCATCTTGCAGAGAAATGGGGGAAAAAAGAAATAAATATTTCTGGCACAGAGAGAGAAAGAGAGGAAGACTGTTTCTTTTGTGTAAAGGATGGAATCAGTAAACGAGAGAGAAATGTGTAAACATGAAACCTCGGAGAAAGTACAGTTGAGACGTGGGCTTGTGATGGTCTGGTTAAAAAACGGAAGTCTCCAGTCAAAATTTATGGCCAAATGAGGAAAGTGGGAGGAATGGCCTGCAGCAAGAGAGAGAGAGAGAGAGAGAGAGACGGGTTGCATGCAACTTGTGAAGAAGCAAAGTGCTTTAAAAAGGGCACCAAAAAAAAAAAAAAAAAAAAAGAGCTGCCTAGTGGACAAAACTATATATTTTCTTTTTAATTAGACTCAAAGTTCTAAAATCAAGTTACAAATACCGCGGATTGTCTGTAATTGCCGTTCAACGGTTCGGTAATTCGTTCATATAGTTTTGAGTTCTTGCCAAATCATTCGATAAGGTTAAATTTTTATATGTACATCCTTATATGGTAGTAAAAGTGACTTGATGATATTTATTAAATTTAAGAAAATACTGCTCTAATAATTTAATGTAGCAACTTTTATTCATTGTAAACAATGAGATTATGTAATTTTCTTATACAATTTGTGAATTGTCACCCATATTTTTTTTCCCCTTTTTACACCAAAAGAAAAAAAAAAGTTACTAATAGATAATTTTTTTTGTTTCAAGTTCATGGACTTCTTGCCCGTGGCCATAGCTCGAATGCTGCTTTCACTCCCTTGCATATCCAGAAAAGGTAGCTGTTTTTTCTTTTTTTCTTTTTTTTTTTTCCCTTTTCTTGTTTACAATGCTAATGCTGTTATTGTATTCGTCACCGCTGTAAAATTTTGTCCATGTACACATTTTGCTTTATAAGTATCCATCTACACATTTAACTATATAGTTAAATACACAAGATGGGTTTGTAGTTGAGTACATTGTGCATCAAATTTAGTAATGAGCTCTGTATTCTTTAAATTATTCTAATTAAATGACAAATTGTTCTTTAAATTAAAAGAAACAGGCTTTATGTTTTAAGTCTATCAGAAACTCTTATTTTGGAACTTTGCACATAATTTATTTATCAAATGATTAAAATTACAGTAATTCACAGTGTTTTTTTATTTACTTCATGCTGCCATCAATTCGCGAATCATATTTCCACAAGCTCTTATGGGAATTTCAGCAACCGATACAGTGAATTAATTGTCAACTGTGTTTATTTACTTATGTTTTTCTTTATTTATTTATTTTTGCCTTTTTTTCAAAAGAAACAATATATTACAAATATATTAGTTATTGTATTTATGAGCCGATACCAGAAGTCATCTGTTAACGTTATTATTAACCTCTTATCTTGAGAATACGTACTACTAGAGCACTATTAAATTCAAGTAAACTTCTCTTAAATCTAACCATAATATTAATAAATTTAAAATTTAACACTATACTTCAATATAAATACTTTTTAATTCGAGAACAGACGATAGTAAACAATCTGAAACCCAAGTCAAAATTATTTTTTTCTAAATTGTGTGTTTATCTATAAATTAATCTAGATAAAACGACTACGCGTCAGTCAATTTGCGCTGGCCACATGGCAGCCAATAACTGGGTTCCAAAAATGGATAGAATGGATGTGTCATCGTATGGCCTAAAACTCTCAAAAAATCTTGCGGCCGACGTTGACGGTCGACCATTACATAAATGGAAACCATGCGAATCTAGGACCGCCACCTCTGGCAAGTTGTTTCCTAATTCAATTCCATACATAATACGGTGGCCCACGACCTAGCTTACATCTTAGTTATCAAGGTCAACAAATCCAACGATTGGTGATGCCCTATCTCCAAACGTGAAGCCCGTATATAATGACACGTGCCGTAACATCAACCAAATTTATTATTCATGAGACTTAGTGACCTTGCCGCTGCAATTCCCAAACAAAGATGTAGATCATGTCAATATCTTCGGTGTAAAATCTAACTTTTTTTTTTTTTAATCTTGATACAAGGTATTCTTATATGTATTTATGTGCAAGATTATTCTCTACTCAAGATACAAAGGCTGCTGCTGGCCAGGAAAATGTAAAATCAATCTAATTATATAATAACACCATTTTTTTGGGTTTAACAATTGTAGAAGTTGACTTAGTTGGCAAAATAATTGTACCCTTCACGCAAGTTGTTAATTAAGATTTTAATCTTTTACATCGAACACAATCGTGTAACTAATTTTCTATAGTTTTTTAAGAAAAAATTTAGTATGACACAAAAATAACGTGTAATCAATATCACTTTAAGGTAATATGAAAAAAAAAAAAACTATATATCCACTAGATTAATGACCCAAAGCTTAATAGTATATTGTTTTGTTCTCTGCACTAAGGCAAACAAGGTTGACATTTCATAGATTTTTGCTTATAAAATCATGTTTGTTCGCAAGGAGCTGAACCGACGGGATTTTTCAGATGTAGTTGTGATTTTGTTTCACATTTTTTCTTCAAGTAAAATAATTTAAGTCAAAGTTGATGTATGATGCATATGTCATATACTGATAAACTACATTATTGTCGTCTCTCACTCCATCTGGCAAAAGAGTTGAGGCGTTCTCATTCCAAATATGGAATTGAAGGATTAGTTTAAAATGGGTTTACAATTCTACAAATTACTTGGTGAACTGTAACGAAGTTTTACTCGAAGTTATCATTACTTGAGTGCGGTAGATCCTTCCGATAAGAAAAGTTTAATGTAGACTTCATCACATAAATTCTAATATCGACTTATAAGTATAATGATGATGAACATATGCGTTCATTTTTTTATTAAAAAAGATTAAATTATCGTAAAAATAATATTATCTTAAACTTGTAAAAAATCGAATCTACCTACTAAAATATAACAAAATTATTATTATCTTTTTGGTTACAACAAAATTATTATTTTTACAAAACAATGACATTTTCTGCTTTTTATTTCTTCTTTCACGTGTCGTCGTGGCATCATGCGTAGTTCCTTCCTTTTTAACACCGTGTAATGTAATAGGTTCGTTCCTTTTTAAAGAAGTACGAGAAAGACGAAAAAAGGACCGACAGCAGGGAGACGGTTTGTAAAACGTGGTTTTGTGCTTTCCTCACAATTTTTTGTCTGACATGTCGTTGATGGTTCGTACCACAAAAAGGACCCACCGCAATTGGTGTCGTGTCTAGACTTCGGAGTTTGGACCATTTAGAGCCTGAGTTATTTTATGATCGTGTGTTCGTGTTATCCATCCGATCCTACGACGAAAAAGTTTTCTCATGTGATCCTACGGCAAATAGAGCTTGTTGTGGTGTGAGTTACTGTACTACAATGGTTCTCAATCTGAAAGCCGGAATCACGTGTTGATAAAAGCCGTGGCTGTCCTGCAAGGCCGGGACGCCACTGCCTTTCCAGCTGTGCCAAAAGCCAAAGAAATGTTTGTTTACCAAAAATAATTCAAAATCAAAATAAAAATGTAGAAAAGTAAGGTAATATCTGTAACATGACAGTGTAAAAGACATATTCAATAAAATTTAACTTATTAGTTTTATAGATAAATAAAATTAGATATAACAATATTATTAATGTCTTTTTATACTTAAGAGTGTTTGTTATTCGATTAATTGCACTGAATTATTATAACTGAAATTTTCGATTATACAAAATTAAAAACTGTTCTCGAACTGAAACTTTAATTAACTAAATTTCAGTTAATTGAAAATTTTATTTCAGTTTCAGTTAACTGTTTCGGCTAACTGAATTTAATAATAAACAAAATTTAAATTATAATCCAAATATAAAAAAATATTTTTGATATATATATATTTTAAAAAATTATAACTATCATTATACATTCATACATATATATATATGTATATATATATATATATATGTATATATATATATATATGATTATTTGAGATATAATAATATTTTATTAATATTTATTTATTTATTAATAATTATTGTATTAGTAATATTTTTTCTTATTATTAAAAAAGCTAGCATTTAATATATTTTTGTGTGTGTGTATAACATTTTTTTATTATTTATATATATATATAATAACATTTCGATTCGGTTTGGTTAACTAAGATTTTTTAAAATTAGCAACTAAAATTGAACTGCAAATTTCAATTTTTATTTGATTCAATTAACTGATTATAAAATCAGTTTAATTAATTAAAAATTTAATTTGATTCGATTTAATTTTTTTAATTAACTAAAATTTTCAATTTTTTTAAACACTCCTACTTGTACTTACTATTAAGTGTTATTATTCATGAAAATAATAAGAAAAGATGAGACTCTATCTCCAACCTTTGACTAGCGTGAAAATCACATATTTACCCATAAAACCAATAATTCTTTTTTTTTTTAGATGCCCATAAAATCAATAATGCATTTGAAGAAAAGAATACAAGCAAAATAATTGAAGTTGGACATTTTCGTTGATAACATTGCATAAAATTTCGCTTTGAATATTATTGCTACAGCTACTGTTGTTGTTTTCCCTGTCCTTGAATTTCTTCCACTTTACCAATTTATATACATATAAGAAAAAGATTTTTAACTTGACTGAGACTATAAATCTTACATTATATATTAAGTGATGTCTATTTAAAATAAAAAATAACAAAAATTAATTTATATAATATAAAATCACATATGAGTTGGACTTACATAAAAACATAAGTAAAAATAACAAATAACTTATGAGAATTTCCTGTATACTTTTGAAGGAGGCATAACTACAGGTGCAAGTTTGGGTGCCAGAAGTAGAATAATGCGAAAAAATGAAATAATATTGTAGAGAAAAATATTGAATTTTGGAGATGTCATTATTTATGTCACTGAAAAGATACTTCAAAACAAGAGAATAAAATGAATTTTTTTGCAAAGTTTGGTGGGACATGCTGTGTATGTAGCATCACCCTTCATTTAAACTATTTATTTTAATATCTATAATTGATACATAAATAAAAGAGGTCAAAATTTTTTTAATCACTCTTTGATTATTTACAGTTGTCCATTTTAAAATTAACAATCCATCATCACTTTTATTAGTTTTGATTATCGAAATATAGGAATAGCTCTATGTTTATAAGACATACCAAAGTTACATCGGAAAGAATCAAAAGAAAATTTTCGAAATTTTTGCAAAGCTATAGGCATTCGGCTATCAATATATATAAGGCAAGTAAGCTCTAAAGTGGCAGAACAATCGTATTTTTTATTTTATTTATTTATTTATTTATTTTTTAGAAACCAGAGCATTTTTATTTGATAACAGGAAACATATATTTTTTTTTTTTTGCTAAAAAAAATATCAACATTACATTCACTTTGAAGTTGTGCGTTACTTAAAAAAAATCGTAATACTAAACCTTGTATAAGTTTGTATAGATAAAATCACTAGATTGTTATCCCTAATTAATTCCTAACCACTTTGCCCACAGAGCAATTAACTCTGATATAATTCCTAGACTGAGTTACCAACCTGGTGCCACTATTAACAAATAATATGCTTTGACATCATTATAAGAGAACAATTAGTTCTGATGTAATTATCAGATAGAATTATTCTCTGATACCATTTGTTAGAAATCATTATTCTATAATATTACTATTAACGGATTGTATCGAACTATACTAGAGCAAAATTCAATTTTGTTAATTTGAAAATGCCGCACACAAATAACTAAGAAATACATAATAAATAAAAACATCATGTCTTTCAATAGTAGCTCATATTGAGTTCTACTTAATTATTCAAAGCATATCAGATAAAATATAATTAATCTAAATTCTACTTAAACACTAGTTAACTAAAATATGAATTAACTTAAGCACTCCCGTTTACTTGTTTTTCCAAGGGTATGTTTGGGATAGCGTCGCAACGATGCTCAAGAGGAAACGGGTAAACCGTATGTTCTTTTGTAAGGAAAAATATAATTTGCAACATAATTACAACTATATAATAAATATTTAATAATTTAAATTATTATATAGTAAAATATATGTAATGGACACGTTGTTTTACCCTTTTTGTAAAGTAATCGCCAAGAGACAAAACAACCAATTTTGTGGTGTGAACAGAACGGCACGAAACTGTGGACCGAGAGAGAGAGAGAGAGACCGCAATGGCATAATGGAGATTAGGCAGGTCTTGTCAGTTGTAGGTACCGGTAACCATCAAAAGAGCAGACCGACAAAAAATCAACGAAGGAGGGCATAAAAACCCAAAGGCACCAATCCAGGGCCGTTGATTTTCCTCGTCTGAAAGAAGAGGGAAAGCGGACCAGACAAAAGGACTAGGAAAATTTATAATATTAAGTAATAATATGCTTTCATCTACTATTATCTCATTATTTTTTTATATAAATTTAATCATCAGTCCACATCATTTTATTATAATTATAAAATAATTTGGAAGCCATTTTTGTAAAGTCAAAAAATTTATTCCAGACCAGCCTATGCTTAAAAAAAAAAAGTCCACAAGCCTAAATATAGTATTTAAAAGTTTATTTCTTAATAAAATTCATCTTGAATTCAAATTTTATTGATTGTTGTTAAAATTATTTATAGATAAGTGACACATAAATCAAAATATAAATCTATCATAGGCTCTCTAACTTTGAAATAGAAATACTCTTTTTATATCTAAACTTTTTTCGACAAAAATAGACGGAAGAAAACAACATTGCTGAACATCCTCCTACATAAAAGTATTTCCCCTTAAGTTAGGGCAATCCTCGTAATAACTGCCCCCGAAAAGTCATTCATGTATTCCTAACAATGGTCCCCACACCGAGTTGACTCATGGCCGAACTTCAACTCCCGTGCAAAACTTGTTTATTTATTGACTAATACTAATAACATTTATAACTCTCTATTTTTTTCAATTATTTTACGTAAAAAAAAAAATGTTAGGAATAGACCCTGTGAATTGAAAGAGAGGCTCCACAAGGGTTCTCCAGTTTTTTCACATAAGATAACTAAAATAATTAGAAAACTGAGTCATAATAAATATTATTATTCATTAACTAATTTGTAGAGTTATTATCTACATATTTTGCTAAGTGGCTCGGGAACTTAGGAGTATCTAGGACAGTCATTGGAGATTCATATTGTTATTTAACGATCAATAATTATTTTTCATTGCGTACAATGAATTTATCAGTTATTAAAATGTGAATTATCAATGTTTTAATTCATTAATCAGCTAGTACTACTAGTCACTAATTGTAAAGAGACTCTTAAACCATCATTTATGTTAATTTTTTGGGCCTGTGTTTTGGCTAATTAAGAATCTCCCCCACCTACCACGCCTACCATCCTACAAAATTACCGAACGAATTAATGAATGGTTGAGATTTTTTTTTTTCAAGGGTTTTGAGAGGATCATTGCTTTATTGAAAATGAGAAAACTTTCCTTAAAAAAAAAACAGAGAGAGAAAACTTGTTGGCCTATGGAAATTTGGCCCACATAAGAAAATAGCAAATATCTTAACTTAAGACCTTGACTCTGTAGCGAGATCCAAGTACCATTGAATTTCATTGGTTGAATCTGTAAAAATGTGATGGGATACATAATTTTTTAGTCCTAAATGTTTGTATTTTTTTCATATAAATTTTAAATTTTTTTGACATTTTATTTGAGTCCTAAATTATTTAATTTTTTTTTTATCAAATTAGTCCTTTTATTTACAAAAAATTGTCAATGCATTAATAAATGAGCTTATATTGATGAAAATTATTAAAAAAAAAGATCAAATAAATAAATTAAATATTTTTTTCATCAATACATATGCATATAAAATATTTTTTTAATTAATAAATATACGAATTAAATATGCAAAATGAATATTTTTTGATGGAAAAAATTTTTAATTAATGTATTTAACTTTTTTTTAAATAATTTTTGTAAGGTCAAAATCATTTTTTTTAATAGATTGATCACATTTCGCTAACAAATGGATTAATTTAATATAAAATCAAAAGGTTTAGAATTCAAATGAAATTTTAAAAAAGTTTAAAATTTATATCTAAAAAATTATAAAAATTTAAGACTTATAAAATAGATATCGCAAAATCCGACTGTATTTGATGGATTGAAATGAGTTAAATATTTAACGTTTAATTTCTTGAATCAAATCCAATGGCACAACATTAAATTTAGAGACCTAATTTTTTAAAAAAATATAAAATAATATAAATTATTAAATAAATAAATATTTAAAATATAAAAAATAAATAAATTATTAAATATTATGAATTCGTTTACTCTTTTACTATAATATGTGAGCTTAAATGTTCGTCAAAAAGTTCAAACAGGACGAAACAGAAACTATGAGGCAAAACTTATATGTACAGAATTTGCTCTTTCAATAAATTTGATACTTGTTAACGGAATTATGGTGTACTATCCATCCCTCGTATTTTTTCAAAAAAAATAAATAAATAAAATTTACTGTTGCATGATTAAATCTTGAAATTTGCCGTTTTCTTTTTCTTTTTCAATTTTTTTTTAAACTAGTGTTATGCTCGCCGTTTCACGTACTGTCCCTTATCCAGTTGCCGCATCTCACAGATACAGATGACTAGGATATAGCAGGCATTTTACGCAGATTAAATATTTTTTGATATAATTTTAATTAAAAAATAATTTTTTTAATATTAAAATTAAAAAAATTGATTAAGTTTTAATTGCATATAGAAATGAATATTAAAATTAAAAATATTATATACAATTAAAATGTAAAAGCCCATAAAATATAATCATATTATAATCTTGGACTTTCTTTTAAACTGATGAATATTAAAATAAAAGATATTGTATACAATAGTAAAAAGTAAAAACCTACAAACATGATAATCATACTATAGTCACTCTCTTATCATTATTTTAATATTTGCTTCTTCTTCTTGATTTCAATCTGTTTCAAATACAATTATTCTCAAACTTTCCCTTTGATATGTAATCTACAATACATTTAAAAGAAAGAGAGAAAATGCAAATAAAAACTTAAAAAAGTTACCTTTGTTTGTAAGAAAATGTTACCTTAACTTGTTACTATGTTTATGAAATAAGATTGTTGCTATGTTTATGACCGTTACTCAAACTTCGGTATGATACAATCAACTAATCTAATTTTTTTATTAATTTCTTAAATTTAAAATTATTATATAAATAAATTGATTCTAATTGAATAAGAAAATTAGGTTATTTATTTTTGGGTACATATAATAGGTCGTCTCATTCGCTCTAGAGATAATATTGCAGTCTCATGATGATAAACTTACCCTCTTCAGGTTGCCTCATTATAAATTGTTCAAGCAATTTTCATTTGAAAATTAATGAGTAATTAAGATGTTGCCGTTTTTTATTGAATAAATTATTAAGGCAATTTTTATATAAAGATTAATGAGTAGTTAATAATGAATAATTTTTGATTGTTAAGACAGTATTTCTTGATATTGAAGCTCAAATTAGTAACCTTTTTTGTATTTATAGTATCCAAATTAATAATATTTTGAAAGATATATTGGTTGAATTACGAAATTTTTTGAAAAATTTTAAATCAATATTTAGAAAAAAAAGAAAGAAAGAGTTAACGAGGAAAATTCAGTAAGAGAATTCTCTAAACTTCTCTTTATAATATTAATATTAGATTATTAGAGTTGTCTTACATGGGCTGAATCCTGACCTCCTATTGACTGCTAACGTGAGACTGTTAGTAGTTCTTTTTTTAATTTTTAAAAAATTAATTTTAAATATTATTTAATATTATATTAAATGTATTTAATTGTAATATAAATTATTATTATTATTATTATTTTTCAACTATCGCACGGGTGGTAGCGGAGACACAGACCCACCAACTTTTTTCATTATCATTATTATTATTATTATTTTCATTATTATTATTATTATTATATATTGACATCTCACATGTGCAGATAACCTTTCCAAAATAAGGAATAATGTGTGGTAACTGGTCGGCCACACAAAAATACACGTGCATCACTTGACGCTGATTACGTCACAGCTTCGATCAGACCATCCAGTTATATGTATATATATATATATATATACTAGAAATGTTCCCACACTCTGCGCGGGTTATAAATTTTTTTTATTTAATTTATTAAAAAATTTATGTATTGAAATTTAATCAAAAAAATTATAATTCTTATTTTGTCTTTAACTTCAAACAAAGTGGTAAAAATATGCTGAAATTTCTCTATACACTCAGTTATGCGTATACGAATGAATATAAATATGCATTTAAAAATAATTATAATAATTCTGAATTTTAGTAGATTTTCACTTGCATTCCACTTAATTCCTCTTAAAAACTGTGAGAAGACAACAATAAGTTTCAAGTTTTATAACGTGATGATGCTTTTAAAACATTCCAATATGTGCAACACTACATCTCACCATTTTTAATTTTTCGCGTCTCATCGGTTTAATCATACATTCATAAGTCATTTTTGCAATTGTCGGCAATCTTTATGCTCTGGGACAGAAGCCGCTAACCTTTCCACCCTAGGTAAAGTTGCAATATGTCCAAACTTCCACACACTTTGGATGATTTGTGAGCAATTGGAATTCCATAATCTGCATTTGAAAGAAATAAATAGATAAAAATAAATTATTTCTATCGTTACAATTCAAATGAACAGTTAAACAATTATATATAGAATTTAAATGGGAAACAATTACACATGCAATTTTACCTGAAATTGTGGAAGATTACAATTTGTGTGTAATTTTGTCGTTCAATTCAATTTATCCTGTAAGGCCCAAACAATATCTCACTCACTTATATAGGAGGTAAGTTTTCAAATTCGGTTATTATCAATAGTTAATGCGAATTTCAGTTATTATGAATATTAAATGTTAATAGATGTATGGAAGGAGAAAAAAAATGCCGTTAATACTCGCATAGTTGTCAACTAATTGCCATTAATTTTTTGCCTCATTGATCATTATTAATATTAAAAATTATCGGTTATGATTTTGTTTAATGCTCGCATAATTGCTAGTTATAATAGTTAATGTCAATTTCGGTTATTATTAATATTAAATTTTAATACATGTATGCAAGGAGAAAAGCTGATGCTAATGCTCTCATAATTGTCAATTAGTTACCATTAATTTCTTACCTCATAGACCACTATTAATATTAGTAATTTTCGGTTACAATTTTGTTTAATGATTAAATATACAGAAATTATTAGAAAGGGTGAATTGAGAAAATAGTAGAAAATGAGGTAAATTCAAAAAACAACAAAAAATTTAAAAAGAAAATTCACATAGGGTTTTCAATATTTGTTGAAAAGAAGAGAGTAAAACAGATTCAAATTATTATTTATTAGTTTTTTAAATTTACTTATGATCTACTATTTGCGCTAATTTTTAAAGATAATTTTAAAATACTTATATATATTTTTTTTCCAAAGCACAACCTTGTAACAGATGTATATATATATATATATATGCAATATGCATGAAAATTAACATGTGATACTTAGTTGTAGATTTTAGAATCCAAGCAATACTTGGTAACAATGTGCAATAAAAGAGAGAATGAAACTTTTAGAAGTACAACAATAACATACCATGATAATTTTGAAATGGAAGGATAATATAGTAGACCTAAATACTCGAATGAAATAAGAAAAAAGCAGACATCTAATATACTTTCTATCTTTGTTGTCTCTTTGATCGTTTGTGGTAACCACTTGTTTTGTAAAATTACGATATAATTTATTTAAAAGGATATTTAAAAGGGCATTAATAAAGAAAAAAAAATTAATAAAAAGATATTAACTTGAGTATAAATTCATAAAAATTAATACTTACCCATGTGGTATTCCATTCTTAGCATAGTCAAATTGTTTGGTATTCGTTTATGGTGGCAGTCCTCGATGAGTTTTTTTATGGCTGCAGAGAGAGTGAGAAAGAGATCGAGTTAAAAAGATAAATATGAATGCAATTATAAAAAGATATGTGAAAATAAAATTGTTGAGAGTATGTTTCTTTAATTAAGAACTATTGATAAATGCATTTTAGTCTGTTGATCCTAACTATGGAAATTGGGGTTGGAGGCGAAAGGAATAAGAGGAAAGCTTCTTTATAGAGACAAATAAAGAAAACGAATTGTGGGGATGAGGAAGTGAATTTAGAGAAATGAGACAAATGTGGAGAAAGTTAATGATGAGAAGTTATGAGATATATTATCAAAATTGCAATTAATTCTAATAATGTATAGAAAATATACCAAATAAGTCAAATAGCGATTGAAAATTACTTATTTCTAATTAAGTAAGTAAAGAATCTAATTAATGAGGAATTAATACGAATAAGTAACGTCCACTAATAATAGTGAAAAATAAAATTTATTTTTGGTGATTATTATAATAAATATGATTTTGTTTTTAGCATTATCATTTATTAGTATGGTAAGATTAAGCGTAATCTTTTTCTCAGTTTTTCCTTATATTATTGTTATATTGATAGATGATTTGAGGAATAAAAAGTAATTTTGGAAATAAATTTTAAATTAAAACAATTGAACTCGCTAAAAAACATGAGTCTTGATCAAGGATATAATTATAAAAGTCACAATTGAGGAGATTTCCGTCACAATTGTAACAGTTTGTGAATAACTAAATATATATGCAATTGTCAAGAGTGATAATTTGGAAATAGTAAGGAATTATGTGGGAAATTAGTGGGGAAACATTTTACTTTAACAATTCATGAGCATTAATGGAGAGAAATTTAAGATTTAAGTAATTGAAAAAAATTTAGGAGATAGAGGAAAAATTAAAGTGAAAATTGGTGCAGAAGTTGATGCTTTTTTGTAATTTGACATATATACTTAGATATAGATTTTCTAAGTTTTTCCAAACATACTTACTGTAATTAAATTTTGTTGACATTAAGGAGAAGCATAGTAGCAATTTCACATAAATGTTTGAAATTAAAATTTTGATAATATTTTTTATTATAATAATTGTTAAAAAAGTTACAAAATTGTAATTTTTTTTCATTTTACAGCAATAATTGTTAGAAATGTTTTAAAATCATTTATAATAATTAGTCATAGCCTAAAATTTTGTCATTAATTATATAATTTATATCATTTAATATTATTTTTTGGAGAAAGATGTCATTAATTTTGAAAGTGAGATAAAGGGAAACTTTCTCTAAACTTCGTCTTTATAATATTAATATATGATATAGATTTTATAAATTTTTCCCAACAAAATTACTTACTGTAATTAAATTTTTTTATTTGTCTAAAAAATTAAATTTTTTTCACATTAACTATTAGTGTTTTTTTTTATTTGGCTACAAATAAGGAGAAGTATAGTAGTAGTTTCACATAAATATTAGAAATCAAATTTTTGATAATTTTTTATTGTAATAATTGTTAAAAAGTTAGAAAATAGTAATAGTTTTTTTTTCATTTCATAGAAATAATTGTTAGAAATGTTACAAAATCATTTATAATAATTAATCGTAACCTAACAATTTGTCATTAACTATACATTTTGTGTCATTTAAATACTTTTTTTTTTTTTGGAGAAAGATGTCATTAGTTTTGAGAGTGAAATAAGGAGAATCTTTCTCTAAACTACCCATTTTTAATATTATTATTAGAAGATTAGAATTTTTGAGAAAGATTATATCATTATTTTAAAATAGTGTTTTTTTTTTTGGCTACAAATAAGGAGAAGCATAGTAGCAATTTCACACAAATGTTTGAAATTAAATTTTTGATAATATTTTTTATTATACTAATTGTTAAAAAGTTACAAAATTGTAATTTTTGTTCATTTTATAGCAATAATTGTTAGAAATGTTACAAAATCATTTATAATAATTAGTCATAGTCTAAAATTTTGTCATTAATTATATAATTTATATCATTTAATATTATTTTTTGGAGAAAGATGTCATTAATTTTGAAAATGAGATAAAGAGAAACTTTCTCTAAACTTTCTCTTTATAATATTAATATATAATATAGATTTTATAAATTTTTCCAAACAAAATTACTTACTATAATTATATTTTGTTATTTGTCTAAAAAATTAAATTTTTTTTACATTAACTATTAGAGTTTTTTTTTTATTTGGCTACAAATAAGGAGAAGTATAGTAGTAGTTTCACATAAATATTAGAAATCAAATTTTTGATAATTTTTTTTATTGTAATAATTGTTAAAAAGTTACAAAATAGTAATAGTTTTTTTTTTTCATTTCATTGAAATAATTGTTAGAAATGTTACAAAATCATTTATAATAATTAATCATAACCTAACAATTTGTCATTAACTATACATTTTGTGTCATTTAAATACTTTGTTTTTTTGCAGAAAGATGTCATTAATTTTGAGAGTGAAATAAGGAGAATCTTTCTCTAAACTACCCCTTTTTAATATTATTATTATAAGATTAGAATTTTTGAGAAAGATTATATCATTATTTTAAAAAAATTTTAAGAATGCCACTTGGAGCTACAAATATGAGGAAGCTTTCTCTAATTTACTCATTTATAATATTGTTATTAGATATATATATATATATATATATATATATATATATATATATATATATATATATTTACAGTTTATCTCTAGTATAGATATATTTCCTTTTCTTTACTTTTCTTTCGTTTTCTTTCTTGTTATACTCTTTCATTAAGTTTTCTTTTTGTTTATGCCTTTCTTTTGATCTTTGGGCAAGCATTTGGTATCATAGCCTCGGAAAGGCTGTATATTTATCTAAATTATAATTCTATTTAATAATAATTTAGATAAGTGGTTGTGAGCCAGACTAGATTCCAACTGAACCCAGTGCAGAGGATAGCAACAGTAAGTCCCGACGGACAGGGCAAGAGTTGTGTGCTGCAAGGGTATAACCGGAGTAGTCTATCATAAACACTGTTTAAATTATTAATAAATATGGATTCTAATTTATATAGATTTACTTCATTTTCTAACTCTTCTACTTCTGATTCCTCAGAAATCAGGAATGTTATAAACCGAGAAGAATTGACTTATGAAAATTTTAAACAAATAGATAATTGGGAAATACCCCATATTAAACCAAGTCAGGTATATCATCTGTCTAAATCTATCTTCTCTAAACTCTCTTCTAAATCAGATCTCCACATTAAAACTGAGCATAGAGACATTCCTCTCTCAGAATCGTTAAAAGAAATTCCCCTTTTGACTCCAGAGTCACTTAAACAACATAAAACCAAGGGCTTTGAGTACATTCACTTAGGCCTTATTCAAGTTGGTTTTAAACCCCTCACTCGTGAAGGATTTAAACACTTCCATTCTGGCAGTTCTTAGGGATGCTAGACATGTAAAATTTGAAGATTCACTTCTTGGAACAGTTGAATCAACTCTAAACTCTGGACCAATCTCTTTTGATTGTTATCCTAACATGACCATTTCTTTGCGTGATAAAAACATTTTAAAATGTGCTGTTTTACAAGTTAAAACCCACAATTATAACATGTTGCCTGGATCTATACCTGTCACATGCATTTTTCGTATTCATTATAGACTCATGACATCTGCTATTCTCCCTACTAAACATTTACAACAATCTGTAAAAGGAGAAACACTTTTGATCCAAACAGATCTCTCTAGGTCAAATGTTCGGATTCCTAAACCTATTCTTTGGAAAGATATCACTTTTCCTGAAGAATGGACCCTTCAAGGTGTAGCAGTACCAAGAGGTCTGCCACCACCTGAATTAAACCCTAATTTGGTTCAAATAAACCAATTTAGTAACGGTAAGGTTACTTTAAAATTTGACCGTTTACCTAGGTCTGTCAGTTCTAGGTATTCTGAAGACTCCATGTCTACAATAAACATAGGTAATGTTTCACAGATTCCTTCTGTTATCAACATTCCTATATCTAAACCTAGGCATTCTACATCAGAATTGCCTAACCCCGTTTTTAAACATGCTAGTTACCAAACTAGTATTCCACATTCGATTTACCAAACAGGTGAATCGTCTACTAAACCTGTAGAACCAGTTGAACAAGCTAGTCCACCTTCTCAACCAACATCTCCAACATATTCTGCCATAACAGAAAATGTTTTAAATGTTATTGAAAAGGACTTTGAACTTGATAAAATCTTTTTAAGAAAAGATTTTTATTCAGACAAAAACAAAGAAATCAGAAAATGGTTTTTCATGCAATTTGATGATATTTTGCCTGATTTACAAAAATCATTTTATGACTTTCTTAAAACAAATAAAATTCATATTCCGTTTTTTGATTGGTTTAAATATCATACGGACACTTCTGAAAATTGGAAAAATGAATTTCCATATTTTGAATGGCCAATTGATATTTCTGTAAAACCTAATAATCCATTTTTTAAAACCATAAATCCCATTTCTAAAAAGAAAAAACTTCCAGTTTGGGAAGTAGAGGGAAAACAGATTCAGTCTGAACACCCTCCTCCACGTAAATGTTCATTTAAACAAGGTGAAACTCAGATTGAGATTTCTCCATTTAAAATCCCCACAAACTCAGACGATAAGAATCTAAAGAGTTTAATTGAACAAAATAATTTTTCAAATATCAGTCTTCAAATGATTGGTACACAGTTAAACAGAATTGAAAACAATTTTCAAATATCTGATTTTCTTATTTCAGGTAAAAATTCCGTTTTTAAACCTTTTGAAGTTTCTTCTTCCAGTAAAAAGGAATTTCAAAATGATAAAACCAGTTTTTTAGACATTGTTAAACAACAACTAAGTTCTATAGGATCATCTAGTCTATCCACCTCTAGGGTTGTCCTAGATACTCCTGTCAGGCTTAGTTTGCCAACATCCTCTTCTAAAACTGTTCAAGTTCTTGACGAATTTGAATCCTCTTCTGTTTCCAGTCAGGAAATAGATTCTCCCAGACTTAATAAACTCATTTGGACCCCTTGTACTGTACCCCAGTATAGGACTCCTGACTTAGACAATGACTCTAAACAATTGACCACCCAGACTAAATACAGTGCAAACTCCATTTATGAATGGAACATAGATGGAATGTCAGAATATAACATTCTTGGCATTTTGCACTAGATGACGATGGCAGCAAATGCTTATCGTTCACAAAACACCAATATTTCTGATCGTGCCATTGCTGAAATCCTTATTGCAGGATTTACAAGGCAACTCAAAGGATGGTGGGATTTCCATCTTTTAGAAACAGAACGATTAGAAATATTAACCACTGTAAAACTTGATGATGATATGACCCCAATCATAGATTCATTAGGAAATCCTATTCCAGATTCAGTATCCACCCTGATTCTGACTATATCCCTCCATTTCATAGGAGATCCTTCACATCTTAGAGATAAAAACGTTGAACTTCTATCTAATCTTAGATGTAAGAAGTTGAGTGACTTCCAGTATTATAAAAACACCTTCTTGACTAGATTAATGCTTAGGGAAGATTCCAACCAATCTTTCTGGAAGGAAAAGTTCCTTGCAGGACTCCCTACTCTTCTAGGAGAAAAGGTTCGTAATAAACTCAAGGAAACGGTAGGAAATCCAATTCCTTACACTAAACTCACTTACGGTGAATTAATAAGTTCTACCCAAAAGGAAGGACTTAAGATTTGCCAAGACATCAAACTTCAGAAGCATCTGAAGTGGGAAATGAAGCGTACCAGACAAGAGCTGGGAAGCTTTTGTAAACAGTTTGATTTCAATCCTCTTCAAAAGGATTCAAAAAAGAAATCTCCCGCCAAACCCTTTTTCAAAAAGAAGCAGTTTTCTAAACAACAACAGTCTTCAAAAGAAGCGTTTTATAAACCCCCTTTTAAAAAGAAATGTTTTCCAAAACAGAAACAACATTTTAAACAAAATATTTCTGCCCCTTCTACTTCTAAACAAATTGTTTGCTATAAATGTCACCAGCCTGGTCACATGGCTAGATTTTGTAAACTCCATAAAAAATTGAATGAAATTGAGCTTGATGAACAGGTTCGTCAAAAGCTTAATTCTCTCATTCTTGAACTTTCTGAGTCAGATAATGATTCATCTAATTCTTCTGCACAGATAGATGAGATAGGTGAATTATCAGATACTAGTAGTAAGACTAGTTCTGATTCTGATTCTAGTAAACAAGTTAATGTTCTTACAAAAGACCAAGAGTTTATTCTCCAGGTTATTAAGAGCATTGACAATCCTGAAATTCAGAAAAGATATCTTCTGCAACTTCAGGAATCACTTGAACAACCCCAAACGACAACGTTTGCAATAAACTCCCAATCAAACCCTTATGATTTGACTCATATTTTAAACAAGTCTAGAAAGCCAAAAACAGCAAGTCTCTCTTTAACAGAGTTACAAGCTGAGATTAAAACCATTAAAGTTGAGTTAAAACAACTTCAGGCTAAACAAAATAGTGATTCTCTTTTGATTCATCAATTGCTTCAAAAGAATCTCACTAAATCTGATTCTAGTTCAGAATCCGATTCTGATAAAACAGTAAACCAAGATGCTATGCATCAAAGTTTACAAGAAAAAACAGATTTTTTAAATGTTTTACATGAAATTACTTCTCGTAAATATTTGATAAAAATAAAAATTGTATTTTCAAAAGATTTTTCATTAGATACAATTGCTCTGTTTGACACAGGTGCAGACCTGAATTGTATCAAAGAGAGTATTGTACCTAAACACTTACATCAAGAAACTTCCGAAAAGCTTTCAACTGCTAATGCTTCTAAATTAGCAATTACAGGCAAAACTAATGCTTATATTGTTGATTTAGACACTAGCATTTTAACTTCGTTTTTATTAGTAAAAGATATCCATCATACTTGTATTTTGGGTACTCCTTTTATAAATTCGATAACACCCTACAAGGTAAGTTATCATGGTATTTGTTTTAAAACTGAAAATCCTATTCGGAAACATATTTTAAAATTTCTTCAAAAACCTAAAACTCGAAATCTTCATTTGTTAAAAGCACACAGCATTTATCAAAATGAAATTAATAATTTAATAAAATCCAGAAAGACAGAACTTTCTGTTTTAAAACAATCTGTCTCTCTTAAACAAATTGAAAAACAACTTGTTGCTAATTTTGTCAAAAAGAAGATTTCTGATTTGCAAAACCAGTTTCAAAAAGAACTTTGTTCTGATCTTCCAACGGCATTTTGGGAACGTAAACAACATATGGTAGATTTACCATATGAACCCAATTTTGATGAAAAACAAATTTCCACAAAAGCCAGACCCATACAAATGAATGCTGAACTCCAACAGCATTGTAAAAACGAAATTACTGATTTGCTTAGTAAGAAGCTTATCAGGAAATCTCGTTCTCCTTGGTCATGTTCTGCATTCTATGTAAACAAGAATTCAAAAATTGAACGAGGAGTTCCTCGTTTAGTCATTAATTATAAACCGTTGAACACTGCATTAAAATGGATTAGGTCACCTATTCCAAATAAAAAAGATTTGTTAAATAAATTGCATTCTGCACTCATTTTTTCTAAATTCGATTTAAAATCTGGATTTTGGCAAATTCAAATTGCCCCACAAGACCGTTATAAAACCGCCTTTACTGTTCCATTTGGACAGTATGAGTAGAACTTCATGCCATTTGGTTTGAAAAACGCACCAAGTGAATTTCAGAGAATAATGAATGACATTTTTTCTGCATATTCTCGTTTCATCATTGTCTACATTGATGATATCTTGGTATTTTCTCATTCCATTTCTGAGCATTTTAAACACTTAAAAACGTTTTTCTTCATTGCAAAGAAAAATGGTCTTGCTCTATCCCAATCTAAAATGTCTCTCTTCCAAACAAAAATCCGTTTTCTTGGACATCATATCATCCAAGGAACAATCACTCCCATACAACGATCCTTATCCTTTGTTGACAAATTTCCTGATAAAATCCTAGATAAAACTCAATTACAGAGATTCTTAGGAAGTCTCAATTATGTTCTTGACTTCTATCCAAATCTAAACTTTCTATGTAAACCTCTTCATCAGCGTCTTAGGAAGAATCCTTCTCCTTGGACAGAAGAACATACCTCTATCATTCAAAAAATTAAAAAACAGGTCAAAGACATTCCTTGTCTTTCCCTTCCTGACCCCTTGGCACCCAAGATAGTTGAAACGGATGCTTCTGATCTTGGTTATGGTGGTATTTTAAAACAACTTTCTAATGGAAAAGAATATGTTGTACAATATACTTCTGGCCATTGGAAAGGTGCCCAATTAAACTATTTTACTATACAAAAAGAGATTTTAAGTATTGTTCTTTGTATTTCTAAATTTCAATTTGATTTACTAAACCAGAAGTTTCTGCTTCGGGTTGACTGTAAGTCTGCAAAAGAAATTTTAGAAAAAATGTTAAAAATGTTGCTTCTAAACAAATTTTTGCTAGATGGCAGGCTATACTTAGTATATTTGATTTTGATATTGAATATATTAAAGGAGAACAAAATTCCCTTCCTGATTTTCTGACTCGGGAATTCCTTCAAAACAGGCCTTTGACATCATGCCTAGAAAATCAAAACCCAAAGAAACAGATAAAGGTAAAACCCAAGTTTCGAACGAAACAGTCCAAAGCCCTCCTCCTAAACAAGCCACAGAAAAATTGCTCTCAGCAGCAATAAAAGCCATTAAACCCATTAAAACCATTAAACCTTCTGTTAAACAAACAGTTGACCCAATTGAAAACCCCAATCCTTCTAAAGCCATTAAAACTACTAAAAAATCATGGGCCGACCTTGTAGAAGCAGAGCAGGAGACTATTTCCAAGTCTAAAGAGCTAGAAGTCCAAAAATGGGCTGCACAGTTAGCTCAAAATCCGGAAATACTTCAAGCCCTCCAAAAAATTCAAAATAAACCCCAACCTGTGACAGAGACACCCTCAGGTATGGTTTCTAAACCCATTTTTAAACAAAAGGAGATTGTCTCATCTTCCTCTTAGGAGCAATCTCAAACTATTTCTAAAACCCTATCTTCTGACAGTTGGACAAATTTTGAAAGAAAAGAAGTTATTGAAAACCTATTTCTTGTTGAAGAAGGATTAATTCCTACTTCAGGGGAACATAGGCATTTGCCTTATAGCACTATTTTAAATGCTTTTGGACCTACATGGGAATTTAAACCGTGGGATTACAGAAAACCAGTATCCCATTACATGGATATTCTTTCTCAAACCACTCCTCCCTCTGTTAGATTCAAATTCAATTATAATGTTAAAAAAGATGGAAAGTGGATTCGTGTTTCAGACACTGTTTTTAATCCTCTCCAGGATTATGACTATTCCACTTGCCAAATTCTAAACCTCCTTCATCCTAAACGATACGGTTCTCCATTTCTTTTGGATACCGTAGAATTTGAAGAAAACCCCAATAAGAATTTTACCTTCTCCTATTGGGATTATAAACAAGCCTGGTTCAATATGTTCTATTACCAGAATTCTAAAAGGAGTCATACTTGGCTCATCTATTTTGACAGCACCTTTAAACCCCAAAACATTCCAAATTGGTTTCTCCAATGGTGGGATTTTTTCGGTTGTATTCCTAAAATTCTGGCAACAGAAATCCTTCCCAGTTATAATCATTTTGACACCCATTATATCACACCCCCACATGAAAGAATTTTCCCTTGAATTTTCTCTTTCTGTATAAATTTCTTCATACCATGGGTATTAAAATGGGATTACGGTTTCAATAGTCATCGTGCTGGAACTATGGTCGCAAGGTATTTTTGGGTTCGATGGTGGAATAAATACAACATTCCATCCAATGTAAAACTTCCTGCAGTTCAAAATTGGTGTTCTACATTTCTAAAACCTCACCTCCAGACTTCGAAACCACAACAGCAGATCATGAACAAAGAGCATGTTGCATTCCTGGTTGAAAAGTCACATTGGCAGGTCAAGCTAGCCTCAGCTAAAACTCGGGATGAATTCCTTGCTATCATAGAACAAATGTCCCAAGAATTATCTTCACCTTCCTCCTCCAAGAAGTCGTCTCATGGCAAGATCATCAGTATTGCCAAGGACAATGAAGACTCCAGTGAAGAAGAAGATGATTCAAATAAATCTGATGATTCGGGTCCTCCGGGTTATGATCCATTTTCCCAGGATCCATATGATTTGTAAACTCTGTTTGTAAACACCGTTTAAAACCCCATGTAAAAACCGTTTACCTACTGTTTGCAAAAATTGCAAAAAGGCCACCGGTCAATGAACAGTAAGTACTGTTCATAAAAATTGCAAAAAAGCCACCGGTCCTGCGACAGTACTTAAACAGTGCCCCCTCTCCCTATAAAACCATACTTCTGCTTCATTTGTTAGGCAGAACTTGGATAGCTCCTCTCTCTCTCTTAAACTTCCTCTCTCCCTTCTCTCTAAACCTCCCTTCCAGTTCTCCAGAAACGATCCATCCCCCTCTGTAAGGATCCTTTCTGTTTATCTTCTTTGTATATGTTCTCTCTTTAAATATGTTCTATTTTTCCTTTTAATTCTATATCTCAAGCACCAGATGTGGTAGGTTTGCCTCCCGAATTGGTTGCTTATATCTGTTCTTATTTACTGTTTACTGTTTATTGTTCTTGTTCTTATTTACTGTTTATGTTTACTGTTTATTGTTTATGTTTACTGTTTATTGTTTATGTTTTACTGTTTTGATCTAAGTATATAGGCTGGAAACCAAAACCAAAAGGATTCTGAGTGTCTTATGTGGTACATAAGAACGAGGATCTAGTTCGGGTGAAACAACGCCAGTACTTTAGGTCATCTTGTTTTGTGTTTTGTATTATTTTGATTTACTGTATATCGGCTGGAAAACCCCAAGGTTGCCAGACCTTTCTCACTGTAAGAAAGCTGGATCCTCCTAAGGTTAACAACGCCACGTACAGTTTATCTCTAGTATAGATATATTTCCTTTTCTTTACTTTTCTTTCGTTTTCTTTCTTGTTATACTCTTTCATTAAGTTTTCTTTTTGTTTATGCCTTTCTTTTGATCTTTGGGCAAGCATTTGTATATATATATATATATATATAAGGACAATAATATTCTAATAGAGATATAAATGCAAGAAAATTTTATATGGACCTGATTTCTACTTGAACTGAAAATTAAAAAATTCAACATGATTTTTTTTTCAGTTAAAGTACGATTAACACTAATATTTAGTAAATTTCATAATATTTTATTATAAAATATTATTATGTGTTATAAAATCATAATTAATTATATTGATATATGCTATATCATTATACTAGTATTAAACTGATACAATGCGCAAATTTATCATATTAATAAAGAGTCTATTTTTGCTTTTATATTAATGTCATGAGAAAAATAAAAATTAATTTAACTTATGAGTATTTTTTTAAACTAGAAATTAATTTGAGAGTATTTTTGCTTTTTAAGAAACAAAAAAGTGAACCAAAACAATACTTAAATTATGAGTTTTTTTTTTACTTTTTAAGAAAAAAATTAAATTAAGAAATATTTTTTATTTTTTTATCTAAAAAAGAAAGAGGAATTTAAGATTTTTTTTTTCTTTTTTTCTTTTTTCCTTAATTATTAGTATTTGTGTTATGTGGATTTTAGATATATATGAATAATTGTTAATATGAATTAAATAAATTGCAATATGTTCTAGATCATAATTGAGTAAATTAAATGCACGATAAAATTCTAATTATATTAAAATATAAAACAGACTATAAACCAAATCTTAAGTTCATGTTAAATACTACAAATTACAGGAGTTTATTAAAAAAAAATTAGAATTTGAATCAAATACTTATATATTCTTAAAATTAAACAAACGCTGCCACAAAATCAAATAATTGATTGTCTCTCAATTTTGACAAGACCTACTTACTTATAGATATTATGATTAGTGGTATTAAATTTACAGAATAATTTGATCTTTTTATTATTAGCTATCCCTTTTGTGACATTAGTAAACCTCAATTTAACTTTTTTTTTTTGCGTAATATTAGCAATTTTTTTTTATCGTATATAATTTAGTCCATAAAATTTAATTATAAGTAGTTAAGCTCAAAATATAAAATGCTAGAACATTGTAGCAAGTTGAAAATTTCGTACATAATCTAGCTTTTTTTTTTTAACCACAAAAAATGCACCACAATGACATCGGTCATTGCATTTCTAGATTGATATTGAAGTAACTTTATTTGAATATTTTATTTAACCACCCCTCTATAGGATAGATCTATCGTCGAAGTACTAATAGGATTAAGTGAGTTTTTTTTCACAATCAGTTACAGTGCTAATGAATGTAGAATCCAATAATATTCTCTCAGTATTAAACCCCAAATATTAAGGCTGTCCTACTAAGAAGACTGGAATCCAGATCATGAAAGAGGGAGACATAATTGTCCATTGTTGTGTGTAAAATCTTGAAGGTAATAATACCAAAAATAAACTTGATGCTAGCCAATAATAACATCAGAAGCAAAGGTAAAACAAAATTGTCCAAGTTAAATTAAACTATGCATAAACAAAATCAGAAATAGAGTTGTCCCTATTAAAAGTTACGCAAAAAGGAAACAACGGACAGGACTGCAATAAAATCCCAACCAACCTATCGTTCGGGATACATCTTTGGATCTTCATCTCAAACCAACACGTAAAGAACGTGCTTGTTCCTCAATCTATGCCAATCTTTTCGCAGGCAAGACCACTACTGCATATTATGGAGGAGGGACCACTCCTCAGAAATACAATAGTGCCAAGTGCCAACAGCAAATCATGGTCTAACGATTTAGACTTCATCAGAAATAGTCGAGAACATCTCTAGGAGACACGTTCTTCATTGATTAATAACTTAGACGTTTATTAATGAAGTTTCGAATTCTAATAGTAGAAAAGGAGTTAGTGTTTCTAAGACTAGCACTAATACATACACCTATTTTTTGTGAACGGATTAGTATTTTGAATGTAATAAAGTTGGTAGTTTTTGTAGTAAGTATTAAAAGCTGTTTTTTTAAGAGTCTCATTATGCAGATACATTTATGACAAACGAGAAATAGTTATAGTGCAATAGATTGATTGTTTTGTACAACCAAACGAAAATTGTTTATAACAAAAAATTGATAAAAAATACATTTATTTTTGTTATAAATATTAATTGTCTGATTACACATATCAATCAGTTTATTAAACTGTGGTTCTTCTCTGTCGGTAATTTTTTATATCTATGTATATTTTTCATACTTTTTATTACAAATGTTATCAGACTTGTTACATTTATTGTATTAATCGACACATTAAAAATGAGTATACAAACATTTTCTCTTCCGAAAATGAGAAGAGCTATTAACATATATTATATAGTTTACATTCAACGAGCCTCCTAATAATTGAAAAAAAAAAAAAGGACAACACTTCCATGGTGCAAAGTAGTGCGAAGCCTACGCTATTGCGTATAGCACTTCACCAATGGAGATCAGACTTGATAGCAATCGAATTGCGTTGTAGTTCAGCTAATGAGAAAGCATTATACTTTTGGTCTGGAGCAGGTCAACAGCACGTGATTCTTAACATATCCAAATATTAGCATTTGTGTCAGGACAGTCCGCACCCATACAAAACGCGCAAACTGTAACTCGAGAGGCCTGAGATATAACATCGACCAGAATCACACTTGGACGTGTAATACATTGACAACAACTGATTCCAATCAGATTAAGTAACTTCCAATTTTGACCCCAACCCAAAGCCATTGTAGCAAATCACCAAATATGCAAAAACAATCTTTCTATGATTGCGTTCCCAAAGCCGTTGGTCTGCTCGAGCAAGTCAGATATTTACCTCGCTCGTGAATAAATAAGAGGCATGCTTTAGAAGACATTCCGATAATTAAAACTTAGACTTCTATTTTAGAAGTCTCGTAGAAAAAACGTGTAAGATTTATATAAATAGAAATAGTTACTCTTATCGCATAATAGATGTCCTGGGCCTCCTAATTGACTAGAAATAAACAGATAAATAAATAAGAGGCGGAGCACTGATTATACTAGGGTAGTCTTCGCTAATGTTGCTGATGGTTACAAATTCTTTCTGAACAACAATCACATGGAAGATGGAATAAAAGCATAGGCAAATATGAAAAATGAACAGTATTATATATATATGTGTGTGTGTGTGTGTGTGTGTGTTTAACTTTCATTCTTGAGGGGCAAATAAAAAAAAAAAAAAGAGCTTATATGAATGATTATCTTTCATTTCATCAATTAGAACTTCGAAGATTATCCAATTTGGATTACACAACGAGAGTAACTCTCTCCCATTAAATTTCTCACTCCATCCTAATACAATCAGATCTAAAATCACAAGACATGACTCATAACCTTGCTATGGATTAAATTAACCAGACAGAAGAGCTAGCTAGCAATTAAAGGGACAATTTTGCAAAAGCTGAAAGATCAAGGTAGAGTGGTCCGATAACTGCTGGTGCAGCAGCAAATGCAGGAGTTGTGGTTCCAAACTGAGGAGGAGCTGATGATGATCCTGATGGCATCATTGAAATTGGAAGTGGCAAAACTGCAGAAGTTGTGGTTCCAAACTGAAAAGGAGCTGATGATGATGATCCTGATGGCATCATTGGAATTGGAAATGCCAAAACTGGGAGAACCCATTGCTGCTGGCCAAATGTTTTTGATCCACTGGCTGGTGCAACACTAAATGGGGAATTGGTTTTGCCTGAAGGATGAGCAAGATTAAAATAAGAATGTCAACATAAACAAATTTGTGTTGAAGGAAAAAAAAAAAGATTTGACAGTAAACGTACATCTCTGTTGATGATCGTCGAATCTCAACTCTTCATGGCTTTTGCTATCATAAACAGGCATGGCTGAAATTGACTGAAGCCAATTGCCATCAATTTCCTCGCGAGTGGGGCAGTAGTCTGCTACTCTCCTTCCAAAACCGTGGCTGCAATGAGGGCAAAGTGGAGTCTTCTTCCATTCTGCATTAATTATTTAACCCAAGAATGTGCTTTAGTACTTTGAAAGCGCCAAAGGTGACCGAAATTGATAAGAACAATTTGATGCAGATAAAGAACAAACCCATCTTATTAGAGGTTAAAATTGGGGGCTTTCCTGGACGATTATAATCAGTTCCAGGTGCAGCCATCTTATTAGCAAAGCAATCAACAGTGACTATTTGGGAACAAGGGGTACTAAAAACACTTGAAGGCATGCCTGGACGATTAAAACCAGTTTCAGGTACAATCATCTTGTTAGCAGTGCAATCAGCAGTTGGAGCAGGCTGACTACTTGGGAACGAGGGGACACTTTTAACAATACATGAAGGCGTACCTGGATGAACAAAACCAGTTCCAGGTGCAGTCATCTTGTTAGCAGTGCAATCAGCAGTTGGAGCAGACTGACTACTTGGGAACGAGGGGGTACTAAAAATACTTGAAAACGAGCCTGGATAATTAAAACCAGTTTCAGGTGCAGTCATCTTGTTAGCAATGCAATCAGCAGTTGGAGCAGGCTGATGACTTGGGAACAAGGGGGGACTTTTAAAAAAACTCGGGGTTGTGCTTGGAGGATTAAAACCAGTTCCAGGTGCAATCACATTGTTAGCAGTGAAATCAGCAGTTGGAACGGGCTGAAAACCCGGGAACGAAGTTGAACAATTTTGTGAACATGGTCCCCACTGGAAACTACTACCTGAAGGGGTGCTTTGAATAAAGGAAAAACCTGAAGGGGTTCCAAATGTAAAAGGGGATTCAGTTTTTGGTTCATTGGGCTTTTGATGAGTTAATGGAGTGGTGCTTAGGCCGAAAGGGGAGACAGTTGTTTGTTCATTGGGCTTTTGATGAGGAAATGAAGTGGCTGTGGCGCTTTGAAAAGGGAAAACAGTTTCCATTCCACCGGGCTTTTGATGAGTAAACGAAGTGGTACTTTGAAAACCAGCAGGAAAAGGTCCATTGAGCTTTTGATGAACATCTGGAGGGGTGCATGAATAAGAGGTGAAAGTTACATGTCCACAGAGCTTTTGAAGAGTATCTGCAATAGCAACAGTTGTTAAATAAGACACTGAATAATGAACAACAGAAAACCCCAAATTTTGCGACACTTATCCCAAAAGAAAATCTACATATCTCTTCAAAAACATAACATAAAAGGAACAGGCAATAATTTAAGCACTTGTTATCATCAGTAAATGCAACAATTAAATAAAATTTTCTCCAGTTAATTCCCCTGATTTCCCTTATTCTAATAAATTTAAAAATCTTGCAATCACAATTGATATGAACATATCACTGGGCCATGTCAGCTCGTCAATTCCCAAGTATCTAACATAATTAGTTTAGGCACTCTATTGAAATCTCTAAGTCCCGTATTCGAGTTCTCGTTTTTTACCCTTCTTCGTAATGAAAAGAGACAAATATGATAACACTGAATCAGCTAAAACTTCATCATGCCTTTGATCCACCACTTCTCATCTAGAAGCTATTGGCTGGAGTTCCTTCCAATCCTATAAATACAAGAGCTATTATAAGATAACAAATAAGTTATATTTGTTCTTTTCACTAACTCTCCCTTACATGCTCCAACACTCTTAATCGCTTGCGCTTTGACTTAAGTTTCAAAATATTAATGAACTAACTTGTTGGGCTCTCCTTAAGTTTTCTATCAATCTATGTGTGACCAGTCCAACTTGCACAACCCCAAACTCCAATAATTAATCTAGCAACCCCAAACTCCAATAATTAATCTAGCAACATCGCAAACAAAAAAAAAAAAAGGGCATAAACTCAGAAATGGAAAACACAGATTTCTTAATTTCTATTTTAAGCGTTTAAGCTTCAAACCACAAGACAAACGTAATCCCTAATTCTTCTGATGAACACAAATGGGAAGCACTAAATGGGGAATTGGTTTTGCCTGAAGGATGAGCAAGTAAGATTAACATAAGAAATTTAACATAAACAAATTTGTGTTAAAGGAAAAAAAAGAAAATTGATAGCAATAGTACCTCTTTGTTGATGATCGTCGAATCTCAACTCTTCATGGCTTTTGCTACCATAAACAGGCATGGCTGAAATTGATTGAAGCCAATTACCATCAATTTCCTCGCGAGTGGGGCAGTAGTCTGCTACTCTCCTTCCAAAACCGTGGCTGCAATGAGGGCAAAGTGGAGTCTTCTTCCATTCTGCATCAATTATTTAACACAAGAATGTGCTTTAGTACTTTGAAAGCACTAAAGGTGACCGAAATTGATAAGAACAATCTGATGCCGATAAAGAACAAACCCATCTTATTAGAGGTTAAAATTGGGGGCTTTCCTGGATGATTATAATCAGTTCCAGGAGCAGCCGCTTATTAGCAAAGCAATCAGCAGTTGGAGCAGGCTGACTATTTGAGAACAAGGGGGTACTAAAAACACTTGAAGGCATGCCTAGACGATTAAACCCAGTTTCAGGTGCAGTCATCTTGTTAGCAGTGCAATCAGCAGTTGGAGCAGGCTGACTACTTGGGAATGAGGGGACACTTTTAAAAATACATGAAGGCACACTTGGATGATCAAAACCACTTCCAGGTGCAGTCATCTTGTTAGCAGTGCAATCAGCAGTTGGAGCAGACTGACTACTTGGGAACGAGGGGTACTAAAAATACTTGAAAACTCGCCTGGATGATTAAAACCAGTTTCAGACACAGTTACCTTGTTAGCAATTCAATCAGCAGTTGGAGCAGGCTGACTACTTGGGAATGAGGGGGGACATTTAAAAAAATTCAGAGGTGTGCTTGGAGGATTAAAACCAGTTCCAGGTGCAATCACATTGTTAGCATTGCAATCAGGTGTTGGAACAGGCTGAAAACCCAGGAATGAAGTTGAGCAATTTTGTGAACATTGTCCCCACTGGAAACTACTACTTGAAGTGGTGCTTTGAATAAAGGAAAAACCTGAAGGGGTTCCAAATGTAAAAGGAGATTCAATTTTTTGTTCATTGGGCTTTTGATGAGTTAACGGAATGGTCCGAAAGGGCAGACAGTTGTTTGTTCATTGGGCTTTTGATGAGGAAATGAAGTGGCACTTTGAAAAGGGGAAACAGTTTCCAGTCCACCGGGCTTTTGATGAGTAAATGAAGTGGTGCTTTGAAAACCAACAGGAAAAGGTCCATTGGGCTTTTGATGAACATCTGGAGGGGTGCATGAACAAGAAGTGAAAGTTACTTGTCCACTAAGCATTTGAAGAGTATCCGCAATTGCAACAGTTTTTAAGTAAGACACTGAATAATGAATGACATAAAACCCCAAATTTTGTAATACTTATCCCAAAAGAAAATCTATATATCTCTTTGAAAACATAACATAAAAGGAAAAGGCAATAATTTAAGCACTTGTTATCTTCAGTAAATGCAACAATTAAATAAAATTTTCTCCAGTTAATTCCCCTGATTTCCCTTATTCTAATAAATTTAAAAATCTTGCAATCATAATTGCTATGAACATGTCACTCAGCCTTGTCAGCTCGTCAATTCCCAAGTATATAACATAAGTAGTTTAGGCACTCTGTTGAAATCTCTAAGTCTCGTATTCGAGTTCTCGTTTTTTAGCCTTCTTCGTAATGAAAAGAGACAAATATGATAACACTAAATAAGCTAAAACTTCATCATGCCTCTGACCCATCACTTCTCATCTAGGAGCTATTGGCTGGAGTTCCTTCCAATCCTATAAAATATAAGAGTTATTATAAGATAACAAATAAGTTATATTTGTTCTTTTCATTAACTCTCCCTTACCTGCTCCAACGCGCTTATTACTTGCCCTCTGACTTAAGTTTCAGAGTATTAACAAACTAATTCATTGGGCTCTCCTTAAGTTTTCTATCTATCTACGTGTGACCGGTCCAACTCGCACAACCCCAAACTCCAATAATTAATCTAGCAACATTGCAAAAAAACAAAAAAAAAAAAAGGCATAAACTCGGAAATGGAAAACACGGATTTCATAGTTTCTGTTTTAAGCGTTTAAGCTTCAAACCACAAGACAAACATAATCACCAATTCTTCTGATGAACATAAATGGGGAATTGGTTTTGCCTGAAGGATGAGCAAGTAAGATTAACATAAGAAATTCAACATAAACAAATTTGTGTTAAAGGAAAAAAAAAATGATAGCAAAAGTACCTCTTTGTTGATGATCATCGAATCTCAACTCTTCATGGCTTTTGCTACCATAAACTGGCATGGCTGAAATTGACTGAATCCATTGATCATCAATTTCGTCGCGAGTGGGGGAGTAGTCTGCTACTTTCTTTCCAAAATCGTGGCTACAATGAGGACAAAGTGGAGTCTTCTTCCATTCTGCATTAATTATTTAACACAAGAATGTGCTTTAGTGCTTTGAAAGAACAAGAGGTGACTGAAATTGATAAGAACAAATTGATGCACATAAAGAACAAACTCATCTTATTAGAGGTGAAAATTGGGGCTTTCCTGGACGATTAAAATCAGTCCCAGGTGCAGCCATCTTGTTAGCAATGTAATCAACAGTTGGAGCAGGCTGACTACTTGGGAATGAGGGTGGACTTCTAAAAAAACTTGGAGGAGTGCTTGGAGGATTAAAACCAGCTCCAGGTGCAATCACATCGTTAGCAGTGCAATCAGAAGTTGGAACAGGCTGAAAACCCGGGAACGAAGAAATACTTGAACAATTTTGTGAACATGGTCCCCGTTGAAAAATACTACTTGAAGGGGTGCTTTGAATAAAGGAAAAACCTGAAGGGGTTCCGAATATAAAAGGGGATTCAGTTTTTGGTTCATTGGGCTTTTGATGAGGAAATGAAGAGGTGCTTTGAAAAGGGGAAACAGTTTCCAGTCCATTGGGCTTTTGATGAGTAAATGAAGTGGTGCTTTGAAAACCAGCAGAAAAACATCCATTGGGCTTATGATGAACATCTGAAGGAGTGCATGAACAAGAGAATACATTTCCCCGTCCATTGAGCTGAGTATCTGCAACCACAACAGTTGTAAAATAAGACACTGAAAAATCAACAACATAAAACCCCAAATTTTGCTACATTTATCCCAAAAAAAAAAAAAATCTATATATCTCTACAAAAACATAGCATAAAACGAAAAGGCAATAATTTAAGCATTTGTTATCATTAGTAAATGCAACAATTAAATAAAATTTTCTCTAGTTGACTCCCCTGCTTTCCCTTATTCGATAAATTTAAAAATCTTGCATTCAATTGATATGAACATGTCACTCGGCCTTGTCAGCTCGTCAATTCCCAAGTATCTAGCATAATTAGTTTAGGCACTCTATTGAAATCTCTAAGTCCCGTATTCAAGTTCTCGTTTTTTAGCCTTCTTCTAATGAAAAGAGAAAAATATGAATAAGTTATTATAAGATAATAAATAAGTTACATTTGTTCTAAAATTTTTGAAAATAATGGGTTCAATTCTGATGTACTAAAAAAATATTCATGGTGATAATTTTAATTTTAAAAACTTCTTAGTGTCTGTTTAATTTAAGTTGATTTTATTTGACGTCATAAGATTGTGGGCTTGTGGCCCTCCAAAATGTGGCGCATGCAGCAAAGTGTTACTGCAAAGGCATTGGCTATCACATTCTTGGGTAGACATTCTAAAAGCGAGGCCCCACCGGAAAGCTAGCTGTAGACCCAAAAACTGTGTTTTTGAAGTCACAATTTGTCAATCAATGCAAAGGATCGATGCTCAGCTCGAAGTGTTATATATACTTAGTCACAACCGTATGCACTTCTCTAATTTAAGGCCTTCATAAAAAGGCTAGCTTGCTCAGTGCAGCTCTGTCGAAATTAATGAGAAGCATCATCATGAAGCCACCTGCAGGAAGATGCAACAAAGAGTGGACTGATGCAGTGATACCCTTCCACTGAAATGGCAATGGCAAATTGGAAAGGATTCTTTAAAAGCCAACTGTGCGCATGCCTAAAGAGTACAATTTCAGGTCCTTTCTCTGCCTGTATGTTTTTATTAAGATTTATAGAAGTTAATCCAATTATTCTGAGGTTTAAATGATTAATGAGTAATATAAGATGAAAGTAATTATGACGCCTTCGCTCACGCAGTCATCAGGCTTAAGAAAATTAAAATTTTCTCCAGTTAATTCCCCTAGTTTCCCATATTCTAATAAATTTAAAATTTTTCATGATATGAAAATGTCACTCGGCCTTGTCAGCTCGTCAATTCCCAAGTATCTAACATAATTAGTTTAGGCACTCTGTTGAAATCTCTAAGTCCTGTATTCGAGTTCTCGTTTTTTAGCCTTCTTCGTAATGAAAAGAGACAAATATGATAACAATGAATCAGCTAAAAACTTCATCATGCCTCTGACCCATCACTTCCCATCTAGAAGCTATTGGCTGGAGTTCCTTCCTGTCCTATAACTACAAGAGTTATTCTAAGATAACAAATAAGTTGTATTTGTCCTCTTCAATAACTCTCCCTTACCTGCTCCAACACTCTTATCACTTACACTTTGACTTAAGTTTCAGAGTACTGACGAACAACTCGTTGGGCTCTCCTTAACTTTTCTATCTACCTACATATGCCCAGTCCAACTCGCACAACCCCATACTCCACTAATTAATCTAGCAACATCGCAAAAAAAAAAAGGAGGCATAAATTCGGAAATGGAAAACACAGATTTCATAATTTCTGTTTTATGCGTCTAAGCTTCAAACCACAAGACAAACACAATCTCTAATTCTTCTGATGAACAAAATGCAAACTTACTAATAAAACCCACCCAAGTCGACCAAAAAAAATAAATAAATAAAGAAAAAAATACGTTTATCAACCAAAAAAAAAAAACAAAAAGGGTTTCCTCCGATAAAGACAACGATTTCTTTTCTAGGGTAAAAAGAATATGCAGCCATAGAAGAACCAATGCTGATCTTGAAAGTCCTGGAAATACTCAAAGAATATACCAAATAAAAAAAAAAGAAAAAAGAAAAATGCAAGCATAAAGTGATCAAGGTAAAGGAATAATACCGGGATCAAAATGCATTGTCGATTGTCGGTATTTGGCACTGGAATCCGGAGGAAATTGATGGCAGGAACTGTGGGTCTCTCGCCGCCATTTGATCAATAGCCCACCTGTATATATAAGGGGCGGGGCCGGCCGTGTTGCAGCGTACTGGCAGAGTAGTTTTTCAGCGACCAAAACTCCCAATTTCGGCCTTCCATTTATTTGTTAGCTTAAAAATTAAGCTACTAATTATTCTTACTTATTGCCAACATATAATTTACTAAGGCGTGGCTCAAGTGCCCTTATTATTTTATAATTTAAAATATAAATCTCATTTTAATATATCTTAAAAAAAATTATTTTTTTTTCTAAAATTTTTTTTAAAAAAAAATTCAACAAGATTACATTATAATAACAAATAATTGTATTTTTTTTTTCATATTCGAAAGCACCATCCAAATATACAATCTGAGTACTAATTTTTTTCCTGATATCGGTTTGCTAAAAAAAAAAAAAAAGAAAGATAATAATAATATCGCTAATGCTCTCCTAAAATGAGCCTAAAATATCCCTTTACTCCCACCGCATCAAACTAAGACCCACATGTTCATACCTACCAAAGATTCTGAGCAGAATGTTGCCAAATAAGATACCAACACTAGTCTTCGCACCTGTCTGTCTTGCTTACTCTACATTCTTGTTTTTTTTTTTTTTTTTTTTTTGGTTTCAACAAAGGCATAATTAAAATAAGAGAGAAATTCTAATTAATCAGTAACTGAGAGCAAAAGATCTTATGAATATTTTGCTGCAACTTAGATATTCTTGTTTTTTTTTTTTTTTTAGTCTTAAAAATGGTAGACAAGTGGTTCATCACTCCGTGCCAGGTAGGCTCAGTTATAGGAGTAAAGTGCTCCCTCATAAAGTTTTAAAAGTATTTCATACTCAGACTCAAACCCAGGACCTGGTTAAAGAAGAAGAGATCATTTACCATCTCATACCGCCTCTTGTGAGTCCCTCACATTCTTGTTCTTTTAAAATGACTTGACAGTCTGAGTTCTAACGCTGGACCCTTAGGCCTTTTAATTGTGCTTCCTTTTTTGTGGACGACAGGTCCACAGCTGAGCCCAGGCCATCTAAACTTCAGGACTACTCTCATCAAATCCAATAGTTATGAGGTGTTACAATTTACGAGAAAAGATTCGATCCACTTTGTCCAAGTATCTGGGCTTCCAATCCATTACTTGGAGCAACCCCTCACCGGAGCCGAGCCAGCTTCCTTTTCAGGATAGTTGCATGGTAGCCAGGCCGATGTATGGGCTCTACCGTTTTATCACGTAACTTCAACATTTGAAAGGCTACCTTTTGAGAAGAGCTGAACGTTCAAGCCTCAGTGTTCAATATTTGTTGTTGAAAGTCCAATTGTTACTGTGGGTGGGAATTACCCCCACGTCGTGTGGCAGTGTCCCCACCACATTCAGACGAAAGTTCAAACCTCCCTGAAATACATTCTTTCCCCCTAAATGCCTATATTTGGGCTCCCAACTACCTAGATTACAAATAAAAAAAAAAAGTTCAATTGTTATTTAAACAATCAAAAATATTTTTGGTTAGTTGTAGTACTACAATTAACAATGACTAAAGGGTCTATTAGTGGAGTTTTATCTACAAGCTAATACAATTTTTCTTTTTTGTAATAAAACAATATGCAAATATTTCAATTATTACATATGCCTGGAAAATTATTAATTTCATATATGTTTCTATTTATTTATTTATAAGATATGTTTGTCATGCATGATTTTTTTTTTTTTAACCTAAATGCAAACAAGTCGATGTAAACAAGCTTGTAATAGTCTTTCTTTTTTTTTTTTTTTTTGACATTATAATGCTGCCTGGTAATTAAGCTATTTGTCTTGAATCTCCCAAGCAGTAGAGTGGAGGCAAACAGACGGACAAAGTCAGATCCAAATCAGGTTCCTAAGTTTCAAGTCAATTGAATTTGAGTCTTTTCGATTTTTGCCTGAAAAGAGAATTCAAGTTTTTTCCATTTAAGATACACTAGATTTCAAGTATATTAGATTTTGAGTTCATTTGATTTTAGATACATCAGATTTATCGAGTTTTCAATATATACGATATTTTGAGTCTTTTCAATTAAGATTTAGATCAATAAAATTTCGCATCTGGGAATTTAAATTTTGGATCAATTCGGCTTCAAGTGTTTCAGATTAATGATAAATCATTTTTTTAATCAACGTCAATTGGATCAAGTCCAATTTTAAGTGAGTTAAAATTAAATTATTCGAATTGCTTAAATTTTTAACTTTATATAAAATACAGTCCTCTCTCTTGGTTTTCGGTATTCAATCAACATCTTTAACCTACGAAACCTAGACTCACAGACTTGTGAATATCAAGTAAAACACCTATTGTGGTTGGTCAACTCTCCAGTGCTATGTGAATGCGTTTATCGGGCTAAAGATTTCACATAGCGGTCACTGTCACGTTGACTTCTATTGTTGAGCTCAAAAAAAAAAAAACAGTTTATGTCCTAAGAAAAAATTATCTACCTAGTGTTTCTAATTAAATAATTAATTTAATTTGTGTAATAATAATAAAAAAATATAAAATAAAAATATATTAATTTTTTCTTTTTTTTTGTTAGTTTCGCATTTTAACAATAAAATTGTAGAAAATTGTAAGTTTGTTGCATTATAAAATTTTTCTCAAGACATTTTCTTGAGATATGTATTGGATCTTGAAAAAAATATATTGTATTGCATGTTCGTCATCGCATTTATGAATTGATATCAAAATTATCATTAATATCTTCTTTCAATATTTTATATAAAAAATAATTACTATTTAAATACTCTTAAATCCAAATAATCTCTAACACCTACTAAACTTAATTGTCATAACCAGAACTTCCAAATATTAGTATATTACTATGGAGCTATGCCCGGTATGACTTCAGAAAACCAGCAATATGCATGCTATATGTAGACTATATGGTGCGAGACTGTAAACTTCGAATCAGACAGCTGTCTGATGGTTGTTTTATTTAGTTCTTAATGAAGAAAAAGCAAAAAAGTCTACGTGAGAATTTCTACATGTTTAGTTGAATTTTCTAGTCTGTTCAGACAATGTGAATCATTTTGACTATAGAGCTTGTGGACTCTTTCTCACGAACACCACTCCCTTCCATGCATATATACCCCACCCCGCCAGCCTCTTCTTCCCCCAACTATAATTTAGTTCTAATTTTCTGTTGTCTGTGTCAGTGTAGACTTTATTCCTCTGCTCGAAGACAGATTTTGTTGGGTTTTCTGGTTTCGTGGTAGCCTGAGAGACAATGGAAGATGAATGTCAGAAGACCCCAAAGAGGCCAAGAGTGAGAATTCCACCACCAAGAGGCCAAATTAAGGCTAGAATATTCAGGAGATTGGCAATGAAAATAAAGAGTGTGGTGTCTATGTTCTGGAATGTGAAAGAAGGGCGATGATGACAGCGGCAGAATCACCTGTAGACCAGATTCAGCCTTGTTTTGGTTAGCTTTAATTTATTTCTTCTTAATTTTCTTTTGGATTTATGTACTTGGAGATTAAATAAATAGGGGAGCTGGAGATTGTAATTTTTTTTTTTTGGTTTTAGTGGCAGCAGACCCATCTGCTTCTGTAACTTTGCCTGTAATAACATTAATATAGTCTAATAACATTAATATAGTCTACAAATACAGAAACGTAACTCTGTCAACTTATGTCCATTTTCTGAGATTGGTGGTTTTTGGAGAGCTGAATCTGTTGTTATTGTTTTGCAGAATTTTTTGTCTCTTCCATTGATCCACGACAAACAGAATTGATATGTTTTTTTTGTTTTTTTTTTTCTGTGGCGTGAAGAAAATGGGCTTATTTTCGTCGTTAAACAGTAAATACCCAAACTTAGCCTGGTTGGCACTGGGGGCATGCTTATGCCCGCCCCTTTGGTAGCTTTGTTCTGTTCCCTTCCCTTACTGTAATGCTCCTAGTCGAGCTTCCGATAACAAAAAAAAAAAAGAGTTTCAAGAAAATCGTGTCTTTAAAAACCAAAAAAAAAAAAAAAAAAAAGAAAGTCGTGTCTTTGTTTGCTTTCCTCTTCTGCTTGGGTGGGCCCGAAGCCGTGAAGTTTTGCCCTCCTTTTAAGCTCTGTTCAACAAACTTTTGCAGGTTTATTTTTTTTTTAACACAATAAACAATTAGTAATTAACTTATAAATTATTAGCGTAACATTAGAAGCAGGCCGGAGGACACCTCACGGGGTGTACAACACTTTATAGGACAAAATTTTCAGTACCATAAATTTGTGGGAATTTGCAAGTGGTAGCATCAAACCCTGCCACCCATTGACGGCCAACAAGTCTAAGGCTAGTTAGTTAACTCTTGCAATTTTAAAGAATATTTCGATCTCTACATTAATTTGATCTATCACATAGAAAAATAATGTTCTCACGAGTTTAATTTTTTGATATATTAGAATTAAGACATATAATTTATAAGAAACAAATGGAGTCATCTTCCACAATTTTATTCTTATGTTCAACTAATTTAAACTTCTTATCTATTACAAGTGTATATTATTTCACATGGCATTTTGACACACATAACATGACAAAAATCCAACCCACTCCTTATGAAAAGTTGAGTGGGTGATACGACGGATTGCCATTTTTCGATGTGATAAGATTGTTAAAATCTTGTCGATCAAAAAAAAAAAAATTGTTAAAATCTTGATCAAAGACTATGTCATTGTCAACCCGTCGATGGCTGTCCTACGTTCGTCTGAACAGAATTTCTAGTAGACAGTGTTTGACGTCTGTTAAGTCATGTAATCTGTGTAAAGATAAAGCTAGACCGTGAACAACAATACTTCATAAGACAACTGTGACAAAATTGAAAGGATAAAATTATGTAATTATATTTAAATAGTCACATAATTTTATTTAATTATATTTAATAATTTATTTATATTTTTTATAAATTTAATTATTTAACAATTCACGTCATTTTATTATTATTTTAAAGTTATTTTTATAAAATTTAAAAGTTTTTTCCAAATTAAAAATGTATTATTATATAACAAGATTATACAATTACACTTAAATAGCAAATATAGTGCTATTCAATAATATTTAACAATTATCTTTTTTTATAAATTTAATTATTAACGGCACATATGACTATCACTTTAAAGTCATTTTTATAAAATTAATTTTTTTGTTATTATATTAGATAATTGTTGGAGGAAGACACCTCAACCATAGCTTTCCCCTTTGGAGAGGGAGACCCTTTATTGTACTCCTAAATAAGGGAGTCCCTGACCCTCTTATGGCCTTGGGGACCTTTCCCCCTAAACGGAGCCGTATTAGATTTTGCTTTTGTAAACGTTAACGAGGAGAGTAGCAATGAAAGCAACAGTGGCCGTTTCAGACTATGCAACATGGACACAAACACGTTAATACAAATACAGTACAATATGGATATAGTGATACACTAATTTTAAAAATATTAGGACACAGATACAACTTAGATATATATATGAAAAAAATTAAATTTATAAAAATTTTGTACATTATATATATATATATATATATTTTTTTTTTTTTTGAGTAATTGTATAAATTTTATTCACTTGAAAATATTTAAAAATATATTTTTATAGTTATTATAGGTTCTAAAAATTTTTTATTTAAAGAATATATTGTAAGATCCTTTGTTTTTTGTTGTAAAGTACTAGAATAGATATATAAATTTTAATCATTTATTTGATTTTTTTGGTTAAAATTTAAAATAAATTAAAATTTAAACGTTTTAAAAGTTATTAATAAGTGAAAATATTAAATTATAATTTTTAATTTTTTTATTTATTAAAAATAATTATAAAAATATTTAAGTATGTTTGTGGTGTTTCAGACACTTATATTTCTCATATCAAATACGTATATCTAAAAATTTTTTTTAAAATTTTTTTTTACAAACACTTTTAATTATGTTTGATACGTATCTACTGCTTATCTGGATCAAACACATATCTAACACACAATACCCGAATTTCCTACGTGTCCATCCTTCTAAGGTTCAAATTAGTGCTCAGACACCTTTTGATCAGAAAAAAAGGTATCTACGCCACCGCTAACCATGTGCTATGGGCTAGGTTGAACCTTTTTCAAAAGTCACAGCTTGCAGGTACCAGTTACAACATCTTTTATGCTATGTTTGGGTTTTTTTTTTTTTTAAAAAAAAATTTTATGTATTTTTTATCAATTTAAATAATTATTTTTTTATTTTTACTCATAAATTACTATTGATTTTCTTTTTCACAACTTTCTAATCTTTACTTTTTATTAATTATAATATTATTATTACTGTATTATTTTCTATTATTTTCTTTTCTATTCACTTTCTATCAAATTTTTAACTATCCAATCACATTATTAATTCTAATTGAATATCAAATGTTTACTAATTGAACAAAAGCCAGGGTCATATTGTGTCGATGCTTATTTAATCAAACTGTGTTGTTCCATTTGTGCACATTTTTTTCCATCTTACACAGGAATCCCAGAGGTACTGAAAGGGACTGAAAAATGCCAGATGGAAAACAATTCGCACGTCTGTCAAATTCTTTTGTTGGGTTGGAAACAACTTTAAAACAATCCATTTATTTATTTATATTATTTTTTATTTTTTTAACAATCCATTTATCTATTCAAGCACAGTTATGCGTTTACGTTATAGTTCAGATATCACAGTTTAAACTTTTACTAGATATATAAAACAAAATTGGTGCTCAATTTGAGTTCTATTTAGTAACAATACATAAAGAATTTTATGATAATAATAAAAGACAAGTAAAACAATTTTTACATTCAATTTTATTAGTAGCAAGTACAATTTAATCAGCCTGTATTTTTTATTACTAATATATTACTTTAATTTTTTTTCCTTTGGTCTTTTGGAAATCTATGATGCCCACCACCCAACCTATATAAATTCCACTTGTGCTTATCGCCCTCTTATCCCATTCTCAGTCTTTTACTTCAATGATTTTCAAAACCCTTTTCCTTTACCTTTTTTTCCCTTGGAAACAATCTATACGTGCTCTCCAATCTTTCCTCAATGGAAAACAAAACTAATAAGCCAGAAAAGAAAGGAAATACCAGTCATGGCCTTCCCCAAAAGAGGGGCCAAATCAAAGCCAGAATATATCATGATATTGTTGACACTGTGAAAACATTTGTGGAAGGGTTAGGCAGAAATTCTGATGGAGAAGAAGAAGGCGGCAGTGGTGGCAGTGGCAAAAACTTGGCCCACAAGCCAACAACTGGTGGCTGCTGTTCTAAGTAGAGAAACCCTGTTTATGCAGGACTAATAGTACGTTGTTTCTTCTTCCGAGTTGTATCGTCTGAAGCACTGGTAGTATTTCTTTGTCATTGTTGGCAGGTCTTGCAGAAATTTTGTAAACTTTTTTTTCTTTTACAATTTTATGTTCACTTGACAAGATGCCTTGTAATGTAAACTTGGAGCTGTTGGAATCCCCTGTTTTTTAGTGTACACGCTCCCATGATACCACAGGTGTCAATTCTGTCGGTTGTTTCCATGGTATTTGATTTCTGCTTCTTCTTCTTTAATTTTTAATATTTTGTTAAGCAACGTGGTGCCTGAACTCTTTTTTTTTTTTTTTTTGTGGTTGAGGTCTACTGCACAACTTTATTTCAACTAATAATAAAATAATCACATAATTTATTTAATAATATTTAATAATTTTTTTAAATTTTAATCACGTGTAATAACACATCTAACACATATTACTTTTATTTTAATTTAATTTACTTAAAAAGTTTTACCAAATATTTCCCATTCTCGTTAACTGTACAGTGTCCTCGTCTTATTAAGCTGTAGACCTCTAACTCTTGGAAGTGCACCTCTCCCATAATTTTTCACTTCCGAGGGTGGTACAAATGCCAGCACCTAAAGTTTCAGAATTCAGATGCATCGATAAAAATAAAAAAGGGAAAATTCAGTAGATCTGTTTTTTAAAAAAAAAAAAATACAATAGATTTCTAGGAACTCTATTATCAATCATCTTTCTGTTTTTCTTGTCCCTAAGTCAGCGGTCTTCTAAATGCATGATGCATTTAACATTGTGCGAAAGCGAGACCTAATTCTATGGGATATAAAATTGGGTGTATGTACACTCACAAAATGCCAGTGGACATAACAAGCACCTGAAAGCGTTATGTGAGTAGAACTTTCTCATACGGTGCATTTGTTCTATAGCACTCTTAGGGCAAATTTGTAAAGAAAATTGGTATTTACCACTAATTTTGGTCTTAAGCCCTGTTGTTTTGTCTTCCATTCGTAGGGCAAGTCGAGTGGGAACGGATGATGATAAGCGGTAACTCGTCTGACTTGATTGCTTATTTGCTTGTCTTTCACTCGTCTGCCTATGCGCAAAGCTTATTAGGTAAATAAGACTATTGTGTTATACAAGTCCACTTCAAAATTCAATGTTTGTTGAGAAAGAGGGTGAATAACGTTCAAACAAGGAATTTGAGTAGGCCCATTATTCCATTATCGTAATCTTAGCAGGATGAAATGATCTATATATGATGTTAATCTAACCAATAAAAGATGTTGAAAAATCTTTGGGATCTTAGCGGGGTCCATGACGTTAGGGTTAATCAATTGATAGAAAAATGTGGAATCCTATTTTGACAAGGAAAGATCAAAAGTCAAAATCGTTAGTAATCAATCAATTAAATATTAACAAAAAGGGAGTGACAAGTCTAAAAATACTATAAAATTTAAGATATTGCACTCTAAAAATAAGTCCCTAATTTACCTACACAAACTGTGAAGCTTAATTGATGATCGACTTCCAACATTCTTCACGCTCTCAAAGACCATGTACCATGCAAGCAACCCCGCAAAACGTCCATCCATGATCAGGATGCATAGGCAACTGAAGAGAATTGATCCAAAAGGCAAGATTCAAATGGGGAAACAAAAAGCAAAAGAATTGACCAACATACAATGCATGCGAGTTGGTGGGTCCTCTCTAGTCAAAATTGAAATGCGATCCATTCTGTAATATAATGTCGCGTAGCCACTTAGAAAATAAGAGAGTCAGTAGTGGGGCATGTATCTGAATTAAATCATTGAATTAATTTTTTTTTTTTTTTTGTCTAAACCATCCAGTATCAAGTTCAATGGGCTGACTAATTTGGATCGACTTGAGCAGGGTCTCAAAAAGTGGTAAAGATTTCCTAATAAATATTTAACGCGAATGTATTCTCAAAAACTCGAATTCGAGACCTCTGATTAAACAGTAACGAACCTCTATCATTTACACCAACGTTTAAATCATTGAATTAGATGGGAACACGCGTCATTTTATATTTTATTGAATCAGGTCATTTGAGAAATATAATGAAGTTCTATTTATTGGGCTAATCCGAAATTGAAATTACAGCTAAATTTTAGAATTTTGGGCATGAACACACAATTTTCGTTTTTCATACTTGGCTCTTGTATAAACGATTTGAGCTTGAAAAATAGAATATAATAACTTACCTTGTTTATACATTTTTTTTTTCTGTAACATATTATTATCCTAATTAACAAATCAAGTGTCATAAAGAATGGAAAGAATCACTATTACCTTTAGAATACTAAATTTCGAATATATTTACTCATCAATGTGAAAGTTGATTTGTTGGTATAAGTTTTTTTCTTAATTCATTACGGTAAAAGTAAATTGGAATCAGCTCTGCCATTAATTGACTAAGTATGCGCTTCTCCACATCGCATGGTGTATTTAAGATTTTATTCTTGAAGTCCCAATAGCTATCGGACATGATCAACAAGAAAATGGAGCTACTTTTATCTTCACTGTCATCTCTTTAGACATTAGGCGCCTTTTTTTTTTTTTTTCTTGGAAGACAATTAAACTTATGCAAAAGAGAATAAGAAAAAGTGTTGTGAAAATCAAAATTTCAACCACACTCTTAATTAATAAGACTAACGACCATTGAATTAATACTCATGATCTAAAAAAGAGAAAACAAGTTAAATGTACATTAGTTTCAAGTTTCAAGTTTCAAATGAATAGGTTCTCAGTTATGGACATACTTTGAGAACCAAATGAATATATAAAATCAAATTTGAAATTACAAGAGCAAAATTATTGAATGGTCACAAACATAATTTCATTAGGAATTCACAATTTTCTGCTCCATATTTATTCTACACAAAATTATTTTTGAAGGGGGCCCCTTATTTTGAAGGAAACTCCCTCAAAATAAGTTTTGTGCCGAACAAATGTAAAATAAAATGTGTGATTTTTTATCATCACAGGTCACAAAACAGTTAAAGAGCACCATCCGCTCTTGGCCATGCGTCCGTTCGAATTATTGGGTCAATAAAACAAAGATTATTTTGACACAAACGGAAGAGAGAAATAAAAAGACAGAGCGGTTAATGGCATTTAACTGCGAACAAATTAAGAAACAAGCAAAAAATTTGATGTCACATCTAACGTTGACTGGGATTTTTCTTTTCTTTTTTTCTTTTGTTTTTTTTTTATATTTTTGACAGCCTTATAGCAGCTGGTCTCGTTCTCCATTGAGGCCAGCTGGGTTTTCGGGCGTTGAAAGGGGCCCATTCATCCGCCCCAGCCTTGCATATTATTATTATTATTTTTTTTTTTTGAGTTTTTACTTTTTAGATGAGAGGCTCTAGAAAGCAAAGTTATTAAACCTGATTGGAGAAACGACTCGAATAGAAGATTAGGTTAATGAATCACTAATTTAATCAGTGGACCAATGATTGGTCTGATTGAATTAATGTTTGAAATATTTTTTAATTTTTTTATATGTAAGAATAAATTTTTATTCTTATAATAATTTTTTTTTAGATCTAAATAAAAAATCTTCATTTTTTTCCTTTTAAGAAAAATCATTTATTTTTTAAATTTTTTACTTAAAAAATGACCCAGTGGTTTAACTGGATTACCACGTCACTGAGTTTCAAAAACATAAACAAATTTACTGAATTTTTTCGAATCCAAGCTCTAAATGATTTTTTGATTAATCCAACCCGGTCTAATGACCGGATCACCGAATTACCGATCTGTCTAGTCGAGTTGGGTTGAGTTTAATAATTATGTTAGAAAGAGACAAAAAGGCTATTTTTTGAGGTAATGCCTTGAAAGTTAAGCAAAAGTTTGATTATTCTTTCCGGAGTCAATAGCTCTATTAGGACCATTCAATGAAAAAAAATTAAAAGCGGACGTGGACGTGAAATGATCTAAATACTTGCCAGGTTCGAGATTATATTGTTGTATACAAACTATTAATATATAACTTCATAAGTTGCTGTCGAAAAAAAAAAAAAAACTTCATAAGTTGAGAGAGATAGAAAGTGCAAGCTGCAAGAAAGGCAGAGCGAGCGAACACAGCCGTAAAAGCCTACTCTTTGTCAAATCTGATTGATTCTCATCGGACCAGACCGAGTAATTGTTATTTATTTCTTATGGTTATGTATCTTTTTTTTTTTTTTCCTTCAATTCCAGTAATTAGCTAGAGTCAATTGAAAGAAAAAAAATCGCACATGCTTTTTTGTTGTATTTTTAAAAAAAAGTGAAGTAGAAAAGCTATGTTCGATCGTACTAATAATAATTATGATATGCACAAAGCCGAAAGTATGAACTGGTACAGTATTGACAAGAAAATTGTAATAGTGGAAATCTTGTCGTTGGTCTACCAACACAGAGTCAATGGTCCGTGAAGTAATAACAAATGAGACAAGCCAGAAATTAACATGCCCCACTTTAAAGGAGGCCGAAAGAACACCAACTTCTGATCTTCTTTAAGGTTGCCTTCATTGAATTAGTGAAGCTGGCCCTCCGATTTGAACATTCAACTTTGTGGTTGGGGCTCAAATCTTACCAATATTGAATAGTAAAATATAACTTATAGCTTATCCTTGACGCGAAGTATATCGAAAATATCTTTTTTTTATTTTTGCATTCGCTTTCAATATATAATCATAATACTTTTTATCGAAACGGTAACATATTACTTTTATTTTTTTATTGTATGTCAAAAAAAAAAAAAAAAAAAGTAAGGGCCCTGCTCTTGGCTGGACCACCTGCTTGCAGGATCTTTCTCTCTTTGACTGAATCTCCCTTAAAGGTTGTTGGGTATAAGGCTGAACGAGGAAAAGGATAAAAACTATAGAGCATCATTAAATGACACTCTTTAGATAATGTTAAAGTGGGCATGTAATTTATCCAGTAATTTTAATAAATAAATTTATTATTTTTTTAAATTTAATTATTTAACAGTTAATAATACTTTAATCTAACCTAAAGGATTCTACTTGATATTTCCTAAAACTAAAAATATCTACTTTGCCTATTTTGATTGTTGGTTATTTTTTTAAATGCGACACAATGTTGCATCTCCTATAAGAAGAAGTATAAACATGGACTGGTATATCTTGCTTTTAGACTATAAGGTATATTCTGGAAAAAAAAAAAAAAGACTGTCAGGTATAATTTAATAATTAGTAAGTACGAAATTTAAAAATAAGGTCCGAGAATTTATAGTTAAATTTTCTTACTCGATTCCATTAGATTAAAAACACAAACAGAATAAAAGGAGTAAATCTTGCTTTCAAGGAGTTTTTCTTTTCTGATAGAAATCTCCAAATTTTCGTTTTTTTTTTTTTCCTTTGTAGCTTTTTTTTTCTTACTTAACGGACCGTCTATGGCCCTGGGTGCCCCTCTTTTTTTTAGATGGAATTGAGAAAATCTTAGTTTATATAGCCGACTCAATATTAAATGTATTCTTTTATAAGACTTAAAAATAAATGTGCTGTTAAATAATATAAAATGTTATATTAGATAGTTGCATTAAAAAAATATTAAAATAATTAAAATAGGTACACAAACTGCGGTCTATGTATTTTTTTTTTTTTTTTTTTAGTTATAGGGAAGCAATCTCGGTAAAAAAATTAAATAAAATTTTCCCCAGTTAATTCCCTTGATTTTTCTTATTCTAATAAATTTAAAAATCTTGCAATCATAATTGATATGACATGTCACTCGGCCTTGTCGGCTCGTCAATTCCCAAGTATCAAACATAATTAGTTTAAGCACTTAGATTGAAATCTCTAATAATGTGTTTAGATTGAGAAAGAAAAGTGTAAACAAGAAAAAAGAGAAAAAAAAAAGTAGTTAAAAAAATATTATTTAAATAAGTAAAAAAAGTGTAGAGAAAAAAAGTATAGAAAAAAATAAATAATAATTTGTGAGAGTAATAGTGTTGAAAAAAATAAATTTTTTGAATAAGTGAAAAAAGTGTAAAAAAAGTGTAGAGAAAAAAAGTTGAATAATAATTTGTTTTCGAATAAGTGAAAAAAACGTAAAGAAAGAAAATGTAGAGAAAACATAATGACAAATTAATAGAGTAATAATTATAATGATAGAGTAATAATTATAATCATGATTAAAAAATTCTTTTTTTAGGTGGGAAAAGCAAAACAAATAGACCTTAAAAAATTGTTTGGATTGACAGAAAGTTATGAAAAAGAAAATAATAAATAAGTTGTGAAAAAGAAAATAAATAGTAATTTATGAGAAAAAAAAGTAAAAGTTAGTTATTTAAATTGATGAGAAAATTATGAAAAATAAAAAATTATAAAAAAATAATATAATAATAATAATATTTTTAAATAAAAATTTTCATTTATTTTCTTTCTTATCAAATTCCATCAAACCAAACATACCATAAGTCTCATGTTCGAGTTCTCGTTTTTTACCCTTCTTCGTAATGAAAAGAGACAAAATATGATAGCGCTGAATCAGCTTAAACCTCATCATGCCTCGGACCCATCACTTCTCATCTAGAAGCCATTGGCTATGAGTTCCTTCCTTTTTTTTTTGTTTTTTTTTTTGTTTGACTGAAAGGAGGAGATTTTATTACGAAGTATAGTCTGAACAGTTAAATAGTTCAAACAGTTAAAAGAGTGTGGGCGGTAAATTGTTAACCTAGTCTTGAGGACATATTCTTTTCTTTAATTATGTAGCAACTTAATTGTATGAATACAAGAGTTATTATAAGATAATAAATAAATTATATTTATTTTTTTTATTAACTCTCCCGTAAATGCTCTAACACTCTTATCGCTTGCGTTCTGATTTAAGTTTCAGAATATTAACCAAGTAACTCGTTGGGTTCTCGTTTCTATCCATTCATGTGTGCCCAGTCCAACTCGCACAATGCCAAACTCCAATAATTAATCTAGCAACATCGCAAAAAAAAAAAAAAAAGAAGAAAAAAGGTATAAACTCAGGAAAGGAAAACACATATTTGATAATTTCTGTTTTAAGCGTCTAAGCTTCAAACCACAAGACAAACATAATCCCTAATTTTTCTGATGAACAAAATCCAAACATACTAATAAAATCCCTCCAAAGTCGACCAAAAAAAAATAGAAAAAAATATGTTTAGAACAAAAAGGGTTTCCTCCGATAAAGACAATGATTTCTTTTCTAGGGTAAAAAGAATATGCAATCATAGAATAACCAATGCTGATCTTGAAAGTACCAGAAATACTCAAAGAATGTACCCAAAAAAAAAAAAAAACAAGAATAAAAGAGATCAAAGTAAAGGAATATTACCGGGATTAAAATGCATTGTCGATAGTCGGTATTTGGCACTGGAATCCGGAGCAAAGCGATGGTAATTGTGGGTGTATTCCTGCCGTTTGATCAATTGCTTGTAAGGGGCGGGGGGTTGGGCGGGTTGCAGCGTACTAGTAGCGTAGTTTCTAAGCGACCAAAACTCCCAATTTTTGACCTTTCATTTATTTGTTAGCTTAAAAATTAAGCTACTGATTAGTCTTACTTATTACAAACATATAATTTACTAGGGTGTGGTTTAAACGCCAGATCTGGCTCCCCCAGGCGCTACCAGTAAAATGTAATTAGTTCCATTTTAAATGTAACTGCTTTGCATTTTTTTGGAAAAATATTTTTGTAAAGAAATCATAAAATTAAAATCTAAAATTAAATAAGTATTATTTCAGAATTTAAAGTGTATATCTTACATGATATGCATTAAAATAAAAAAAAAATTATCTCTTTTTTCAAAAAAAATTTTCGTAAAAAAATTCAACACAGTTACGTTAAAGTAACAAGTAGTTGTTTTTTTTTTTTTATCTGGAAGTACCGTCCAGATATACAATCTGGCTATCCATTTTTTCCCTTTTTTTTTTTTTTTTTTGAGAGGACATTTTTTCCCAATTTACTAATATCGGTCTGCTGAAAAAAAAAAAAAAAAAGGTAATAATAATATCGCTAATGCTCTCCTAAAATGAGCCTAAAATAATCCTTTACTCCCACCACATCAGAACTAAGACCCGCATGTTCATACCTACAAAAGATTCTGAGCATGATGTTGCCAAATAGGATACCAACACCAGTCTTCGCACCTGTCTGTCTTGCCTACTCTACATTCTTGTTTTCTTAAAATGACTTGACCGTCTGAGTGCTAACGCTCAAGGACCTCTTCGGCCTCTTAATTGTGCTTCCTTTTTTGTAGACGACAGGTCCACAGCTGAGCCCAGCCCATCTAACCCTCAGGACTAATCTCATCACATACAATAGTTACGAGTTGTTACAATTTACGAAAAAAGACGCGATCTACTTTGTCCGAGCATCTGGGCTTCCAATCCATTAGTTGGAGCAACCCCTGACCAGAGCTGAGCCAGCTTCTTATTCGGGATAGTTGCATGGAAGCCAGGCCGATGTACGGCTCTACCGTTTTATTACATAACTTTAACATTTGAAAGGCTACCTTTTGAGAAGAGCTGAACCTTCAAGCCTCAGTGTTCAATGTTTGTTGTTGAAAGTCCAATTGTTATTGTGGGTGGGGCTTACTCCTAGGTGGTGGTGGAAGTATTCCCACCACAGTTAGGCGAGGGTCAGAACTCTCGCCTGAGGTACATTTTCTCTCCTTAAATGTCTAAGTTTGGACTCCTAACTATTTAAATTATAGATTAAAAAAAGAAAGTTCAATTGTTATTTAAACAATCAAAAATATTTTTGGTTAGTTGTAGCACTACAATTAACAATCACTAAAGGGTCTATTAGTGGAGTTTTATCTACAAGCTAACACAATTTTTTTTTTTTGTAATAAAACAATATGCAAATATTTTAATTATAGCATATGCTTGGAAAATTATTAATTTCATATATGTTTCTATTTATTTATTTATAAGATATGTTTGTAATGCATGACTCTTTTTTTTTTTTTTACCTAAATGCAAACAACTCGATGTAAACAAGCTTGTAATAGTCTTTTTTTTTTTTTTCGTTGACATTATAATGGTGCCTGGTAATTAAGCTATTTGTCTTGAATCTCCCAAGTAGTAGAGAGGAGGCAAACAGACGGACAAAGACAGATTCAAGTCAAGTTCCCAAGTTTCAAGTCAATTGAACTTGAGTCTTTTCGATTTTTGCCTGAAAACAGAATTTGAGTCTTTTCCATTCCAGATACACTAGGTTTCAAGTATATTAGATTTTGAGTTCATTTAATTTTAAATACATCAGATTTATCGAGTTTTTAATATATTATATTTTAAATTTTTTCCATTTTAATCTCAAATTATTAGAATTTTGAATTAATCAAGTTTTAGATCAATCAAATTTTGCATCTAGGAATTCATCAATTCGCTTTCAAATGTTTCAGATTAATAATAAATCATTATTAAATAAACATGAATTAGATTGAGTCAAATTTTAATTGAGTTAAAATTAAATTATTGAAATTGCGTAAATTTTTAACATTTGTATAAAATATAGTCCTCTCTCTTGGTTTCCACATCTTTAAGCTACAAGACCCAGACTTACAGACTTGTTCTTATCAAGTACTGACACATCTTGAGGTTGGTCAACTTCACAGGACAATGTGAATACGTTTATTAGGCGTTAGAGATTTCAAATGCTGGTCCCTGTCACGTTGACCTTTTTTTAATGAAATAAAAAAGAAAAAATATTTATCTCGAAAGGAAAAATTGTCTGATTAGTGTCTCTAATTGAACAACACAAATAAGTATATGTATTGAAATAATCATTGTAATTTATGTAAATATAATGATAAGATATAGAATAGAAAAAAATAATAATTTTTTTTTTCACTTCACATTCTATCAGTGATTGCATTATAGACATTTTCATAAAACATGTATTGGATCCCAATAAAAAATATGTTTTGTATTGTATATATATTAATTACTCTATCTATAAACCGATATCAAATTTACTAATATCTTTATTCAATTTCTCCCATATCAAAAAAAAAAAAAAAAAAAGAATACTCTGAGATCCGAGTGGGTTTCATACGTCGACTAAACTTCAGTGCCATAACCGGAACTTCCAAATATTAGTATATTAGCATTGAGCTATTCCCGGTCGGACTTGAGAAAACCAGCAATATGTATACTATATCTATGTGGTGCGAGACAGTAAGCTTTGAATCAGACAGCTGTCTCATGATTGTTTTATTTAGTTCTTAATGAAGAAAAGGCAAAACAAGTCTACACGAGAATTTCTACAAGTTTAGTTGAATTTCCTAGTCTGTTCAGACAATGTGAATCATTTTGACTATAGAGCTTGTGGACTCTTTCTCACGAACACCACTCCCTTCCATGCATATATACCCCACCCCGCCAGCCTCTTCTTCCCCAAACTATAATTTAGTTCTAATTTTCTGTTGTCTGTGTCAGAGCAGACTTTATTCCTCTGCTCGAAGGCAGATTTTGTTGGGTTTTCTGGTTTCGTGGTAGCCTGAGAGACAATGGAAGATGAATGTCAGAAGACCCCAAAAAGGCCAAAAGTGAGAATTCCACCACCAAGAGGCGAAATTAAGGCTAGAATGTTCAGGAGATTGGCAATGAAAATAAAGAGTGCGGTGTCTATGTTCTGGAATGTGAAAGAAGGGTGATGATGACAGCGGAAGAATGACCTGTAGATCAGATTCAGCCTTGTTTTGGTTAGCTTTAATTTATTTCTTATTAATTTTCCTTTGGATTTATATACTTGGAGATTAAACAAATAAGGCGGCTGCGTGATTGTAAATTCTTGATTTGGTGGCAGAAGACCCATCTGCTTCTGTAACTTTGGCTGCAATAATATAATATAGTCTACAAATACAGAAATGTAACTCTGTCAACTTATTTTCAGTTTCTAAGATTGGTGGTTTTTGGAGAGCTGAATCTGTTGTTGTTTTTGCAGAATTTTTTGTCTCTTCCATTGATCCACGACACACAGAATTGATAGATTTTTTTTTTTCTGAAGAAAATAGGTTTATTTTCTTCATTGAATCCCCAATTTGCTTATTGTTAAGAGTTTCAAGAAAGTCGCATCTTTGTTTGGTTTCTTCTTCTGCGTAGGTGGGCGTGGAGCCGTGAACCTTTGCCCTGCTTTAAGTTCTGGTCAACAAACTTTTGCAGGTTTTTTGTTTTTTTTTTTAACACCGGAAATTAGCCGTGAACTTGTTGTAGGTTATCAGTGTAACAGAAGAAACGTGCCTGGAGAACTCACAGGTGTACAACAGTCCATAGGACAAAAATTCCCAGTTCCATAAATTTGTGGGAATTTGCAAGTGGTAGGGAGGAAACCTACTAAAACGGATCTTATGCTCAATTTATTTTCATTAGAAGATCGTGTTAAAATAAATTTTGTGTTTTATTTATGAATGATCATTTCAATTATATGAATTGTAAGTTTTTTGAATCGTGTTATTCTCTTATTTTATAAGATATTTTGAATACATTTACGTTGAATTTGCGTTGAACTTGTGTCTGTTTTTAATAATTATTAATGAAATGGTTTGTTTGTGATAAAAAAAAAAAAGTCGAACCCTACCACCTATTGGCCAACATGGGGCAGTGGCCAGCAAGTAAGACTAGTTGGCTAACTGTTGCAATTTTAAATAATATTTAGATCCCTACATTAATTTGATCTGTCACGTGGTTAAATAATTTTCTCATAATTTTAATTGTTTTTGATATATTGGAATTAAGACAAAAAATTGATGAGAATTTTTTAAAAATTAGAGTCATCTTCCATAGCTTTCTTCTTATGTCCTACTAATTCAAGTCCCTTAGTTACCACAAATGTCTTTCACATGGCATTGTGTTTTAAAAGTTAGCATTTTAACACACATAACATGAATTTGTAAATTCAACTTAGGTCTACCGATTATCTGCGGAACTAAGTTTTATATAAAAATCCAACGCATTCCTTACGAAAAGTTTAATGGAAGATACGAGGGATTACCATTTTTCGACGTGATAAGATTGTTAAAATCTTGAACAAAGGCTACATCATTGTCAACGAAGCAACAACTAGTCTAGCATGCTGTCTACTACATGACCTTGGATTTTGGGAAAATTTGTTGTAGAAATTCTGTGCAGATGAATGTGGGACAGCCCTCATAAATGCAGGAAGGATAAGGCTAGAATGTGAGCAACAATACTTCAAAAGACAACTGTAGCAAAATTGAAAGCGTATGATTTTATAATTATATTGAAATAATAATGTAATTTTATTTAATAATATTTAATAATTTATTGATATTTTTTTATAAATTTAATTATTTATCCATATATGTCATTTTATTATTTTTTTTAAAGTCATTTTTGTAGAACTAAAATTTTTTTACCAAATTAAAAATGTAATACTATAGAGTAAGACAATATAATTATATTTATATAATAACGTAATTTTATTTAATAATATTTAATATTTATTTTTTTTTATAAGTTCAACTATTTAATAACTATATTATTACCACTATAAAGATATTTTTATACAGCTAATTTTTTTATTATTATATTAAATAATTGTTGGAGTTACACACCTTAACCATAACTTTTCTCCGGGAGACCCATTATTCTACCTCTTCTAAATAAGGGAGTCCTTGACCCTCTCGTGACTTGTGTGCTCTTGCCCCAACGGAGCCGTAGTAGATTTTGCTTTTGTAAACCTCGATTAGTTTTTCTTTTAATATAATATTAGTAATTAATCAATTACGTATTAACCAAAAAAAAAAAAGAAGTAAGTCTAATAATACTGTTAAAATATACAATATCTAAAAAAAGATATATATCATGTCACCTATTAAGTGAGTTAAAAGAAGTAGGTAGGGTTCAAACTTCTGCCTACCCCAGGAAGGCATGCTAAGCATGCCTCCCTTCACCAACCAGGTTTTGCCTTGTTGGCGTTAACTTGATGCGTTGAGTTGTGATGAAAGTAGCAGCAGTTGTTCTATAATTACTAGTATTCAAGTATCTTAACCACTCCTGTACGCCACCACTAATCATGTTGTATAGGCTAGGTTGAAAGCTTGTTTGAGTTATTTATTTAAGATTATTGTTGTCAATTATTATTAATAATTAATAATTATTAATTATTAATTATTATTATTAATTGTTGAAAAAATTAATAAAATATTTTGTTGATTTTTATTTATTATTACTATTAAATAATAAAATGATTAATTTTGACATTTAATTTATATTAATGTATCATATTAACAAATTTATTTTTATATTTTTAATTTTTATTTTAGAATAAATATTCTATAAATAATATTAATAATTGTCTCACTCATTTTTAACTTTTTTAAAAAATTATTAATATTTACTAGATAATAAAAAAAATATAATATTTGAGATATTTTTAAATATCAATATTAATAAAAATTTGAAATGAAAAAGAATATTTAAAAGAACAATTACTAACAAGTCTAACCCATGTGATAAGCAAAAATAATAATAAAATTATATAGATATTTTTAAGGATAATTTAGTTTAAATAAATTATTATCAATATTATAAAGTGAAAAGTAATTTAAAACATAGTTTTGATCTACTTTTCAATTAAGTACTTTTATGAAATCATATAAAAAAATATATAAAATAAAAAAATAATACAAAAAATTTTATCAAACACAATTCTTCTTATTTTTTCAAAATAATATATATATATATATAAGTTAAATCAAACAACTCTGAACCATTTTCAAAAGTTGCAGTTTATTGGTACAAGTTACAACATTTTTTTAATTTTAATTGAATATCAATTGTTTTCTAATTAAACAAAGTTCAGGTCACTCGAAGTGGTAGTTCAGTAATAAATTAATGAATTTTTATACCTGTAATTTGAGTTTGAGTCTCCGTAGCCGCGCTCTCCTTAGATAAATGGCTAGGTGGCTGATGAGATAGTTAAAAATTGTAGCGTGATGATATGTTTGAAACTTGATAATTATCGTGATCTCTTACTACAAAGTCATGCTTGACTTTATTAGTGATCAAGTTGGAGGTTTGCCCCTTTAAGAATGATTAAATGAGATAATCTTAAACAATATTACTTTAATCTCAATCCACAGATCTGATAACCGACGTATACGCAATTAAATTTTTCTTTTTGTTCAAAAGAAAATAAACCCAGCTTATATTATCTCTATGTTTATTTAATCCCCTAAACTGTGCTGTCCAATCATGAGCTTTTTTTTCCATCTTACATGAGAATTCTTTTTAATATTAAAAAAATATTTATAGGTATATTAGTTATTTTACTTATACATTGAGATTAGTATTTGTATATTGTTATATTTCATTCAACAACTCTTAAAGAAATAGACTAATCACCCAAATATTAATGGACTTGAACATAACTCTCACAAATTAATTAGAGTATTAATAAATTTAAAATTAATACTGTATAATACATAAATTAATTGACAAGTAAAGAATGATATTGCTTTTAAAACGTGGACATTAAGACTTAAACTAAATAAAATATAAAAAAATACATTAAATTATTAGTAAGTTATTGCTGAACGTGAAATCCCAGAGCCATTGAAAGGGACTGAGAAATGCCTGGACGGAAAATAATTCCCATGTCTGTCAGATTCTTTATGCTCTATTTGGGAACTTTTTAATATAAAAAGAAAAGAAATTATTTTTTTATTTATTTTTTTAATTAATGTAAATAATTAATTTTTACTTTTTTCATAAATTATTATTATTTTTTTTATAATTTTTTAATTATTATTTTTTATCAATTATAATAAAATCATTATTATACTACTTCCTATTAAAATTTTTTTTCATTCGTTTCCTTTCAATTTAAACATACTATTAGTTTGGTTACGCATCACTTCAAAGTCAAATCAATTAACTTAATTATTTATTTATTTTTCTTGTGAACAGTCTATTTCTCTATTCAAATACAATCAAGCGTAGGGGTGTTTGTAAGTCGAATTGAATCGATTTGAGGTATATCTATATCTAATTTACCGTCGGCAGATTGGATAATTTTTTATCCGCACCCAATCCGCTATATAATTCAATTCATCTAATTCAATCCACCAACGGCGAATTAGATTGAATCGGTTTGAGCAAATTGACATAATAAAAAAATTATAATTTTTTTCAATTTATACATATTATCAATCATCAATATTTTTACTTATTCTTACCAACTTTATTATTATAATATATATATCATATCCATTCGTAATTTTAAATATTTATGAGAATTAATCAAAATTCACTAAAAGACTATATTAGATTAATTTACTTGGTAAAAACACAAATTATCAAATAAAAAAGTTTCTTATTTGTGTTTCCGCTCGATAAATAAAGTAGCATCTCTCTCTCTTTCTCTCTCTCTCTTTTATAGTATCTAATATCTCACTTGTGCTGCCAAAAAATAAAGAAATAGAAATACTCCGATTTTTTCTTATTTTTTAAAATAAAATTACGTGGTAACAATTAGAGAATATGATGATAATACGAAAATAATAACATAGTTTTTTATTTCTAATTTTATTGATTTGTAAGATTATATAAAATGTAATTGTTTGGTTTTAATCCGATTGATATTGACAAATTTAATTCACAATATTAATTATATATATGGGTGAATTGGGCAGAATAAACCCCCCAATCCGCATCCAATCGGCTATTGGCGCATTGTAAAATTTTGAAACCGCAACCAATTCTAATTTCGACGATTTTAGCGGGTTTGAATTGAATTGATCGGATTGGGTCGGGCTGGTTAATTTTTGAACAGCCTTAGTCATGCGTTCCACCTACAGTCCGGATGTCAAAGTTCAAACTTTTTACTAGAAGTATAAATTTGGTTATATACTAATATGTAACAACACATAAAAAAATTCACAATAGTAATAAGATGACAGTGAAATAACATTTTACATTCAACTTTATTAGAATCAACTAAAATTTGATCAATATACTCTTTTTTTTTTTTTTAACTAGCATGCTACTCTAGTTTTTTCCTTTGGTCTTTTGGAAATGCCCACCCCTCAACAGTTATAAAACCCCACTCGCGTTTATCGCCCCCTCATCCCATTGTCAGTCTTTTCCTTCACTGACTTTCAAAACCCATTCCTTTTTCCCCTTGGAAACAATCTATACGTGCTCTCCATTCTTTCCTCAATGGAAAACAAAATTACTAAGCCAGAAAAGAAAAGAAATACTAGTCATGGCCCTCCCCCACAGAGGGGCCAAATCACAGCCGGAATATGTCGTGATATTGTTGAGACTGTGAAAACATTTGTAGGAGGCAGAAATACTGATGAAGAAGAAGAAGGTGGCAGTGGTGGCGGCGGCAAAAATTTGGCCCACAAGCCAACTGGTGGCTGCCGTTAAATAAAGAAACCCTGTTTATGGCTTTATGCAGGACTCATAGTACGTTGTTTCTTCCTCTGTGTTGTATCTTCAGAAGTACTAGTAGTATTTCTTTGTCATTGTTGGCAGGTCTTGCATTTTGTACTCTTTTTTTTGTTTTGTTTTGTTTTTTCTTTTTTGGGGTATGTTTACTTCTCTAATAAACAAAATGTCATGTATGTAAAATTGAGGTTGTTAGAAAGTTGAATATTTGTTCTAATGGTTGAGAGGAGTAACCATCAACTACGAAGTGGAGGTTCAATCCCCACCAACCTTATTTCTCCATCTCCTTATATGTTTAATAGGACTCTTTGTAAATTCAAAAAAAAAAAAAGAAGAAATTGGTGGTGTTAGAATCCCCTGGTATCCATTCTTCACGCTGAAATTGGCATGATACCACAGATGTTAGTTTACTGATATTTCCACGGTATTTGATCTCTTCTTCTTCTTCTTCTTCTTTAATTTTTAATATTTTGTTGCGCATAGTGCCTGGCCTTTTCTTATCAGTCTCCTCATCTAATTAAGCCACTGACCTCGCACTCCTGGAAGTGCGTCTCTCCCCTGAATCTTTCACTTCTCAACGTGGTACAAATGTCAGCCACTAAAGTTTCAGTTGCATCAATGACAACTAAAAAGGGAACATTCAATAATTTCTAAGCACTCTATTGTTAATCGATTTTGTGTTGTTCTTATCCCTAAGTTAGTGGTCTTCTAAATGCACGATGCATTTAATATTGAAAGTGAGAGAATTCTAGTTTGACGCTTGGCGAATCAAATTTAGCTCAATACTAACTGCTGCTTAAAAAAATTCAATGAGGTCTGGTTGAAAAAAAAAAAAAAATTAAGCGTGACCCAGTTCTATGTCCAGTTCTATAAAAAATAAAATTGAGTATAGCTTACACTTGCAAAAAGCGAATAGGCATGGCAGGCACCTGAAAGTGTAATGTGAGTAGAACTTTCTCATATGGTGCATTTGTTCTATAGCATGTTCAATAGGCTTATAGTCCAAGCACTCTTGCGGCAATTTTGTAACATAAATTGGTATTTACTTCTGATTTTGGTCTTAAGCCCCGTTTTGTTGTCTTCTATTTGTAAGGCAAATCGAGTGGAACGGATGATGATAAGTGATAACTCGCTACTCGCTAGTCTGCCTATGTTCAAAGCTTATTAGGTCAACTATTGTGTTATGAAACACGTGATGAGTTCAAAATTCAATGTTTGTTGAGAAAGAGAGTGAATAGCGTTCAAACAAGGAATTTGCGTCGCCCCATTATTCAATTATTGTAATCTTAGCGGGTTTGAAATGATCTATATGATCTTAATCTATCCAAATAAATGATGTTGAAAAATCTTTGGGATCTTAGCGGGTCCGTGAAATTAGTGTTAAAACAAAAGTTATGCAAACACATAATGATAAGTATAAAATTGATACGTGAGATTTATATTATTGGATTGTAAAAAATATATTGAATTAAAAAGAAAGAAAAAAAAGATAAATTATTAGATTAACAGTGTATTTTTTCTGTACTGTAGATTATATATCTACACAATTGCTTCTATGCGTTAATTGATAGAAAAATATTGTATTTTGACAAGGAACGATAAAAACGTCCATCGTCAGTATACATAAGTCACCGAACAGAATTGACCCAAAAACCAAAATTCCTGCGGGGAAATAAAGACAAAAGAATTGACCAACATACAATGCATGCGAGTTTGTGGGTCCTCTCTAGGTCTAAATGGAAATTCGATCCATTCTGTAATCTACTGTTGCATAGCCTTTGTTTAAAAAAAAAACAAAAAAAAAAAGTCGCATAGCCCACTTACATAATAAGGGAGTCAGCAGTGGCCTAGTGAGGTATGTATCTGGATTGAATTAGATGGGAATCTTACAGCTGTTCTGTTTTATGCCTTGCGTCATCTAACACACGTCATTTTATATTTATTGAACCATATTATCGAGAAATATAATCAAGTTCTAGTTCTTGGGCTAATTCGAAATTGAAATTACGGCTAAGTTTTAGAATTGTTGGCATGAACTTACAATTTTTTCCCTTTTTTGGTCAATTAAAAAAATTGTTGAGACATGAGTTACACAATTTTTTTTAATACTTGGCTTTTGTCTAAATAATTAGAGTTTGAAAAATAGAATATAATAACTTACCTTGTTTATACAACTTTTTTTTTTTCTATAATATGCTGTTATCCTAGTTAGCAAATCAAGTGTCGTAGAGGATGGAAAGAATATTACCTCTAAAATATTGAATTCCACGAATCTTTACTCACCAATGTGAAAGTTAATTTGTTAGTATCACTTTTTTTTTTTTCTTTTTTGTTTATTCTTTACGGTGAAAGTAACTTCGATACAACTCTCGCATTAATCGACTAAGCATGCACTTCTCGACATTGCATGGTGTATTTAAGATTTTATTCTTGAAGTCCCAACAACTATCGCACATGATCAACAAGAAAATGGAGCTAATTTTTATCTTCACCCACTCTCTTTTTCTTTGGACATCTTTTGGCTTTCATTTTCAATACTTTTTTCTTGTTTTCATGGAGGGTTAAAAGGAGAGAAACCAAGCTAAATGTACAGTAGTCTCGAGCTTCAAATTAATGGGTTCTCTGTTATGAACATACTTTTGGAATCAACTGGATATATAAAGTCGAACTGTTTAAATTACAAGAGCAAAATTATTGAATGGTCACAAACGAGTTTTATCAGAAAGTCGCAGCTTTCTGCTCTATATGTATTCTACGCAAACTTTTTTTTTTGAGGGAAGCCCCCTTATTTTGAAGAAAACCCCCAAAGTAAGTTTTGTGCATTGCAAAAATAATTGGAGAGGGTCAACCGCCCCCCTCGATCTTGTGTCAGTCCAAACTATTTGGTCAATAAAATAAGATTAATTTGACAAAAACAAAAGAAAGAAAAAGGTCAAATCATGTTCAAAAAAAGAAACGTGGTTAATTGCATTTAACCGAGAACAAATTGAGAAACAAGCAAACGATTAGATGAATCTGTTGGACAAAAAGTCACGTGCGTTGACTGGGTTAGTGTTCTCCATTGAGGCAAAGAAGGGTTGAGGCCAGCTGGGTTCGGCTGTTGAAAGGGGCCCATTCATTTCCTCAGCCTTATGCATGATTTTTTTTTTTTTTTAAAGTTTCTACTTTCTAGATGTGAGGCTCTAGAAAGAGACCAAGGGGTTATTTTTTGAGTTAATGCCCTCAAAGGTCAGGAAACGTTTGAATATTCTTTCTATAGTCAATTGCTCAATTGGGACCATTCAATGAAAAAATTAAAAAGAGGACATGGACGTGTAATGATCTAGATACTTGCCACGTTCGAGATTATATTATTATATACAAACTATTAATATATAACTTTATAAGCTTGGAGAGAGAATTTGAACTGAAAGAGAAGACCAAGCGTGAGAGCATAGTTGTGAAAAATATAATCTTTATCAAATTTGATTGATTCTCGTTAGACTGTATCGGATAATTATTATTTATTTCTTTTTTACATAATATTTTTTTTTCTCCAACTCTAGTAATTAGCGAGAGTCAATTGAAAGCGGAAAAAAAAAATTGCACGTGCTCTTTTGTTGTATTTCATTTTAAAATTGAAGTAGGAAAAAGTTCGATCGTACTGATAATAAAAAAAATTATGATATGCGCAAAGCCTAAACTATCACCTAGTAGGCTAGTACAGAATCGTTAAGAAAATTGTAAAGGTGGATATCTTGTCGTTGGTCTACCAACGCAGAGTCAATGGTCCACAAAGTAATAACTAATAACAAATGAATCGAGCCAGAAATAAACATGCCCCGCTTGAAAGCTGAAAGAACATCAACTTCTGATCTTCTTTGAGATTGCCTTCATCTGATTAATGAAATAAGGGACCTCCAATTTGAACTTTTGGGATTGGAGATTCAAATTCCGCCACGATTAAATAGAAGAATTAAATTTATTATTTATTATTTAATGTGAAATATACCGTAATTATCTAATTTTTTCGTAATTTTTTAAATATAAATTTATAATATTTTTTAATAAAATTGTAAAATAATATTGTTAGTTTTTAATTTTATGCAAAACAAAGAAGTAAGGGCCCTCCTCTTTCCTGGCCCACCTGCTTGCATGATCTTTCTCGCTTTGACTGAATCTCCTTTAAAGGTTTTTGGCGTTTGACAAAAAAAAAAAAAAAAAAAAAGGGTTTTTGGCTGCAAGGCCGAAGAATGAAAAGGATATAAACTAAAAAGCACTGCCACCTACAATTTTTAGATAGTATTAATATAAATATATAAAAATTCTACTTGATATTTCCGAAAACTAAAAATGTTTACTTTGCCTATTTTGATTGTTAGTTATTTTTTTGGTCGTGACACAATGTTGCATCTTCTATAAGATGAAGTATATATATGGACCCATATATCTTTGCTTTTCAGACTATCATGTATAATTTAGTAATCACTAAGTATAAAATTTTAAAATAAGGTCCGACAATTTATAAATAAATTTTCTCTTCCGCTTCAATTAGATTTAAAAAAAAAAAAAAAAGAGTATATCTTTCAAGAACTTTTTCTTTTCTGATAGAAATCTTGCTTCGAGAACTTAACTCTACACCATTGTAAGGTAGGGCTGTGTGGATGCACAATGGCCACAGAATCAATATTTGAGCTTGCAAATTAGCCAACTTGGAGCGATCAAAGGAGAGGAGCAACTTCCGCTTATCAAAAAGGAGAGGAACAAGACGAACGGACCCAGTGGGCTTCGATTGGACCAGGCTTAGGGTTTCTTAAAAACTTAGCACATGGCCGCAATGACCCAAAAAAAAAAAAAAATCTCCACAAGGTGGACTAGGCAGTTAGAGAATCGGTTTTTAATGTATTTATCTTAATTTTTAATCTAGTCCATTGCTTTTAGAGTCTTTTTATAAATAAGTGATACATAAATCTTACGCTAAATTTTTAATAATTTGTAAGCGCTCTTAGACATCCTTTTTATCTTTAAACTTTCTTTTTGACAAGAAAAAAAAAACATTGTGGAAAATAGAAGAATAAAAAATTTATTAAATCAAAGGTCCGTCAACTTTTCTTGTTATATATAAGAGCTTCAAAGAGTAAACATGGCGAAAGATACGAAAAATTAAACACACACACACACAGACACATATATAAATTAGAATTGAATTGATAACTTACCTGCACATAATAAAAAGCTTCTTTACACAAACGTAAGATATGAAGACCATCCAAAATATAAGAAAAAAAAAAGTTCTTGAAAAAAATTGAATTATGAGGTTCAAGACATTATATATTTTTATTTTACTATTTATGAGTGTGTCTATTTCCTCACTCCATCAAATTTCTGTGTTCTTAACAATATATGAGGATTCAAATAGACTACTTAGAGAATGGAGGCATTCAAACCACAATAATGAAATATTATTAAACTAATATTACATTTTGAGTCACACTTTAAATTAATGATCAATTCTATTATTGTTTTTTTGTCCTCAATCACACTTATAAATTTATTCGATTCTTGTGTCCATCAATCTTTTTCTATTAAATGTATCACACTCACATACGATGTCGATCATAATTGTAGTCATAGCAAAATTACATTTTTTTTTCTTGCCAATACTAAGATTTAATCCTTAGTTGTTAGAAATAAGAATCTAATCGACCTATCTGATATTAATTGGCATACACCAACTAGCTCATTGTTGACATGCATTTTTTTTTGGGTACTGTCTTTTGGGTGCATATTAGCATGCATCCTTTGAAGTGTATTGTATTTTGCTTCATGAATGTCTCAAATAAGGACCAATCCTTGATGCTATTAACTACAGACAAGAGAAACCAAGTTAAATTTGCACTGAAATACACTGGTTTAGATCAATCAATCAGAAAAAAGAATGAATAGCAAAACCTTGTTGTCAGTTTACTTATTTAGTTTCTTCCACTCCTTTTCTTTGTAAAACCCTAGTAATATATGTTGGAATGCTGCCTGTCACCATGTGGTCTGTTGTTCTGTTTTCTAAATGCTCTTCATGCACAGTCTCGGAGCTCACATACACGATAACTAAAATCCCTGGCCCTGTGATTGTCCATAAAACATTTGTGATTGTGGAGTCCCTTTTTTTTTTTTTGAGATTTTTAATTTAGGTTTTTTTTTAAGCTCACAAACGAAATTGTATGTATTAATAACAAGCTGAAAAGTTTAAAACCCAAACTGGCTTAAAGCAAGACTACAAGATTTACATTTCAGTGCCATTGAATCCCAATTTAATCTGCCGTTAATGGGGATACCCAATGCTTGTAGATACCAAAGTCGTTAAATTGTCATCGGCTTGGCATTAGCAAACAAAGGGTTAATGAGCCAGCACAGTGCCCTTTCATGAATTTGTGAATCTTCGTCACTCTTATTTTAAAAAAAAAAAATTAACGAGTTTAAGAGTCAAATTATAAATTAAAAAAAAGGGCATGGGTACATTACCCGATTTTTGTTTACCCCAAATTTCTCCAAATTGTAACTAATTTTCAATTTTTTGTAATAACAGTAATTTTTTTTTAACAAAAAAAAATAAAATTATAAATTTTTTTATTGTAAAAAATTTAGATAGTTATAAAAAATTAAGATTCTTTTGTAATTCGAGTAATTTTCAGACAAAAAAAAAATTTCGGATCATCTACTTTTTTCCAAAAAAAAAAAAAATGAAAGGTGTTTATTTACTTTTGAGTAGAGATGTCAAAATCTGACCCGACCTGATGGGTTGACTCGAACTCGTCCGAAAAAATACGACCCGAATCCGACCTGAAGGATGACATAACCCGAAATGACCCGAACCCGAATGACTCGAAAATCTTTAGGTCAAACCCGACTCAACCCTAACCCGACTCGTTTTACCCGAACTTTTTTTTTTCTTAAGGAAACAAAAAAAAAATGAAAAAATTTAACATATTTTATATTATAAAAAGTATAGATTATATTATTTTCAATATAAATTTTAATTATAAATTTTTTTAGAATATTTTGAGATTTTTTATATAATTTTAAATTTTATTTTAATTTTTTAAAATATTTTAAAAGAAAAATTTTCAATTATTTTTTAATCATATGATCTTTTATTATTTTTAAGAATTTTTAGTAAAATTTTTAAATTTTTAAAATTTTTAATAAAAAATATCACGTTATCATTTTTGATGACGTGACCAACCCGTGAGTTGACTCGAACCCGACCTGAACTCGAAGTGATCCAACCCAAAATGACTCAAAGATAATTTGACTCATAAGTAACCCGACCTATAAATAACTCCACTCAAAGTGACACAATTCAAACCCAACCTGATGACCTGTTTTTGACACCTATACTTTTGAGGCACCGATATTTTCCTTATGCAATGAAGCGCAGAAAGAAGGGAAAATGACGGCCACAAATAAAAAGTAGAGAAAAACGAAGCACACACTGAGGCTGGAAGGCCAGGCAACGTATATGGTGGCTTGGCGGTCAGATTTCCTGGACCTGGAATATTTCGAACTTCAGAGACAGAGCATTGAGAAAGAGAGATGAGATGAGGTTCCAAACGACTAGGGTTTCCAAAATTAAAAACAGAGCCCCTCCGTGTATATATCCGTCACGCGCTTCGCCTCCTTTCTCGCAGCCCCGCTCGAGCCACCACAACCACGACCGCCGCCAACGGTAACATTATTGTTTCTTCTAACTTCACTTTCTAATTTTTCTCCTCCGTCAATTTATTCCTCTTTTCCTTAACTGTATACGCTCTCTCGCGTCATTCTTTTGAAGAATTTTTGGCGGTTGTAGTGCTTCTTTCGGAATTGCATTCGATATTGATGGAGTTATTCTTCGTGGCCGTGCTCCGATCGGTGGCTCTCCGCAAGCTTTGAGAAGATTGTATTCTGATTCTGGTGCGTGCAGCGTTTTTCTCTTTTTTGCTTTTATGCATTTTGCTTGCATGCGTAGATTAGTTGTATTTTTTTTATGTATTTTGCCTGCATGTGTAGATTAGTTGTACAGAGTTTGCTGAGGTAGGAGGAATTGACAAAAATGTGATTATTTTGCGCTGAGAATTCAGGGACGGAATGCATTGGATAGACTATATCGAGAGAGAATAAACAGAATGATCCCAGGGAAGGAAAAGGGAATCTTTGATGTTTATTTACTTGAATTTTCTGTACATTACCGTGGATTTATACAATGAGTTATCAAGAAAAGGAACAGTCAGAACCATTCAAGAGTTACAGATCAGTGGCTAAGAATCAGTAATACCTAAGGATCAGTGAGCTACTCTGCGTTCAGTTTTAGCTTCATCTCGCGCATCCACGCTCACATCAATTTTCTTGTATCAGATTACTGGATTAGGTTTTGGTTTCCAAGTATTGAAATCTTGTTTTATGTCTATGCCAAATTTTGCACTTGAGGCCTTTTTGTTTTAACCAAATTTTGTTTGCTTTTTTTATTTTTATTTTTTTGGGAATATATATACAATCTTTGGCAGCAGAATGAATCAGAATGAATTAAAAATCAACAGTAGTATTTGGAGCTGAAACGGTGCTTCAGGACTCAATGCTTGTTGAAAACAGAAGCAACTGTCTTCAAAAAGATATTGCATCTCCGATATTTTCTGTTATTGTTGTTTTAGAGGCTATCTGGTCTATCTTTATCTGGTTGCCTCCTTTAGAATTTTATATGTGAGACTTAAATGCTTATTCCTCTTTGCAGGATCTCTCAAGGTCCCCTTTTTGTTCTTGACAAATGGTGAGTTATCAAGACGAATTTGATGTGTAATTTTTCTATGGATGTCTATGGGTGTATGCCTGAAGAATGAAATGACTTCTATGTTATAATTACACTTCTATATCTATTGCGTCGTTGAAAGACTTAGATTTGCACCAGAGTAGTTACTTGAATAACGCCATCTAATTATATCGGACTAGGGGGTGGTATCCCAGAATCTAGACGAGCTTTTGATTTAAGTCAACTTTTGGGAGTGAAGATTTCACCATCCCAGGTAGCTCTTTTATGTTTAATATCCCTTTTTCAATACTTTTGGCCTGCCACTGTTATCTGTAACCATCATTTGATAATGGCACTCTCGGTATAGCTGCCTTTTATTCTCGGTGCAGGTTTTGCAAGGTCATTCGCCTTTTAAGGGTTTGTTGAAGAGGTACTGATCTATTGCTTTCAAGTGCATTACTTATAGCGATGCATCTTTGATTTAAAATAGGATATCTTCCTCTCCCAGTTTTTAATAAGAATCACGCTTCCTTCTAAGCTTCTCATCAGCCAAACTTTCCATTTCAACACTTGAAAAAAAATGTTTAATATTGACCATGTTTACTCAGTGGCAAGTTCATAAACTGTGGCACTTTTTCCCGAGTACAACATGTAAAGCTTCACTGATCCTAGGTTATATCTGGTTTAGTGTTTTCTCTGTCTTGCTTATGCTGAGAGTGAAATCCACTCAGAAATCAGTGATTTACTGTGCATCTAATGATTACCAAGGTTGAAAAACTGATAAAAATATAGTCGAGCTAAGAAAAAGCACTGCAGAGGATAAGTTTCAGTGAATGCCTGCATCTCAAATTGTAAGTGGCGTGCGCCATCCTTGTGCATGTGAAAATAGATATAGCGGATAGAATCATATTCTCTTCTTGATTTACTAGTAGCTGGTAAGCTTGGACTATTTCATGCCCTCATGTCAGACAGTTGTTGTGAAAAGGATACACTTTTTTAGCCATTTCATTTGCTTGTTAGGACCACACTACCAAGAAATTCACTTGGTATCCACATTTATTGTGGATATCTGTCATACACTACTGTTTGTTGAATTTGTTCACTATTTTTAACATTTTTCTGATTGTTTAAGCTGTTATCATTTCCTAAAATTGCTGTTAACTTTTCTTTCAAGGCAGATTTGAAAATCAACTAATTCTTGCCACCGGGAAGGGGGAACCTGCTACAGTAATGTCTGAATATGGTTTCAGGTAAGGTTTTGGAGTAAATGACCTAATCATTTCATTTTGTATTAACATCTTATGATGTTACCATATGGACTGATTTAATTTTGGTGGCAGAAAGGTTCTCTCCTTAGAAGAATATGCTTCTTTTTTTGAGAACATTGATCCTGTATGTCAATACAAGAGATGGACAACAAAGGAGGTAGTTGATAGGAGTTATCCCTCCATGCATGTGGTGACAAGATCCAATGTTTATTCTGAGAGAGTTAAGGCGGTATTCGTTGTTAGTGATCCTGTTGATTGGGGAAGGGACATTCAGGTATGTCTCTAATATCTCCTGAATTTGATATCTGACTGTCTAGACAAAGAAATGCAAACACGAGAGAAACTCTTTGTGTCGTTTATCCTGTTTGGATTAAACACCTATGCTGAACAGACCAAAAAATGATAATAATAATAATAATACACATGCTTTGGACCTAACCTGTTGGATCCTATCTGATGTTATGCGTACTGTTAAATGTAAAGATCTTATGGGATTCTCATGTATCAATGTTCAGAAAAATTAGGAAGTTAGGAGAAAACTATTCGAATGGTGGGAAATTTACTTTAGTGAATGATATCTTTGGATATTATTCAATTATAACAAAAGGGGTCGAGCACAACAAACTTCTTAGGCCATCCAATGACAGAATTTGAGCCTAAAATAAAAAATTTTGCTTTGATTGGACTTCATTGTAACTTTCCATTGTGCATGTTTCCTTCTTGCAATTCATATGACAATGTTGGACTTTATCCGAATCAATTGTATCTTGCAAAGGTATGAACTGACTGTTGACTCCATTAGGTTCTTTGTGATGTCTTAAGATCTGGAGGGCTCCCTGGGCAGGGCAATGGTTGTCAACCTCCTTTGTATTTTGCTGCTGATGATCTCGAGTATCAGGTTTGTAGTTTTGCTTATTAAGAAATGTATACTTGGTACTTTTCAAAATATGCCTTTAGTGGACCATTGTTGTTGTTACAAATAAGGGCTTGGTCGGGACATTTTTCTCATAGACATTTAATTTGACGATTGATTATGTTGTAAATGTAACAGAAAGAATGCGGAATGGATGGTTCACAAATGGGCAACTCCATTATGTAAAGCTAACTATATTTGTTATATAAATCTTAATTACTTTGAAAGGCTGAAGGAAAAGTGATTATGTGCAAGAAACTTTGCTACTTTAGTGTGTAGAACTTAGCCAGCGTGTTTGTTTAATTTTGAAATTTATATATGCGAGAAATTCGGAATATTTTGTTGGAAAATTTCGATGGTGCTGATTGTTAGCACATCAGTTTTCTCTATGGCACATATCCTGTTCTGGATCCTGCCTCTGTAGTTTTGCCTTGAGCTATGGATGAATCATAAAATCGTTTCATTCATGTCTTTGCCTCTCCACCAAAAACTTTATAATCACTGATCAACATGTTGCCTGATGCTTGCAGGCTGCATTTCCCGCTGAGCGTCTTGGCATGGGAGCGTTTAGAATTGCTCTTGAAAGTGTCTACAACAGGTAAGGTTAGCTTCTTATTATTTCATTCTAGATTACAATTGTTTTGCAGTCCTTGCTTTGCTAAAATTAGTATTGCATCGGTCTGAATGGTTTGTAGCCAACCACTTGATGGAGATCTTGAAATTTTGATGACATTAAGCCAGGGCATGTAAAAGGGTGATATTATAGTAAGTTATAATTTCAGATTGCTTAGCCAATATAATCTCTCAATAATTTCAGCGATGAAACTATTAGGAAAACTCAAAATACCTGAGTACACAAATACAGAGTAACACAATGGCGATGTTCCCAATGGCAAATGAATTGACAACAGTATAAGTATAGTACCATTTACTAACCATTTCTATCACTCTACTACATAAACTCGCCTTTCCATTCTGATAGATTTGAAGAAAGAACCAACATTCATTGTGAAAACAGTTTTATCCATGAATCCTGCCTGACACAGTTATCAGGGATCAATTCGGTTGCCAGTCTGGGCAGCTGTAAGCTGAAATGAACGTCATTTTTATGGAGCAAAAAATTGTTTCTGCACATGTTGTCAAAATGACAACTTTGTGTGCACCTTTTGAATTTCATATTAGATTGATAATGGTTATCATGCAATTAAAACTTTCGAATAGCTTTATTGCTTTGTCGACTGTACAATCATAAGATCTTCTACATTTGACATTGCTTGCAGAATTCACCGTGAGGCCCTCAAGTATGTATCTTTTGGGAAGCCAAATCCATTTGTATTCAAGAATGCTGAAGAAGTATTAGGCCAGCTACAATCTTCTATTCACAATATTAATTTCAAGCATGATGAGGTCCGACAATCACATCCTTTGAAAACTCTTTATATGATTGGTGACAATCCTTTAGTTGACGTCAAAGGTGCACGACTGGTTTGTCCTGCTTCTCTCATGTATCCTTTAAGAGTAGGCACATAGGATTTCATTCAATATTATAAAAGATAAAATGTCTCTTGCATATTTTCAGGCTGGACAACCTTGGTTTTCAATCTTGACGAGGACAGGTGTTTTCAGAGGGGAAAATAAGCATTCTGAGTACCCAGCAGATCTGGCAAGTTGAATGTCATTTCTTGAGGATGCGTATTATTTAATACCTGAAATTGCAATGTGATCATCTAGGTAGACACACAAACAAGTGTAGCACAGCAAGCAAACCCCCTCCACCCGAGTTATTAGTACATGGTTGAGGAGAAATATTAGGAATTGCTAGATGTTTGGTTTATCTTATTGACTTGTTATGGATTTGTGCAGGTTGTTGATTCTGTTGAAGAGGCAGTGGACTATATACTGGAAAGGGAGCACAGTCCTTAGTGCTTATGCCATTTAGCGTACCTTTGTATCTTCCTTGAATAGTGCTGATGCTGTGGGGCAGTTGGCACAAGACTGGTGGCAAAAGGGGAAAATAACCCATCAAGGAAGATTATGGACCTTCAAATGCAGCGGAATCAATGTATGCATTTTTTATGGCAAGGCTTGCAGATTTATTATCATACTTTTGTTTTCATTTTAGACCGGTATGATATAGACTTTTTAGGAATTGCTAACATTATTGTGTAATAGTGAGTGAGTGGCATGCAATTTATCTTGCTTCCAGTCATATCAACTACTCCTACATCCTGTTTGTTCCAAGCTTGAGGAACTAAGCAAATGAATGCGAACTTTTGGGTCAAGCTAAGCCCAGCATTGCTTCGGCACTGTACAATTTGCATGACTGTGTGTATCACTGTAAACCAAAAAAAAAAACAAAAAAAAAAAAATATATTAAGTTGATCACTCTGGAATTGGAAAACGAAAATTTCCTTGACTGCTGCAAGTAAGCTTTCCCCTTTTATTGAAAATGAAATGCTGTGGCAGGAGTTTTGGTATCTTCAATTTAAGCTTGTTTAATAGACAAGTCAGAAAATGAGTCTCTAGTTAATGAGCCGAACCTACTTATACTTAATTAAGGGAAAAAGGTTGATGGCCGGAAGCAAAGAGTTAGAATAAGTGTTTAGAATGTAACACATTTTGTTATTTGTGTATTGTATTGATTTTTTTATAACTAAAAAATAAAGTGGTAATTTATTGTATTATATTTTATTAATGTGATTAGACAAATAATTAGACGTTTTACATTCTAGACACTTTTTTTTTTTTTTTGACTATTTGTCTTGAGTCATGTATCTCTTCCTTAATTAAGATTCATGTAATAGAAGAATTTTAATTGGTTGTGTTTTTACTGAGTTGAGTTTGTGAGCATTCTGGGAATAGCTTATGAGCAGTCCACGCCACTTTTAATATAGGCATAAATAACTAAAATTATGAAAATTCTTTTTCATCTAAAGAATTAAGATAACGAAATTCTTGACTTCATTTGAGAAACACGTTGATTTGATAATAAAAAAATTCTCATAAATTATGGATAAATGGAATTGTAATATAACTGTCGTATCATGCTATGATTTTTAGGAAAGTAGTTTATTATTTCTAATTTTTACAAGTAAAGGCAACGTGTTAGATTATATTCGTGAAAAATTAAATTCATAGCCTCTTTTTAAAAATTTTATACTCATATCTCCAATTCTAGTTATTTTAACATACCATATTTTGTTTGTATAGCCGGTTCTGGATATGGGACTTTGCTCATGAATCTCTAACAATCACAGAGTATCTAGATTTTTATTTTTGAACAGCAAGAGTATTTAGATTCGAACAAATAAAAGTTAAGATAAATTATTAAAATTTAAATACACAAAAATTAATAAAATATCTCATTTGAAAATTTCAATAATAATTAAGGTAATTAAAAGTTCACATTTCTTTTTTTTTTTTACTAAAAATAAATATATATCGTGAATATATAAGTTATTACATATATAAATTGATATTAAAATTACTATTGTTATTTTCATTCAACCACCTATAAATAAATACTCACTAATTAAATATTATTAAGACTCGTAACTCTCCTAAACTAATTTTAACGTAAATAAATCATAAATCAGTACTGCTAAGCGTCACGGCATGGCCTGCTAACCTCAGGGTTCTAATTTAGGGGACTGAGATCTCCAAGTCTTTTCTTAGCTCTTTGCCTCCATACTATGGACTAGGCTTCTACAGATAATGTTCAATGGGGCTTCATTATATCGGTAGACTAAATTTGTACCCTATATTTATATGTTTTTAGTTTATGAAATTATAAATATTTTTTTATAATTATAATTAAAAAATAATAAAAAATTTTATATTATTTTATATCGTTATAATTATGTAAAATATATTTATAATTATATAAATTACACGGGGTAACAAGAAAATCAGTGACTGCCCATATTCAATATACATAACAATTTTGTAGAAACAGCAACCGATTTGCTGGCTCCTAGCTGATCATCATTTTAATTGCCTCGTCACTCCACAACACACGGAGAGGCAGAGATAGAGAGAGAAAAAAAAGAGGGGGAGAGGAGGGCGGAAGCAGAGAGAGAGAGAGAGAGAGAGAGAGAGAAAATGGACGATTACACAAGAGAAATGATGGACCTCAAGACTCTCGTCACTCGTACCCTCGAGAAGAAAGGTGTCCTCGCTAAGATCCGGGTATTTACTTATAATAATCAAAACTCAACTAAAATTCCCCCCTTTTTTTTTCCAAAAAAATTAGAATTTTTTTGAATTTTTTGAAGCAAATTCATTCTACATATGTCGATCCAGCTTATCAACAAGATTTCTCTGCTCCGTTTGGTTGCCGAGAAACGGCACTGAACTTAAGGATTCGAAATATTAGTTAAAACTTAAAATACGGGGCCGGGTGGGTCGGTATATTCACTCACTTAATTCCAATTTCTAAGCCAAAAAATTTTTATTGGAGAATGGCTGTGCTACTCTTCCTCGGATCGGGCGCCACCTAAGAACATCAAGATCCTCCCTTTCTTTTCTGTCTTTCCTTTTTTCTTTTTTTCTGAAAAAAAAAGCAAAAAAAAAAAAGAAAAAAAGAATTGAAGGTCTTTGGACAGATGGGGTTTTGTGGCTTCTGCAATGTGAACATCACTGAAGGTGGAATCGGATTTTTATGTCTTTTTTCAACCTTTTTTAGGCTTGATGTTAAACAATCAGATGATACTATAAGAAAAGAAATAAAATAAGCATTCTTTTTGATTAACTCTAATTTTTTTTGTTTATTAAGTTTTTTTTGAAAGACCAATTTGCTTTTTTTTTTTTTATTATGCTGCTTTTATTATTAGGTGAATTTTGGAAAGGTAATCAGGCTTTTATTAGTTTGCTAAAATGGTTTACTGTGATAGGCTGAACTCAGAGCAAGTGTTTTTGAGGCAATTGAAGAGGAGGATAGGGTAATTGAGAAAGAAGAGGGCTTGCCTCCTGCTTTACTCGGTAGCTGCAATGATCGTGCAAAGCAGCTTCACGCGTCTCCTTCAGGTTATTATTTATATTGCACATTGATGTTATTTTTCACAAGCTTGAAATTGCTAAAAATAACTGCTTTTCTCATTTCTAGAGTTTCTTCTAGGATTGAGTTCACATGCGATTTCATTTCATCCTTCATTGAAGGTTTTTCTTATTATAATCATATTCAAATGACACTGGAAGATAAGGAGAGGACCACCTCGCTTCTAACCCATCATGAAGTGTTGATTTTGATGACAATGGATAAGGTTTTGAGAGCTTATGCAAATATTAGAAAGAAACTTTCTTTGCTTTCTTTGAACAGCAAAGGCAGGTGATGTTTACGAGTTTTATCTGATTTTCTTCTCGCACACAGGGAGGTTGCTAACTGCACTAGTATGCGAGTACTTGGACTGGGCTCAGCTAAACCACACCCTAAAGGTTTATCTGCCGGAATGTAACTTGGTAAGAATGTATATTTTAAGTGCAATATCTGGGAATTTGCAGTGTTGTTTGATAATGCCTTCCCTTATTTGTCGATATCATGCGGTTCTTTTTCTCATTTCATTTTGCAGTCAAACGATTCTTGGAAAGCGGAGTTGAAAGAATTTAGCAGTAGAAATGGCTATGATCTTAACAGAAATGTAGATAGCAGTCCTTTGCTTTTGGATGTTCTTGAAGGATTCTTGAAGTTTGAGGTTTGCCTTCGACATTTTCTCAGATATTTCTTTTTCAAACTAAATTCTTTTAGGTCCAACAGAGGTGTGGCAGTTTTTTGATGCCTGAGTTATAAGGATTGCTTTGTGAAAACTCATAAATAGCCTTGCAACTTCCTCAAAACCAATGTGAATGGAGCATGACTTAAGAAGCTGAGATATGCAGTGTTTTAACAGAATTTATCACAAGGAAGAGTAACTGGAAGAAGAGCATTGGAAACTGAATCTATATCCAATTTAGAGCCCAGGAATGTGCGAAGACCCTCTTCGTCATCTGTTGCTGGTGGCTTACCTCCTTTAGGAAGGTGCTGGATCGACTTGACTCTCCTTTCTTCTCTCCCTTATTCTCCTCCATCGTCTTTGTCTTTGAATGTTTTCTCCCCATTCTAACTTACAGTCATTTTTCCATTTTGGGCATGTTTATTCCACAGGCCAGTTTCTTCCCATAGTGCTGGTGAGTCATGAATTTATTTTATCAGTGGTTTACTCTCTGCTTGCTTGTTGCTCCCTCCATCTGATCCTATTACCATCTAGATAGAAGAGCAGGATCGTCTATCTCGGGCTACAGAAAAGATGAATATAATTGGAGATATGACAGTAGTGAACTTCCTGAGGATGTGAATCGAGCTTCAGCTGCCCTCGAAAACCTTCAGTTGGACAGGAAGACCCGAAATCTAACATCATCTTGGCGGTTTGTATTTCATCCCCGCTAAACCATTTTGTCCTTTTGGAGAATTTAGTTTTAGGTGTGCTTTAAATAATCATTCAGTTACAGCACATCAGCAAAAAGATTGTTGATCAAATAAACTTTGAATAAGGACAATATTACTTGCTTTGTATACGGGGGAACACGATGCATGCATTCTGCCATTATTCTGATGGACTCTTGGAAAGTACAACTTAAAGCATAACATTTGTTACCTATGGTTATGTTCCCTTCTTTGGTGTCAGTAGCTCATCACTGCTTACAGTCCCTTATTCTTTTGTTGTTTTCTCCACCTTTTCCTCCTGCTTTCCTCTTATGAAGGTATTCTGCTGCTTGGCATAGATGATTTTCGCTCATGGTATGAGGATCTCGTAATTTACTTGATGGGGGTTCTTTTTTTCTGCTGTTTGTTGACAGATGTTTTGTCATGTATATATTGCCAATGAACTAGCAATTCTATGGAAGATATTAGAGTGCAGTATTTTTAGTTCTTATGTTAATCTGAAATTTTATGTTTTCCTTCCTGTCAAATTTTTTCCCGTCTGGCGATAGAAAAAATTGCTGCTGGGATTTATTTGTTATGTTTGCTAATCATTCACAACATAGCTTATGTTTACTTTATGTCCCACTGAGAATTTTCTGATCTCATATTCTGGATTTTGTTTTAGGCGTGTTGGGGATGGCATCAATGACGACGATGGCAGGGCTGACCATATTTAGCTGAACAATGTCATTCATTTCGCCTTGTTGTTTAAGTTCACAGCGTGTTTTTTTTTGTAATTTTTGGTAATTTTTTTTACTTTTGATCTATCACTGTTTCATTGTCAGCAAAAGAGGTGCTAATGTTCTGTTAAGTCTTTTATCCCCCACTTTGGTTAGTTTATTATGAATTGATTAGCTTTTGCGTTATTTCCTGCTTTTTTTTCCAATCCAATTTTTAGTTCCAACAATATCACGAATTTGCTCAAGATTTTTAAAATTGGTGCATATAGGCCGGTTTGGCATTCTGTGGCATTGAAGGCCTACTGAAAGATGCTTCCAGACATTTTAATTATATATACGGGAGTCATGTTTTCAATCTTTAGCTATACATACTTTGCAGCGAAAAAGTCTATATACACTATTCATTACCGGAAAGTTTCTAGTTTACCTGCATATGACCCTGTTTGAGAGAAGCGTTAATAATAATTTATCAGGTTGGTTTGGTTGTGAACAACTTTTACGGTGTGTTTGGAGTGAGAGAAAGGATCGGAAAGGAAGGGAAAGAGAAAGAAAGTTGAGAGAAAATAAAGTTATTTGAAGTGGTGGAGAAAATTGAGAGAAATAAAGTATGGTAAAAAAAAAAGAATAGTAATTTGTGAGAGAAAAAGTAGTGAAGAAGAAAAAATTATTTCGAGTGACTTAAAAAATTAAGAGAAAAAAAGTATGGTATAAAAAAATGAATAGTAATTTCAATATTTTTTTTTTCTGAAAAAGTAGGAGTACTCATCATTTAATTATTAGGCATAGCTTCCCCAAAGTCTCCTCTCACTCAAATTTATTTTCTTACGCCTTCTTCTTCTTCTATAGCTGTATTTCTCTCCCAAAAGCTGCAAAAAAAAAAAAAAAAAAAAAGAGGCTCAGAAATGGCCGTCTCGTTCATTTTCAGATCAATAACAAAGGCAGCAGCAGGCTCTTCTAATTCTTATTTCTCTCGAGCCTTCTCTTCTCCTTCTTCAACCTTCAACTCCGAAACCGCCCTTCGAGCCGCCGCAGCCGCAGCCGCCGCCGCCGCCGCCAGTCCGTTCGCTCATCATAGTTCTCTGCAGCTCCGCGACCGAGATCCCAAGGACAGGAATGTCCAGTGGGTTTTTCTAGGCTGCCCTGGCGTCGGCAAGGGCACTTACGCATCCCGGCTGTCCGATCTCCTCGGCGTTCCTCACATCGCCACCGGCGATCTCGTCCGCGAGGAGCTCAATTCCTCCGGTCCCCTCGCGTCCCAGGTATCCTCTTCCCCTCCCCTCCCCTTCAAAGATATGCTATTTCCTTATATTAGTGGCTACTAATTTTCCCCTTTTCTTCTTTTTTTTTTTGCCTTATGGCAGCGAGTGGAATTAATTGGTGCTATTGAATCCATTAATATTTCCCCTTTTGCCTCTGTAGTGCTATTGCTTTTTGTTTTTTCTTTTTGGGTGTCTTCCAGAAAATCAAGATTTTTTTTTTTTTTATAAATAAGTTGTTAGCCAGTGAATGGGATGTGCAGTTTGTCAATTGAGCTGCAGTTGAAATTCTGATATTCTGATTCATACAAAGCTTGAATTTTGGATCCAGTGTAGTTTCCAAGGTGCTTGCAGAATCTTTTTTGCGCACGTTAACGCTTTCTTGCCCAGATTAAGGGACAATTACGGATTGCCTGTCAGCTCTCATTTAATTTTTACCTATTGGTTTCCATATAAGATCTTGCCAGTTGACTTGATAATTCTTTTCAACCGTCGCTTAAATTTGGGAAAAGAAAAATGGGATTGCAGAATTGCAGAACCAGCTCACTTTTTCTTATTGTCTAAAGAGCACTCTTTGAATGCAATCTTGGACCCCAACTCGGGTTTCATTTCTTCGTATGGTGCAAACTTTGGAATGGCTCCTGATGATTGTAAATTTCCTTTAGTCCCTGTAATTCTTGTATGTTCATTAAGTATTTCTTTCATTCTTCTGTTTGTGCTGCAGCTGAAGGAGACTGTTAACCAAGGGAAATTGGTTTCAGATGAAATTATCATAAGTTTACTTTCCAAACGCCTTGAAGCTGGAGAAGCAAAGGGTGAATCTGGTTTTATTCTTGATGGTTTTCCTCGGACCATCAGACAAGCAGTGAGCACTGTTACATTGTGATCTATTATGGGATTGTTTACATAGTTTTGTTCTGTGTGAAGCATGAGGGTTTTGATATCGTAAGTTTGGAAATGCTTGGCGAACAAGTATTTTAACAATTATCAAGTATCTTTGCACATCGCGCTTGTCTCAATAATGATAGATAGTGACCAAAATGACAAGTCATTAATGGGCTGAGCACGGCTTCTTTTTGACCGACCATAGAACCCTGTTCAATAAGTTGAACACATTAGCTGTCTGCTCCCAGGTTTGCATTCTTCCAACTACTGGGTACACTTTGAGAAAACACATGCTGCCAACTAGGTTAAAATTTATTAGCATCCTCAATTGGGGGCTAAAACATAGGGATTTTGAATGTAGAATTTTTTATGGGCTTGTTTGTATTTTTTTCTTGATATTAATCTGATGTTTAATTCAATATTAGTTGCATGCTTTCAGTTTTGATTGATGTGGGCTGCTTACGTGCTTCACCATGTGAATAGTCAGTGACCCTTGGGCATGGAAACTTACAATCACATGCTTTCCAGCTTTTGGGAAAAGCTGAAATTTGGTGGCATCTGTCAAAGGGTTATTTTTTTATTAATTGTTCATCCGTGCATGTACATCCCACTATACTTTGAATCAGATAGTTTGTTCTTTCTTCATATTCCTTCTCAGCCACTTGCTTTATGATCACCAATGCCTTCTGTTTTACTTTGAATTCATTGCCACTTTATAAAGAGCATCGATTAGTGAGGTCCAAAGGCCAAGGTTTCAGCAGAAATGGCCTTCATGTCAGCATCTAGAGGAGTGATAGTGAAGATTCAATATATGGGTTAATGATGCAGGCTGCAGGAGATTTTTTTTTTATTAGACTAATTTGGTGATCTTGTTGGTAAATCCCCAGCTTTAAGACTAGTTGAATAACTTTTTGAATTGTTATTCGTGATAAAATAAGAACTATATTTTTGCTAATCAATAGAGGTCTTGCTTTGATTACAAAATGCCAATTTTTTTTTTGGGCATGGACTGGCAGTTATTTACTAATAAGTGATTGATGGCCATCTACTTTTTTTTCCCTGTTTAAGTAGCATACCACAATGCCCATCTTTCATCTTTGCACGTGGAGCCAGGTTTTGCAGCACCATTAATCATTTAAGGAAAACATTTTGTTAAGGTCTTAATGCTTGTGGTACAACTCAACTGTTATGTTTTGATCCTCTCCTCATTCTGATGAGCATCATTTTGATCGGATGTTCATGTTCAATATTGCAGGAAATATTAGAAGGAGTGACGAATATTGACTTGGTGATCAACCTAAAGCTTCGGGAAGAAGCACTAATCGCAAAATGCCTCGGAAGAAGGATATGTAGCGAGTGTGGAGACAATTACAATATTGCTTGTATAGACATCAAGGGTGAGAATGGAAAGCCTGGGATATATATGGCTCCACTTCCTCCTCCCCCAAAGTGTGCATCAAAGCTTATTCAACGAGCTGATGATACTGAAGAAGTTGTTAAGGAGCGACTTCGTATTTACTATGAAATGGTATTATTGCATCTTTAAAAGGTTTTTGTTTACTTCTTTCCATACATTAGCTGATATTTATTGTATCAAGTTCACCAACAAACAAAATGCAATAAGTCGTCCATTTTATGGTGCACATTTTGGCCATTTGTAGTTTCTTTCTCCTCCACAAATTTGGAGTCTTCCCTTCTTAGTGCAATGGGAATGGCTCTTTCCAATCTGTGCATATCTGGTCCAACCTTCCAGCTGCAACTTTCCTTACTATTGCAAGGCGACTCTAGAGCATATGTAGCTCGATCCATGGAATTGAATCTTTCTCCAACATTATTGGACTCTATTAAAATGGCCAGACACTACATGCTTTTACCTATTGACAATAGCAGACATATGCCTTTGCTCTATTAGTGTTTGCATTACTTGTTACTGCAGAGTCAACCTGTTGAAGAGTTCTATCGCAGCCGTGGGAAGCTTCTGGAGTTCGATCTTCCTGGGGGCATCCCTGAATCCTGGCCAAAACTTCTCCAAGCTCTAAATCTTGAAGACTATGACTATAAACAGTCTGCAGCAGCATGAAAAGTCCTATGGCCTATTTGCAAGGTAACTTAGGTCATTCTTTGCATGCAAGAGATGTGCATGCATATTATTTACAACAAGAGGGCGAAGACTATTATAGTCAAATAAACAAGCCTGAACTGTTTATCTCTTTGGTATATTGTTTGGAGAGCTAGGAGGCGTCGTGCACTTCTTTTGAAGCTATTTATTAGCAGATGATTTTGTTGTTTGTTATCATATTGTAGAGAAGTGCCATTGCAGTTCAATTTTTTGCTGTATTGTTTGGCTGCTAAATTTTGCTTTGGGGTAATTCAAAGAAGGATGGATAACAGTAGAAAGAGATTGATAGAAATAAGAACAGGATGAACTACTTCCAGTGAAGCAGGAAGGATGTTTTGTAGTGTTTCTCTCCACCTAATGTGAGCACCTGATGGTTTTATTCCAAATATTGGTCGATGTGAGGTGCTATCTGATACCTGCTAAATTGCTAATTGTCTTTTTTGTGCTGAAAGTATGAATATTTATATTGGTTTTCAAACATTTTGATAATTTAACAATATCTGCTTTGCGGCCTCCTAAAATGATTCGGTTTCTTGATCTGTCTTTCTTTCCCCTTCATGTTTAATGACTGCTGAGGCTTACATGAGTACAGTTTTGTCCCACAAAAGGCTGCATATACGTGACTGTAGTTTTGTCTTAGAAAAGGTACTCTACTGGTTTCCTGGGAGGTATATCTGCTCTTCTCGAATGATTATAGTAAGCAGTGTAGTTGCTACTGTTAACGTATGATGATTTTCTCTTTGCTTTTGTTTCTGGTTTTATTACTGGAGATCTTTGGATAAACTGTTCAGGTGTTCATATGATTTTTTGATTTAGAAAAAGAAAGAATGGCGTTTAAAAGATAAGAAATGGCAAAAGTGTCGCACATTTTCTCTCTTCGCTGCTTCCTCTAGTTTGACACAACTCAGGCAGCGCAAGCCAGTACTCTTTCCACACCTTGAAAAATATGTAATCCTGTGATTTTTCCCCGGCTTCCGTCCATGTGTATAAGCTACCATCAACGTAATGAGTGCTGCAGATAGGGATTTTATGCATGATGCACTTGGGAATGAGCACTTGGGAATGAGCGTGTTATTACTGTAGACTGTAGCTTCATAAGAGGCAACACCAATGTTCTTATAAGGCAATTGTGGAGCTATGTATGACGTATCCTGCGGTTCCTTGGCTACAGAGAGTTAGAGAGACAATGTTGTTATCTATTGAATATATGGTTTTTAAAATCCGAAACCATTGGAATTAGTATTTGAATAAGAAGAATGCTGTAAGATTTGAAGCCAAAATGGACATTTTACGCGGCAGGCAACCTTGGTTTAGGTACTCCGGTGAGCCACCGGATGACCCTCCCACCGGCTGACCACTACAGTCCGTAAGGTGTCCCAGATGTGGGTGACGTCAACGTGACATCATGATCATTTCTCATATAGAAGGGATACAAGGCTCCCACATGAGATGACCAATAGGTTGGCTCTATTCAGTTTTAATGTCTAGTTGTCTTATTGTAACAAGCAGTCTTTTCTTCCTCCCAAAATGTGCTCTATCTTTGTCGTTCGGGAGTCGTCTCTTGCTCCAAATATTGGTAAATTTGACTCTCAGGATAAGCAGATTCAACACTATTTTCCTTGACCTTGAAGTGGAAATTGCTTATCTTCCTGCCTGTGCTCCGATCGGCATCACAAATTCCTCCGTTAACAACTGCCAGCTGCAAATAGAGAACGTGGTGGGTGGGAACAACAATGTCCACAGAAGCAGTAAAGCCATAACCCAACTTTGGAACAAGAACAATTATGGTTCACAGATATTTTTTTTTAAAAAAAAAAAGCCAAAATTAACTAAATCTAGCAAACTACATGTTAATCCAAAATTAGCTCTCACTGTAAAATTATCGATACAAGGTTTTCTTGCAGATTTTTAGCGACGCCTACTGGCTCAGAACCAGCGAATTGGGAAGAACAAAAGACTTCTTTAACAACGCCAAACAGATACTCACATAAGTGCCACCCTTCTTGCCAGATTATATCATAGAACAATCTTTTACCCAAATATATTGCTGTAAATTACCTGTCCAACGCACATAGGCTGCCAAACCGGCGGTCAAAGGTTCCACCTTGATCACAACATTGGTAGGGTATTCAATTTGCTTTCTTTTTGTTTTTATTTGTTATTTTTTTGTCTGTAATAAAAGTGGATAGGCCACACTCAGAGGAGGGAGAAGGTGAGCAGAGGCAAGAGTTTGAACTCTATCTACCTCTTGTCATTCGAACTTGAGCGCTTATGGTATTTCATTTGTAAAATGAAAGTAGGCCCATCCAAATTCGAATAATATCCACATGATTAAATTAAGTGCGACTAAAGATGTGTTTGTTTCCTGTAAAACATTTCACAGGAAAAAATTTTACAGGTTTTTTATCGTTTATTTCACGGAAAATATTTTACATAGACAAAATTTGGAGAAAATTTTCAGATTTTTAGATAAAATAACTTCTCATTTTGTAGAGTTAAAGTTATTTTCAGGAAAAATACAAACTGTGTTATAAGTAAGTGATAAAGAAAAATCATTATTTTCAGTGTAAATATTTTTCTATGCAAATATTTTACAAATATAAATTATTTTACAGTAAACAAATGTATTCTAAATAACATCCCTGATGAGAAGGCGCAAGAGTAAACGGAACAAACCAAGGGTTACACTGTGTCCGACACGGTGAGCAGACATGCGATCCTCTTGACTCACTGTATGCCTCCTTATTTTAGGGGTAGTTTGTTCGGAGCGGTAGGCCGTCTAAAAAAAAATGAGCTAATTAGGGACTAAGCGACTGTCACGTATAGGGACCATGCGTTCCTGTAAATAAGTCCAAGAGTAATTACATGTACAACTCCAATGAATAAAGTCCCTCGTCTCAGTAATTAAAATTAAAATTTTTATTTTAAAAATTTTATATTTTAATTTAAAAATAAAAAAATAATTATTTATTATATAACTCATAATTTAATAAATTTTTTAATATAAAAAAAAAAACCCTTATGAGAGAAATTATCAAACTACTAAACGGCTTACAGATTTCGAGGTTGAAGTGCGACAATAATGCAGGAAATCCAAAACGTGACCTGAAGGGCAAAAAGCTGCCATCTCCATAAGAGATATGTCGTCTATCATCAGATCATAGCATAATTGTTTTGTTCCTCTTCCTAACGCGACAAAAGTCCACTTTTAACAGTTTTTCCTCCATTTATATCTATAGCCCAATAACAGGTTAAGATTAACTCTTTTTCCAGGGCTCACAACAAATTTCTCAGTGAAGTAATGAAAGCAAAAAATGACGAGAATTGAAAAAAAAAAAAGAGTTTGAATATTAATAGCTAAAAAATCCCGGCCTAAACGTGAGGTCACCCATTGTTTACTTTGGCAATATTGGTTTTTTTTTTTTTTTTTCCGTCAGAAAAGCATATTTGATTATTATTATTTTTTTCAAAGAAATCAAACTAGGAGTGGTATCAGAATCCAGCCAAAAAAAAGTTGCACCCATTGAGGAGCATGTTCTGTGAATTCTACAGAGCGCCTTAGCGAATGTTAAACTCATGACTTGTGGCATGACAGCGACAATTTCTTTACCACTACACTGTTAACGATTAGAATTGATTAGATTATTATGATTAGAGCCATAGCAGGTTTCCTTTCTTAATTCACTGGGGATGCCATTTGTTGTCGCATGCCGCTCTCAGACCCACAAAAATCGCATGTAAAGCATGGATGTCACAGGTATCCTTTTGTCCTTAATTAAGGAACGGTTAAATTTCTGCGCTTCACAATGACCAAATTAACGAGACCTTCCGCCACAGCCAAATACAGCAAATAAATAAAGAATTGTAGGGGGTGCATCTCATCATCTACTGTAAACACCTTGTTAATGTTATACATACAATTAAGAGTTTAGGATTAGTATGAAATTAATATAAACTTCAATTGTTAACAATTTGACATCAATACTTCAGAGAACGACCTGCATGTCATTTTTTTTTTAAAGGGTATTGGGACACATATTTAGATGTCATAAATATTTTAGTTTTATTTTTTTCTTATAAATATATCTAATAAAAAAAAAAACAATGGTTGGATTCTATTAAATAACACTATGAAATTAAAGTAAGTTATCAAAAAGATTAAACTTAGTGGAATTCTTACATTCAAATTTAAAGTTCAAATTCTAGTCTTTACTCCTTACAAATAAAAAAAAAGATTAAAAAAATTCTTGTATATTGAAATTTTCATTTTAGTTTTCCAATTCACTTTTCATGGTTTAATCATCTGTTTTCTGGTGTGATACAAATGCTTTGATTAGTTATAGTACTTAATTTTGCAACATTACTTCATGAAAAGAGGTGAATCAATATGCCAAAAAAAATAAATTGTAGCTCTACTATTTTGTTTGCCTTCCCCATTGTTTTGCAAGTTTCTTTTTGGCCTTATTATTATCATCATTGCAATTATTTTTTTTTTCCCTATCTTGCCCTCTCTGTGCTCAAAATTTTCAATGTACAATTGAACTGATCTAAAATCTCTTCTATAATAGGAAATAATCTAGCCACAAAAAAGCATCTGCTTTTGCTTTCTTTTGTCACCTGTGCGTTGGTACAGGAAATTTTATTTTTTCACTGTACTAACACCTCTGCCAGATTCAATTTTCCATTCTGAACTTCCCTGTTATTCGGGGCCTTCTAAGTTTTAATAAACCCAGAAAAGCAGCAGAAGCAAGGTCATTAAAGAAGCAATAATCCAGTGCCACAGGCATTATTATTTCTCAGAGAGAATTTTCTGCAAATTCGTTTCAAAATGGACACTTTCAATATTCATTAGATGAAAAGTTAACATGGAAAAGAAACTACTTTCGTAAAGAATAACCCAAATACTAGTCAAAATTTCATCTTTAACACCCAGTGCAAAATGCATAATCTGTCTATAAATCAAGTGTTCATCATCTGCTCTTGTAGGTCCTCTTGATCTTCGATGGGAAAAGCACTAAAGAAATGATAATTTAACATGGCCAATAGAAGAAGATATTGTTGAAAAGATTATACGACTGTTTCATTTACGATATCAGGTTTCTTACATTCTCTTCACCCTTTCTGCACTATCATAATTATTGCTCAATGCACAAACAATAATCAAAAATAGCTCTACACTGACTGTTCTATAATGAATTAAACAACAATTCAATCTACACCTGCCCCAAAATTACAATTGTTATGCAAAAATATCTACCAGGCAGAAAACGGAAGTAATTTCGAGGAAAAATAACTGATTCGCAATTCTCTACACTTTATCTTGCACCGAATGACCATTAGTAGCCTGCTGCTCGGTGCTTGGACTCTGTTCCTCAGTGGATGAGTTGCTGTTATTTATCTCATCCACGTCAGCAGGTTTCCCCTGTTGCATTCAATTTAAATCAGCAACTACAGTCGAAGACACCACGCAATTGCTGACTCTTAATACATGAGATTGTACAGTAAAAAAAAAACACACACACAGTCACCATGTAGTTATCGTCTCTATATCTGAGCAATCCATGAGTTTTAATTGGTACAATAAAACAAACCTTGTTTCTGTCACGCCAACCAAGTCCAAAGGGTCGCGCTAGCAAACCAACCTTTCTAGGTGGTATCTCTTGTGTTGGCTCTTGATTGCCCTTGGGATGTGGAGATCTACAAGAAGTTAAGATTTAAGCAAAAATGTCATACTTATAGGAAAAGCACACGCATAAAATGCATGTGCAAAAAGTGTTCAGTTGAACTACATGGTCTGGCTTCAACATCGCCATCCTTGTTCTTTTTCCCATCTCTTCTAGAAAAAGAGAAAAGAAGAGCAGTGGGGTTACCATTATGCGCATATGAACATCTAAATTGAAATGGATGTAAAGAGTTGAAAATGAGAAGGCAAAAGGTCAGGCTTGAAGACTAGAAGGGAGAAGGTGATGGAAATAATAAGACCAAATGGCACATTCCTGATTCAATACTAAATCCTCCTATAATCAAATGCAAATTAAGGCGTGGTTGTAGATTCAGTCCAGCTAACAAGAACAAAAGAAAACTCTATCCCAGAGTGGAAGCACAATTGACCACACCTTGGAGAAGGTTGTGCTTTGAGTTGACCAGATTGGTATTGCAGAGTAGCCTCCAGCATTGATTCCGCCATAACAACTCGTTTCTCCATTTCAGCAAGTGATGCAATGGCCTCCTCATACTTCTCCTGCAAATATATAGTTGTTATTGCAGAGACATCAGGCAGACAAACAAATAACAAGCCAGTAATATGTTCAACCTGAGGTGTTTTGATAGTTAAGGAAACCGAATGAGCAACAGTTGAAAGAAATCTGAGGCACTACCGTGGCAACATATTATCAGGTATGACTATATCTACACCATCACACTGACAAAATGTTACAAACAACATGCAGAGCATGGTTTGCCAACTTCCTTAGTAAATGTATGGGTGAACAAATGCCATCCAACATTCCAGTGTGTACAGCAAGAAAAATGGCTCGACAAGAGCCATGTATGCATAGTGGCTGTTTTTGACCCACAAATGTTAGAAGTCCAAAAAGCCCATCACACTCAATAGGCACTAAAATCAAACATTTACACGCCAGTATTAGAGAATATTGAAAATAAGAACAGAAAGAGAACAAACCTGAAGTACTTGGGCGGCATATCTCTGCGCTGCTGCATCATGCTCAGCATATCTGCGAGCATCTTCCGTTACCTTCTGCTCTTGCTCCACCCGCATTAAGACCTGTACACGTAATAAGTGATATCTGTAACACTTTTCACAAAGAAAATCCAGGCCAAAATTGGAGAGAAGAAATAATATTCTCCAAGCAGTAGTAATCCAACATGAAGCAAGTATGAACCTGAAGCATGACATTTTCTTGTTCCTGCTTATCAGAAAGGGCCCTCTGCAGCTGAGAAACCTCCTGCTCTAACTCCTCAACCTAAAGATCATGAGGGATACTCAATATGCAAAGCATTTGAACAGGGGTTTATATACGTTGGCAAGAGCAAATTTTTAGCCTTAAAATTATAGATTATGACACGCAACACAGCTTAGATTTCATTTTAAAAGATATTTCCACTTAAAAACTAGCTAACATTTGCAGCAATTCTAAACAATCAAAGATTACTATCCACTACCACAGGGCAGTGGACACAATGAAGAACAATTGCATCCATATTGGACGATTGGTCACAAATATATCTTATGCATGAGAAGTAAATCGCCAAATGTAACTTTTAAAAGAGGCATGCCTTGAAAGGAGATTACTTCCAGTGACAAAATAATACCATGCATGGCAAGACAACAATTTCTCACTAAGAAGAAGACGAAGAAAAATATGAAATTCTGGGCATACTCTAGCACTCAATTGCCGCCGATTATCCTGCTTCACCATCTCCATCAAAGCTGTTTCCAGTTCCTCAGCTCTGCCAAAACAAAGGAAAAAGAAAAAACTGCCCATTGGAGAATATGATGCAATTTGGGAGCAACAAAGAGTCTTTTTGCAAGTAAGTGATATTATGTACTAGAGACTGCAAGTAGGGAGAGCATCTCGTGCTTCCAAAATGGACTGCCAACTAGAGAGGCGTATACGATCAATGCAACAAGAAATTTGATGTGGCTTTGTACATCACTGTAAGGCACAGAATTACATGTTTATATATATAAAAAAATATTGCACTGCCCTATTGAAGTTTGAATCCCGCCACTTTAGAGTAGCAACAATATGTATTAACACCCCCTGCCCCCCAGTGGGAAAAAAGGGTCGCAATTCACTTGTATTGGAGCAAGGTAGTTAGCATCTGCTCAATGGATTTTTTTGGGTCTCAGCTATTGTTGGAAAAAGAAAACAATTGCACTGCCCGGTCTACTTACCCTTTTGGCCCTTACATGACATTAAACTCCACTCAAACTAAGCCTTAATCTGTTTCTACTCACCCTATCCCTCCTTTCCACTGTTTCAAACAATATTTTCCATGGAGATGCACACCTAGACTCCAGCATCCACATTGCAATACAAAACAAATAACTGTTTTCATACCAAAAGCCTCAATGAGTAAGATGATCTCAGTGCACTAATTGAAAGACAAGTCGACTCAGTTTAAGGGCAATAGAGCTTAAAGAAAAAAGAAAAACCATAGTGGATGCGTAAAGGAGGAATGCAAGTTCATAACTAACGGATGGTATCATCCTAAAGTTACAAGGTGTAAGAATCACATATGGGCAGAAAACCAGACAGGCAAGGATGCACGGACACTTCAAAATGGGAGCCATGCAAGTGTTGGACACGCATCGGACACGTGTCCGACATGCCTAAAAGTGTCCGCTAAAAAAATTTGAAAAAAAAATGGACACGGCTCAAACACGCCAAGGACACATTTCGAACACGTCTCGGACATGCCTTGAAAAAAATAAAAAAAAAATTGAAAGATGAATGGCCTGTCGCCATCCATGGCTGACAGCAACAGGCCATCCTCTCTTTTTTCTTTTTTTTTTTAATTCAAGTGAGAGGAGAGAGGGAAATTTTAAATTATTTTTTTTAAGTTAATGTTTTTTTATGTTGGGACATACAACTTAGTATATATTATAAGATCTTAAATATACTTAAAAAATTTATTTTATAAAATTTATTTTAACAACAAAAATTAAATTTAATCTAAAATATATGTTATAATTCATATTTTATTTTGAATAATAATATTTACCCATATTTATATATGTATATAAACGTATGTGTTATATATATATATACATGTCGCCGTATCCGTGTCTGTCGTATCCGTGTTGCCGAGTCTGTGTCCGTGTCCGTGCAACCTAGCAGATAGGAAGGGCTGAAGAAGCAATCTAAAATGATAAATGAAGGAACGTCAATAATGCTGAATGCAGTACTAAGCAGTATTCCCGCCGCAGCAGCTGACTATGCAAATCTCCGTCGAGTGACAAGTAAAACCTCCTCTACCATGACAACAAGAGGAGACAAACCATACCCAATATTAAGTCCCAACTTTCACACAAATAAAGCATGTTGGAAACCGAGGCTCATAAAGACAAGCAAGTGCCACAGTGAACAATAGTAACCTCAGTACAGCAGATCTTTTCTCCTCCAGCAACTTGCACAATTCAACCTTTAGCCAGACTACCTGCAATATCATTTACACATTAGTGACCAATAATCTAAGAGTAGTGAAACTCACGATTTAATTAAACATCGAAATGTTATATCAACTCAGGACAAAGTCCATGTTCGCAGAGCCCACTGTATGCACCGCAAAAAAGGAGAGCAGGAATAAGCTGAAATACATAGCATCTTCGCTTTCTTTCATTTGAGAGAAAGGAGGGGACGGGGGGAAGGAGTTGATGATGAACCCAAAAATTCTCAAGTCAAAACTGTTTGGCATGCCTTCAACAACCTAAGCTCACATGAAGCATAAGGTCTTATGACATTTCAGATTTGTTAAAATAATTTATTCTCCAAAAATTTGTTCCATTAAGGTACTGCTGAAAGAGTCAATTTACTTTCCAATCAGGGTACACTATGATTCCTTAAAATAGATATACCACATTCGAATACAATAATCTTCCTGGAAAACAATGTAACTAAAGCACAGCCCAGCATCATTTTCATTGTTGCACTTTAGGTTTGCAACTTCACATCCAGTGCAACATTAACAAACAAGTACAGCTAAATATAAAATTAAAAGAAAATGTCCAACAACTAGCAGAAAATTCAAATTGGAGAGAAAAAGGGAGCAGTCTATGAATTTCTTTTCAACAGCCCAAAGCAAATATTATCAATACACTCAGTGCTTTCCAATAGGCTAATGATTAACAAATGGCATTACCTGATAAATAACACGTCCTATTATGCCCTTCCTTAAATTAATGAAAGGAAAAGGGATATGATTTACCTGATCTTGAAGATCTGGAGTACTGTCTATCTCCCCATCTCCAGTCAGGCTGATAAGGACCTCATCTGAATTCATGGAACCAGATTCTGAACGAGATAAATCACTACTTGCCCGTTTATTTGTTTCTATCAGAATTGACTTTGGATCATGCTTGAAATTATATAGCTTTGATGCCAGACCCTTGGAATCCCTCCACATTTGGAGCCCTTTCGTTCTTTCCTCGACCGCAACCATAACAGCTGGTCGATGCTTATTTCTCAACTCTTGCAATCTGATTTCATTCACATTCTGGTAACCCATGCAAGCGGTCAAGACAAGTTGACTGCTATCAAATGTTGATCCAGTAAGTGATTGAAGCAGAGTTACGGCATCTCCAGCATCCTTGGTGGTAACCATTGCTGGACCTAGAAAAAACCTGAACTCAATCAATTCTCTGAAAGAATAGCAGGCTAACATTAAGGTAGACAATGAAAGGACCATATTAAAAAGGAAACTCAATATTGATCACCCAGTACCATATAACTCCATCAAAGCAAGTGCCGTCCTAAAAAGCATAACACGGTTTCCTTCAAAAAGAAGCACGTCCCAGACCCGGAGAACTGAAGGAGAAATTTGTCAGATTATGGTCAGTGCTTGCCATGAAATAACAATGAAAATGAAACAGGTGAATTGACAAATTTAATCATGCACTATTACCCAAGATTATGTCATAAATTTAAAACATAAAACCTGACCACTTTCCCATGGAAGCATATTCATGAAGATGGAAAGGAACCATGGCCCAGTAACCCATGCCACTTGCACCCCCAGATAATCCAGATGATTCACTAAAACAAGCATAAAGCTGGCATAAGAAATCAATGCTATGCATTCATACGATCCAAATTTGCAAACCTTCAATAAAAATGAAAAATAAAAACATGAAGACAACCAACCTAATTTAGGAAATCTTTCACGCACCAATTCTTCAAAAACAAGTTGATCAACCTGACAAAAAGAAACCATTGATCTAAATACCAATTTGCAGAAGTTAAGAGATCTCAACTTCATTAAAATGTCTCGTCGGAGAACAAAGCATCAATATAAAAGGAACACTAATAGGCAAGAAAAACACAGCCACAGCAAATATTACCTGAGATTCTATCATTTCCTCCGAGTAGTAGCCATCAAAATATTCATCAATGATGCCCATCAATGCCCTGATTATTTGAACAAAAATTTAGTAGCACATAGCTACATGTCACATGCTCGTGCTATTCCAAAATCATATAAGAGGAGTACACTGCTTGTAAAAAAGTGCCAACTAATTTTCTAAACCTACCAAAAGGCATTTTCTTCTGGCATCAAAAGCAATAACAATGCAGCAAAGAAATTCATGGCCTGCACGCATACAAATTAAGATTAATCAAATGAGAGAAGCTAAATGACTCAATGGATTCTACATAGTTCAAGTAATTTAATGGGCAGTAATGAACAGTAGAAGTTTCATATACCTGACAGTACCCAACAGAGGGGTTATGTCGAGCATACGCTGTAAGCAAACGCCTCAAGGCATTTCTACCATCATTATCCAAAGCAGGATGACCTGGAAATGTTCGAGGCAAATCCTGCAGTAAACACAATAGCCAATAGTAAGTTGAGAGATTTGTACGTCTATTCCAAAACAGATGAATGTGGACCACATGAAGACTGAAACACCACAAATGAAATGACCTTCTCAATTTGCCCTTTCCATTTCTCGGGTACAGTTGCTTGGTCTGCAGTCGAACCCTTAGTATTGCTGTCTGACTGTTGCTCTTCCTGATTTTCTAAATTAGTTTCTGTATCAAGAAGGCGTTGGTAATACTTCTCCACTCTACGTGCTCTTACACCCACAAATGCTTGCCACAACTATACATGAGAGCATAAATTAATAGCAAAGCTTATAGAACAATTAATACAGAATATAGATGAGTGCAAAATGTACCTCTCCCCTAAGTGCCATTGGGACTCCCCCACGAACAAGGACCTCCAGCTCTTCTTTCCAAGGAAATAAGGATTCTGGAGCGTTTGCATCAGAAGCTGAAATGACTGTGGAAGAGGCATTAGTATTGTCACCTGAGGGGTTATCTTGAATAGGATCTGACCTTTCCACATCATAAAACTCATCTTCAGAGTCTTCTTCATGTGCTCCTTTAGGTGATTTAGCTTCTTCAGCAGGAGAGACCAGCTTTTCTCTTTTATTCTCTTGTTGGTCCTTTGATTGACCACCCTTCTTAACACGAATACTCATCATACTTTCAATGGCACACAGTGATGGTCTAATCTCAGCCCATATTTGGATCTTATGACTTTTGCTATTTGCTGCCTTCTGTTTCTCTTCAGTGACATTGTCAGCCAAACGATCAGAGATAGGTTTCTCACTGCATAAATCATTGCCTTCGACATTCCTCTCTAAACTATCAATGGCCGCCTGAGTACTTAATGCCTTGTTATCTTCCTCCGAGTGCAATCCATTTACAGCCAATTGAGCAGCCTCAACTTGTCGTTCCAAGAAGCTGTTCCACCTATCTGATCTTTCCTCCTCTTCCTCCTAAAAACCCACGTAAATCAGAAAAAAAAAAAAGCACACTTTTTTCCCTTTAATTTTCCTTTTGCAAGAATTCCCTTATAACTTTCTTTTTAGCTGAATTTGATTGACGGGAAAAATAGTAGGAGAAGCCAAAACATAAAATCTCAATTACTCAAGAACTAAGCAAAACAAGAAACTCCCTACTCTGCAGTCAACACTACAATGCAAATAATAAATCAGAACGTTTTCCCTTCTTATTCTGCCAAAACATTACTAAATTTTAGAAAAACCCCATCTGAGAATATTTTCTTGCTTTCCTCTTAAAAAAACATAGGAAGTCAAAAAGAGTGTTATCAGCTTTGTCAGCAAAAAACCAGAGAATCAGAAATCAGAAACAAATGAAGGGTCAAGGGAAGAGAACCTTGTAGATATTCGCATATTCTCTGTATCTTTGTACGTGCTGCGGTCTAACTGCAAATCCGTAAGCATCCCTGTCCACATCAACATCCATTAAGCCCTCAAATTGGTAATCTTCTCATTTTCCAACATAACATAACAGGTCCATGTATAGAGAATTCAACTTATTAACACAAGTCATCATTAGCATAGAATGCGTAAGAGCATACGGACCAAATTCTTGATAACACAAACAAAAGTTACCAGAATCACACGAAATGACACCGAATTCTACCACAAGTCGTTCAAGATCCAAGAAAACCCATCACCAATACCAAGATAAAACACGATCCAAGAAAAGAAAATAAACATCGAGAGAGACAGATCGAGAGACGGAGATAGAGAAAAGAAATAAAGAAGAGGCGAAGTCAATAGACCAGCAATCTGCCGCCAAAGATGGTCGACTCACACTAGAAAACAGCATAATCCACTAAAAATCCGAAATCTACTATCCATGTCACTCAAAATTTGCCCTTCACTGGACTTCAAATCTAACTAAAAGAAACTATTACACTACATTCATCGACTACGCAATAACATATCATTACACATTTTCAGTAAGGCCCAATCAAAAATCCAAAACGACAAAGCCGATCCATCCAACAAAAGAATTTCAAGAAAGGCATCAAGATCAATGCTCCAAAACTCCAAAATCTCAAACCAAAACAACGAGATCGTCTTGATTTACAAATGAAGCTCCAAAACTTCGCTTCTTGCAATCGTACTAACCGTACATGACCCAAGGTCTGATATAAGGACGCGCGGCGAGTGAGGAAAGAGAAAGTCCAAAAAAGAAAAAAAGAAAAAAAAGAAAACAGAAAGAGAGAGAGAGAGAATACCGCTTGTGATCGAAGGCGATGAGAGGGTTATTAATGGGCTTGGGACGGGCGGGCTTCTTCATAGCTGGAAGGATTTGATTGGTCTGTTAAATATCTTCCTCACTAGGCCTCCTCGGGGTTCGGCGAGAGAGAGACAGAGAGAGAGAGAGAGATAGATGGAGAGATCTCGGGGCGACAGAAGTCCCTCTCCCTTAATTCTCCGCAACTAAATTTCACAGAGAGAGAAACACAGAGAGAGAGAGAGAGAGAGATTGTTGTGTGTAGTGTGTTTAAGTTGTTTGTTTGTTTGTTTGGTTGTGAGATTGGGGTGTGCGAGTGAGTGTGCGCGTGATGAGTGTACCAAAAAAAAACAGGAGGAGGAGGAGGAGGAGGATATCACATGGCGGTGGAAGTGGCGAAATTACGGTCACGTTATTAAATGTGGTGATTTCTTAAGAAAGCGTCGAGACGGAGGAGGAGAAAGTTCGTGGATTTTGTGCGGCAAAAAAAATAAAAAGAAAGGGAAAACTAAAAGATCTTTCTTTTGATTTCATGACGACGACGACGACGAAGATGGGTCCTTTTTGGTCATTTCAATTCAAACGAGAAATGGCCAGGCGCCCCCTTTCTTTAGTGAATAGTCGGTGTCGGAGCGCCCTGAGGTGCTCACACGTTTAGTTTGATGCGGGTTTATTTTTTTCTTATATTAATTAAATCTCATCATAGTTGTATAAATTTCAGAATGTAAACATTTTATCTCGTAATTATAATAACAAAAATTAGCTTTTAAAATTTATGCAATGTGCAGATTATTTTATTATGTTATAATATAAAAATAATAATATAAATAATATAATATGATAATAATATTAATTATCATATCATAAAATTAAAAAATATAATTACTTGTAAAGTGAGACTTGGCACCTCAATTTTTCTATTATTTTCTTCAAGACGTGATTTATTTAATATTTTGTATTAAATTAATCATATTTGAATGTTTATGAAACATTCACTTTTGTCTAGAGTGCACAGAAATCATAAACTGTAGAGTGAGATACAATGCAGGAAATAAAATTTTTAAAAAAGAAAAAAAATAATAAGTTTAGAAAAATAAAAATGTCAATTTCGGATCAATCTAAACCTTTGAAGAACCCAACCGGTACGAGGTCTCTAGTACATCAATATACAATTCAACCTTGGTTGATTCTAGTTTTTTATGTTAGCTACAAGTCACTTGCCAGGGGGGGCAAAAATGATATCGAAGATCATGAAGATTCAGGATTTAATATTGCCATAAACAAATGTTAAAATTACATGTAGGCACAATCGGAATTGTGATTATAGTGGTGAGTTTTATATTTTGAAATTTCAATGTAAAAAAACCCAAAAAAAAAAGTTGCTAGGGATTTTTTTTATTAATCTCACTATTTTTGAAGCATATAAAGGGTGTGGTACGTTAGATCCGAGGATTCTAATAACATTTATACAACATAGGAAAAAAGTTGGTATATACACAAAAGTATGCATATTAGTATACACATCAATATTTTATTATATTTTGAAAATTTTAGGCGTTTAAAATTTATGGTTTAGAATTCCGAGTAATATCTATTTATATTTTTATTTTTATTTTAAGAAAATTAATAACAAAATATTTTTTAATACATAATTCAGTGTACCGCCATTGATCCAGCCAGTCGCACTCCACTACATATATTTATTTTGACAAAAAGATTTTAGTTCATTTCTTTGTACTGAACAAATTTCAAACATACTAAATATGGCTAAATTACTGTTAAATTCACTATAAATATGTTAAACAAATTGTGGTACAAACAAAAATTTTTTCATCAAAACACATCGAATTATGTGCCATTGGCCTCGCAATTGTCTCTTCTATCACAGATTGGTTTTGATGTACCAAAAAATGATTGAATTACAGACAAGAAAAACTTTTATTATTTTCCCTTTTTATCCTAAACTTTTAGTATTTTATTTTCGATGACTCCTAAATGTTGCAAGTAGCTGACAAAAGCAGTGCCCTTATTATATTATGGGATGTAATTACGGTAGGGAGATTTGACATCAAAATATTGCTAGATTCGCTTTTATCGGACTGATCATGCGTTTGGTTGGGGGAAAAGCAACGAAATTGGTTGTTGGCTTCTAGCATGCCAGTGAGCCCATGATTGGTGTTTTACATCGCCACCATTGTCATTATTATTATTATATTAAATACTTGTAATATTTCTTAAGTAAGATTAAATTATGATCAATATGTGTCATTAAATAATAAAAATATTTTTTAAAAATAAATAAATAAATAATAAATTGTTAAATATTTTTAAATAAATTACATAATTAGTTTGAAGCTAAAAAGAATTATGCTGTGTAATATAGCCCTATTGTTATTTTGATAAGTGCCGCCAAAGTCAAGTGATTATTACCACAAGTTTTTGGGGGATATTAATTACTATGTCACAATTTATTAGTTCAATTGCAGCTAATTAATCCTCAAATAATATGGTCGTCTCTCCTCTCAAATAATTTAAACATAAAAAAAAATATAATTTATAAAAAAATGTTTCACATGCAACCAAATAAATGGAAACATAAATCAGATTTTTCGTTGACATGATTTAAATGAAATTTTATCAATAAAAACAATATTAATCTAATTGAGTTTCTCTCCCATTGCGCTACTACATACACTTGTTTATCTTATGTTTAGTTGGCAAAGATATTCGACAAATGATAATGTTATCGCTATGATATGCAATGAGAATTGGAAAACCTATAAGACGTACGCAATGACAATTTGAATTGAATGAGATGCTGCTCAAAATATTCGAGACTGTAGCTTAACTTAACTGGTTGTAGGAATTCTGGAGCTGATTTCTTTAAAATTTTTTAGTTTTGGCATGAAAGACAAATCGGAAGAATTGATCAATTTGGGGGCTTTTTGGCTGCCACCAAAGAAAAAGAAAAAAAGGCTGTAACATAGGTGCAGTTCATACGTCGAATTGTAGCAACATAATTAGCAAGAGATAGAATTAAGAAAGAGAACCACTAATGGCAAAGAAACTCATTCATCATTATGTTAAAAGTCATGAATCGAGCCTTTAGTATATTTAACAAATCTCTGTTAGAGACTTTAATTGTCAAAATTAAAAAATAAAAAAGATTTATTATCTAAATTGAAATTATAGGGGTAAAATATAAAATAACTAAATTATATGAAAGTTAAATGCATTTAATCAAAAAAAAAAATAATGAAATGGGCAAAACCATTGCAAGGCTAAGGCTACTGATCACATACATGTAAATGAAACCGAAGATCAAAGTTCAAACCCATCAAACTTCTTTTTTCCTTACCGACAAAAGTTAGACGAAAGAATTAGACCCCACACTGACTTATTGTGCTTGGTTTGAAACATGGCTGTCTGCCAACATGGTAATCGGTAAGCGTATCAACAATGGTGCCTCTAGTCGATTTTTTACCTGCACATATCAAAACACAAAAGAACACCAAAAAATCCGAGCAGGTTGAGAAATGAAAAACCCAAAGAATGGGAGAAAATTTTCCTCATGAGTCAGGCAGATGACAAACATATTCATAATGCTGAAGCCTTTATTATTATTTTTTTGTTGGGTAGATCGGAAAAGCATATTGCTGATGCTTTAAACGTCCAAAAGATAAGATTAACTATGAATGGGGAAACCGCCCAAAGAATGGGGGAAATTTTTCCTCATGAGTCAGGCCCATGACAAACATTTTCATAACGCTGAAGCCTTTATTATTATTATTTTGTTGGGTAGATCGGAAAAGCATATTCCCGATGCTTTAAACGTCCAAAAGATAAGATTAACTATCAATGGGGTAACCACCGTAGTCTATTGTCAAACAAAAAAAAAACCGTAGTCTAGTGTTAAGTGCATACTCGAGGTTAAATTAAAAGTTTAAAATTCAAGTAATTTTAAAAATTTTAGTAATACTAATCATACACTAATTTTTAATATTATGTTGTCAAAACTCTTAATAATACGGTATCTTGAATACGGTCGTAATATTTTTTAATAAATTTATCATGACACTGCTTTTATTTTTTTATTTCTTTCAAGAAAATAGAATATGAGTGTCGTGGTTCCTACATTAATCAGTAACCTTACCTATCTATCGGACTTACCGTTGGTGCGAATTGTGGACGAAATCATGAATGCGGCCGAAAGCATGTGGGCCCAGGAGTGTCATTGATTATTGCCCATTTGTCCCCGTAAATGTCTAACATTTTTTATCATTGGTCATACCCAAATTGACGATTTGCTAAGTTGTCAGTCATTCTGTGAGCGTCCCATAATTCTCGAGAGTCGCAGTAAAGAGAAAACAGAAAATTCTTCAATATGCATCGGATTCGAGCCAGAAACATAATACGACACCATTATGTTTTATCTAAATATTATTAAATTTGTATAATTGTAAATTTTTTTATATAATTATAATAAAAAAATATAAATTAAAAAAATAATAATATTTTTTTATATCAATTTTTATTATTAAAATTACATAAAATATATATTTGAAACTTATTGGACCACCAAGTTGTATCAGTATACAACTTTTCCCAACATAATATTATGGACGTAGATTTGTTCAGAATGTGAGAGTGGGGATGGATGGTGTGTGTGAGTGTGGAGAGGTGGTTTATTATTATTATTATTATTATTATTATTTTCATCAATAAGAGTACGAAAAAAAAAAGCAAAGGAAATATAGCCAACCAAGCCAAAAGCCTCAGCTAGCTGCGTTTTAGCAACGCAACGCTTATTCTGTCTCTTCAAAGTGGGTCTGAAATTCCTATTAATAAAAAGTTAGATGTGTGTTTTAATTATTTCATTTATTTTGACTAACAACTGTCAGGTAAAGTAAATTTCTTAGTCACAATCTAAAATAAATGGTGTGAACCGATTATTGAATTTTAATTAGAGTACACTAAATGTAAAATTCTCACATAATGTACAAGTAATTGGATAGTATTTTGAGTCTACTGAACAAAAATCCATTTTCTGATTTAACCTGAAACAATAATACTGCAATAAAATGGAAGAATATGCTTCATTTGTTTTTAGTTTCATTGCTCGTTGCTTTGTCGGGCTCAAGAATACAGCTTTTCTTAGCGAGTTTTACTTTAGAATTAGAAGGACGAATAAGGCCCTCTGGACTTGACCACCCGGACCCCATCCGAGTTGTTGTATCGATAAGTCTAATAATTACTAACTCAATTGCCAAAATTCTGATCTCACCGGACTTAGTGTATCAATAAGTCTGTTTGCTACAACTTCAATTGCCAAAATTCTGAATTCATCGGACTTGGCGTATCAATACGTCTATTTGCTACTATCTCAATTGTCAAAGTTCTCAATTCACTCGACTTGGTGTATCAATTGGTTTATTGGCAGTCAATTGTCAAAATTCTCAATTCATCTAGACGTTTTGGCAAACTCCCATAGAATGTCAAAGCGTATATTCAGACAATGCAGTACATGCAATAGCCTTCATTAATATGTAACCAAAAAAAAAAAAAAAAAAGTAGTCTTCGTTGATATACAATTGTTTGATTATAGGCATCTAATCACCTAATAATATGCGAACAAAAACATATCGAATTGAAGACGCTTTCTACATGTATAAATGTACATGATTTTGGCTTTGCGCTTTACCTGTTTCAATTTAGCTACACTCAAACTTAATTCAAAGATAAACAATTTTAACTTGATTTAAATGACTAATTAATCTGTACCCAATTCACAAGTCCTACATAAATCAATCGAATGACTCTTCAGTTAAGAATAGCGATATTGCAGGATAGGGTGAAAAGTGTTATTTCAATCCCTTCCTCCCTTTTCCATGGAGAGGAGTTTTGAAATCTACTCTTATTTTCCTTCAAAGAAACCGAGGATCCTTAATCTTACCCATCTTAAAATTCAAGACTACGAAAGTGTTTGTTAAGAATAGAGTGGCTCAATTCAGAAAGACCTCACTTAACTTTGGTCATATACATAAATGAGTCACACTGAAAACTAATTTCAAAATTTGTTTAATAAAGGGCTAAACTCAAATAAGATAAAACTGTTGAGTAATCCTCCCACACACAATAAATTTTCATTTACTTTCTATGATACCGTATGTTCAAGATAAGTTTACATTTTGGTTATTAAATTTATAATTGTCCAAATTAGTTCAACAACTTTAAAATCGTCCAATTAAAAATAGTATCATTAAAAATAGTCTGGCAACAAGTCAGACACATTAATTTTTAAAAAGAAAATAAGTTTGTGGCCATACAACGTAGTTATATTGCATTTATGCTACATTAGTAAAAAAAAATTATTTTTTTTTTTTTAAAATCATAATTTAAAATAATACTAAGTGTATTTAGATAATATTAAATACATTTAAAATTTATTTATTTATAAAAAAATAAAATTTAAATCAAATATAATCAAATTATATAACTATGTAGTATTTCTTTTTAAAAAATTGCCGTGGCTTACATGGCAAACCTGCCTATCCTTGTTAGCCCAAAAATGAAAAAAGAAAAAAAATCCAAAAGTGACACAAAACAACTAAAAGAGTTTCTCTCTCCTCAGTGCCCATTTTTCTGTCTCCTTTCCAATTTGTCTTGCTCTATAATTTTTTTTACATTAATTTATAAAATAGCGAAAACTAGCAGGCGATGCCCCTTCTCTTTTCTCCTTCAACAATTGCTCAAGAAAACTTTTATTTTTGATTGGAAAGGCATATTAATTTATTAATGATAACTATAAATATTATATCTTGCAATTCGGCCAACGTTGGATTTCTTAAGAGGAATGTCTCAGACTAAGATAGACAGAAGAGAAGAGTAACGCTATATGGCAAGACAAACTAAATAGAAATTTGAATTTATTAGATATTTTGGTATGGATTATAGTTTTTTTATAAAAATTGAACTTTTACAAAAAAATAAATTTTAAGTAATATTTAGTATTATTGTAAATGTAATTTTTATATTAAAAAATAAATCATAAGTAGTCCTTGATATTATTTTAAAAATACTTAAAAAAATCAAAAAAAAAAAAAGAAAACCCCACGTTTTGGGTTTCTAATTAAAAGAAAACTCACATCTTAGAATTTGTGCATTTTCATGTACTCTAGATAGAATGAGAAGAGGGAAAAGTAAACTTTAGTTAATTTGAGAACGATGGTTAGAAAGAGCTTAGGATAAGTTGGTTTTGCTATTGATTTAGTATACAACAGAATAAAATAAAAAGGATAAATTTACATAGACAATTCCAATAAAATTTGAATTTAGAGTTTTTTTAAGTTTATGTTTGTAATTTCTAATTTATAATTTCTATTAGTATTATATTATGCGAACATCTTAATTGGAGGTTCTGGATCTCACTGTTATATTATGCGGATATTATGCGAATAATAATTAAAACGGGTATTGAAATTAAATACCTCAGTTGTGATTAAAATTTAAATTTTATTACGGACAATTATTTTTACTTTTTTTTATAAATATTAATAAAAAATTAATATGTCAATATTTTTTAATGATATTTTTATAATATTTTTGATATTTAATTTTTTAACAACCAATCGATATTTATTATCTAAATAATAACTATAAAAAACAAAAAAAAAAAAGTAAAAGTGTCTACTACTGTTACTTTAGTTTAGACCCGTAAAAAGAGGACCAAAGAAGTGAAACTGTTACCGACTCACTCACAAGTCACAGCTAACAACAGAAATTTTTGATTCTGATTAGATTTCTAATTCCCCTTCTACAAATCCGCAGCCATGCCAGGCCGGAAAATGAGCATGGTGGCTTCGCTTTGTGCCAAACCTTCCAAATGGGCCCGCCCCGTCACCACTCCGACCACCTCTACAACCGTCGTCACTCCTCCCACCCCGACGGCGGCGTTCGTAAATCCTCACGGTTCCCTCTCTTTATCTCTAGCCCTTAATAATAGCAGTACAGGTGTGCGCACGATAAGGCTCTTACCCTGCGCACGCCTTGTCTCTAATAAGTACGACAATAATAGCCTTTGCAACAATAGCAATAACAATAGCAATAAAGCTTTAGCTTTAGGGTTTACGTTTCGTGGCCGTAATAATAAGAATAAGTATCATTCTCTTTTCTCGCGTGAGAATTTTACTTTGGCTTCCTCTTCTTTTTCTTCTTCTTCTTCTTCTTCTTCCTCGTCCGCTCACAAATCCGGAGGTTTGCCCGAATCCGATTCGCCGTCTGCCGGGCCGGGTGTTGTGGCCGATATGGGATCCGAGGACAAGGTCGACGATGTTGATTGGTACCACCACGACGATGATCACCGCCGGAACGATCCGAATTCGCCGTCTTCCGTGTCATCGCCGTTGCAGAAGCACCTCCACCAACAGTCCCATTCTAAATTCCTCACATTGCCCACAGTTTTGACTCTCGCCCGCGTCGCTGCCGTGCCGCTTCTCGTTTGCAGTATGATCAATTATTGTTACATTTGGCTAAGATGGATGATCCAGACAATTAAATGGGAGACTTTTACACCTTGCATTTTGGCAACATTTTTACATTCACATAGGGTTTCATCTAGCATGTTTATCCCCTTTAAATTATGAAATTGTAATCATAAATTGGGTGGGTTGTGGATCTCATTCATTGAAAGCTGGCTATTGTTCTTGGTATAGGCATTCTTGTTTTGAAATAGGTCTTGCTATTTTCAAGTACCCAGAAGCTAATATTTGGATCAATTGCTTTGCTTTGAGGGGGCTAACACTCGGATTTTTTCTGCGCAGCCTTTTATGTGGATACTTGGTGGGGCAGAACAGCTACGACCAGTATTTTTATTGCTGCAGCAATTACTGATTGGCTTGATGGGTACCTTGCCCGAAAGGTACAATGTATCTTCTCTTATGTAAAAAAAAAAATGTAAAGTGCAATTGAGTTGGTTTCAAATTTTCTGCATTTTTTAACTTTAGTATTTGTTATGCATGGTGGGTTGAAGTTAAATTTTTAATGTGCTCTAGATGAGGTTAGGCTCTGCCTTTGGTGCATTCTTGGATCCGGTAGCTGACAAGGTACACGCTTATTTAAAAAGTGGATTATGATTGTGTTTGTATTCAGGTTGAATTGAATCATTATGTTCAATGTGTGAGAACCATTGAAGAGATCTGATTCTTTTCTCATGGCTGCTTAATGCAGCTCATGGTTGCTGCCACCTTGGTCTTATTGTGCAGTAGACCTCTGGAAGTTGCAATGTTTGGGCAAATGCCTTGGCTGTTGACCGTGCCTTCAATAGCCATTATTGGTCGTGAGGTAATATACTTGATACTCTAATTCCTTTGTCCCCACAACTTTTGGCGAGATCCTTTCTCACTTTAAATTTATCTCTCGTATTTCCCTTTTCCTTTAGACAACACATAAAGTCATCTCATTTTATAGAGTTGCCTATGACCTGACAGATCACTCTGACTCTTTGCAGATTACCATGTCTGCAGTCAGAGAATGGGCTGCTTCGCAGAATGGTAAACTTTCGGAGGTTAGTTTGACACTTTGACTTTGACTGTTTCTTTCACCAACGTTCCTTCTTTCTTTCAAAAAATGGTTGAAGTTTACAGATGTGATTCCCCCTTGCAACAAATACTTTAATGTTAGCCCTAATCTTAAGTGAAAAACAATGGATTTTCTCAGGCCGTTGCTGTAAACAATTTGGGGAAGTGGAAGACTGCCACACAGATGACTGCCCTAATCATCCTCCTGGCGACCCGAGACAGCAGGTTCTACTTTCTTTCTTTCATACCTTTTCATTCTGCTATATGTTTTATGCTAAGTTAGAAATTGAAGTCTAAAAAATGATGTATGGATGGCTGTCTGAAATATTTGACATTTTCCTTTGCTCCTTTATTTACTCTTTCGTTTGGTGTGCAGCCTCGGAGGAGCAGGAATTTTGGTAGCTTCTGGTGTTATTTTGCTTTACATTTCAGCCGGCCTTTCCGTTTGGTCATTAGCTGTGTATATGAGCAGGATATGGAGTGTATTGCTGAAGTAGTTTGCATAGCCTGCCGTGTGCCTTTGCTTATGCTACATCCTCACAGGATGTATAGTGAGGTTGTGCAAATGAGATTGAAGACTTTCAGACTTTAGATAATTACAAAGGGGAATGCCTTTTTGTTACAGGTTTTCCCATATCTAGGCTAGTTTCAGTTTGCGATATTTTGGTGGAGGTGGTATCACTGCTTTTTGAGGACTTTCCTCGGCTTTGAAAATCTCAAGGTTGTCATGTTAACTCGTGTTGGAGAAAATTTGGAGATGTGAATGGCAAGATGTGAATGCAGTTTCAGTTCTGTGTCCGGTGCCAATTCTCGCTTAATCAGAGATATGGGTTTTGGTTTGGAGCTTCCTGACCGAACGACATCTGGCCATTTGTGGTATAGAAACTGAGAAGAAAAGGGTCTTGTTCACTCTATGTAATTAAGAACCATGGAGAATTAGGTGACTTTAATTTATTCTGAGGATGTTTTTGCCATTAAAGTCTGCTTGCGGAGATTCTTTTGTGTACAGCTCCGGTGAACCTCATGTTAAGGCTGTCGGAACTCTGCCTTATTGAACAAGGAACCTTTTATCCTTCTTTGTCCTGCCGAAATTGATTTATGTTGACAGCCGCACGGTTTTACTGTTTGAATTGTGTACGTTCGCAATTTTTCAGTCTCTCTCTCTCTTAAACTACATCTACGAGCAAACCATCAGCTGATTTTTGGATCGCCCGCTTCGTATTGGGTTGTTATCATTGTTTGTATCCGCATGATACGTCTGACAAAAGAAATCTTATGGTTGCCAAATTGATAAATTTTTATAATTATATTTAAGCAAAAGCGCTAATTTTGTGATACTTTACTGTATTAGCCCAAATAAATAGGAATTGTTTGCAGATCCAGACTTGCTAATCGCGATCGGTCCAAGTATGGGTTACACGATAGGGAAGCCTTTTCTGTTTTCCTATTGCTGGGACGGAATGTGGTTGTGTTGGCCTTGTATGATTGCACAATCAATGAGCAATAACAAACATAGGAACTTAGGGGTCTGAAAAATTTAAAAATGGAGGAGGAAAAAAAATTTCATATGCCTATGAATTTACAACTCAAATGGAAAACAACTTCATACGCATAAATTTGCAACTCTCTAAAGGAAATTCTTTTCATAGTTCTGTCAAGGAAAGTTAATAAATGCACCAGCCAAAAACAAATATAAGAAGAGGAAATCAAGGAAACTGTGTGTTGTATATGGCAGCTTATCAGGCGTCATATGCTGGGAACCAGACAATCACCATAAAAGAAAAAGTTTCCTGTCAGTCTACTACCTACATAGACATAACGAACGTAATCTCGATGGCTATACATGATATGAAAAAGGGCAAAAATTATTCTTCGCAAGAAAAAATTGTTTCTCAATACAACAAAATGAAGATCTATGCGCTAGACGATTAGAACCTCTTGAACTAAGTTTTGGCACGCCCAGATATACCAGTGCCTCCTTTGACTGAGAGCAGAGGCCCACGGACAGAGCTTCGACTGATCATTTGTGAATCAAGAAACAATACTATAATGGAAATATCATCATGGAAATGTCTCCTTACACCACGATCAATCTTCTTCAAGTCCGAGTATCTCATCTCTCTTTTCTTCGCTGCTTCCTGAAGTGCAGCTTTGAGAAGTCTCCTTGCAATACCCTGCAGGAAAGGACAAAATAGATCGAAATCAAATACAAAATTTTTTTAAATTTTTACTACAACATGCCAAAAGAGAAACCCTTTTGTACCTTGCTCCCCTTAATAAACACGACAAAAAAGACTACCTGAATGCTTGTTACAAAGAAATCGAGTATTTTTAGCAGAAATGGAATAGAAATGCTATTGAGAAAACTGCAGATGGAAGACAGATAAAACAAAAATACAACGTCTTTATTTCTGATAGCCTTGAAGCGAAACAATCACTAAATTTGGTTGTAGATAATCTTAACTGCAGAGACTCACCAAAATGAAAAGTTAATTCAAAATAACAAATAGAGATCCTACATTACGTGGACAGTTGTGGACAATGTCAACTGCCTCCTGATTGCTCAGGTGCTCCCAAAGGCCATCTGATGCAAATATTAGAAACTGATCCTCCGGGTATAACCTCTGCACTGAAATTGCTGGCTCAGCTTTAAGAATTGGCCTATCGAAGGGTTCAGGCAGCCTAAACTTAGCCAAAAGAGGCTCCCTATTGAATTCTGCCCTCTTTAGATAGGCATCACCTATGGATCTTGAGATCTGCATGAGTAGGAAAAAAACTGTCAACAGGGTAGCTCTATTTCTGCATACAATCATGTTCCAGATTAAAATGTGGTCCAAGTGATAATCTTATTCCATGCTCAGTCTAATACATGGCAAAAAAGTAACCTGGCTGTGTCACATTTTCCCATACCCAACACAAATCCACCATGAATTTCGGTTATTAGTTTTACATTTTATGTTTTCATTTAATTTTTGGCCTCTTCTCTTTGGCATTTTATTCATTTATGTTCATTTCAGGATGAATTTTGTATGGAGGCTTTCATCCATAGCAACTTTTGGATAATAGCATGTCAATCTCAAGCATATGTACTACAGATACATGATTATACCAAATACAATGTGGCTACTATTTTGCACTCTATTCATGAATTAAATACGCAAACACCTGGACAACATTACAATCTATGCCTCAGTTGACTCATTCCAATATGACTGCTCGAGTGCTTTTCTGCTTTGTTCAGATCATGAAAAATTCTTGAAATTTCTCCTCTCTCTGTTCACACAAATGATCTAGTATCTTAAACTACAAAATAAGAAATCTAAATGCCATAAGCATATGAAAAATCATAACTGATTTAGATTACTGCAGCCAAGACTGATTCATTATTCATTGCAAATGATCTGAGTAAAAAGAACCATTAAAAAGGCAAAAAACAATCTGCAACATGTGACAGCAGAAGAAATATATGTGAGACAAAGGCTGAAAACTCACCTGAATCAGACCCTTAACGCGCCACACTTTGTGCTTTAAGACTACAATCTGTGGATCATCAGGATGCAATGACTGCAACTCCTCTCTCACAGATTCTATACTTGCATTGTGTTCGGATGATAACTGAATAGCTTTGACAGCCTTAACATTTCTTTCCACTTTTCCTAACACCACCCGAGAATCTCCTGCATTTGCAATGTATAGAAGCCCACTACATACTATACCTACCAAACAACATGAACCAACAGAAGCAATTTGTGGCTTACTTAGCCACTGCCTCTTCACTAAAGAGAGAAATGCTTCTTCCGTTGCCAAAAACGCTTTGTTTATAACATCTGCAGACATTCCACAGTTCTCTGATGTAAATTCTGCACCATTAATAGCTGTCAAGTCAGTAAACATATGCATTAGCTATATAAGCAATGAGAAGGGGAATTTTTTTTTTTAAAAGCACAGTGAGAGAGAGAAAATGACCCTCAAAGTTGTCTCATACTTTAGAGGATAGAACATGATATAATCATTGCAAATACTATTCCTGAAGTCAAGGTATTTCCAATCATGCATAATTGCATATTCATGCTACAAAAAAAAAGTTCCTTTAAGCAGATTGCCGATTTTTAAATAGAAGGATGAGGCCTTGGTGTAACAGTATGGTTAGACCATTGTGCCTTGCAGGTTACAAGTTCAAGTCGAGGAAACACCCTCTTTGTGAGAAACAAGGATACGGTTACGTTCATCTGATCCCTCTATAATGTGCACTTACCATTGCCTTGAAAAACTTCTTTCTTACTTGGTCAAACTAAAACTAAAACAGAATCTTTCAAGCAAAACTGGAACTTGTTGCATCACAAGATGCAAAAATGACAAAACACCTAATAAACTTCAAATAGCCAAAATATTGACATAAATGGTCGGTAACCAGTGCTAGGTATAGGAATAATAACCTTGTATCTGTGCTAAATTCGAAAGGACAACAAGATCATCGATTGACTAGATTAGCTCAAGAATATTGGTACTAGGATTAATTTAGAAGTCTTATAGACTGCAGGAAATCCACCTTTCATTTCTATTTTTTGGCTTGTAATTCATCAAACAAGAGGGAGAAGAAACATACTTTTGACATTCGCAAATAGATGCTCATTAACAAAACGAGCAGCTTCTGGACCTCCATGTCCATCATAGATACCCACAAACGTTCCCTGAGGACCTGATTCAAGCGAGCTCATTGGCCCCGATTCAAGTTGGCTCTGATCTTCCAGAATATTATTTGCTTGAATTACTGCCATTGAGAATTCCCCATTGACATGGTATCCTGAATCTTTGTACCACAGCAATCCATCAGCCCGACCAGTAGCATCCCCAGCTCTACTAGAATTTTCACCTTCGACAGAAGGCTTCCAACAGGGCGCAACAAACTTCATCAATGTATTTGATACCATCACTCACATGTTCTTGCCCAAATAACCTAAAAACCAAACTATTCCTCAGAAAATCCAATCTCGATTCTGCTTTCCTTTCAATCTCCAAGCCCGCAACAAATGTCTCAGAAATCAAGCACGCATTGACAAACTCGAACACCATTAATCTACAAAGCATAACAACTGACAACTTCACTAAGTATTTAAATTGACAAACGGTAAACTGCAGACGACACGGTTGAGTCAAGAATCAATGGGTTACGCCATCAAATACAAACTTTAAGTTTTAGCAACAAAATAAAACAGACCCGCCATTAATCTAGGCAAGCAAATTAAAAGGAAGAGGTACTGGCAAAAATCATTTTATGTCATGGGGGCTTTAAAAACAAAAAAAAAAAAAAGACATCTTGCGGCTTAGACAAGATGAACAATCACAACATTCGCAAAGACAAAATTTGAACGATCACATTCTAATAATAATATCTAGAGACAATTCTGTAACAAACCTGGTAAATCTCTATGTTGACAGGTTTTAACACAGAAACCAAAAATCCCCAGGAAAAATCAATCTGAAAACATAAAGACAACAACAAATGGGGAATCATTCAATCCGGAAAGAAATTCCATAAGAAAAGAGAACATAAACGAAGGATACCTTATCAATGTCGAGGAGAAAAACGTGTGAAAAAGAAAACCCAGATTGTAAAATCCTTCAATCCCAGGTCTCAATCAAAAAGGCCCAAAATTTCAAACAACTTACAGGGTTCGGACAAGAAAAAGAGGAAGCAAAAGACAAAGATCGATAGAGAGAGATGTGATTGGTTGTTTGTTTTTGGGTTTCTACTTTCTACAGAAAGGAAACAAAAAGAAAAGGAGGATTTGTAATTACACGACAAATCTCGTGTCTTGGAAGCCCATGATCGCTCTGATAAGAACCTGCGCTTCTCTCTATTTTTCTTTATATGCATGTTCGATTTTTAGGGGTGGTTTTTTTATTATTATTATTTTTATTTATTTATTTATTTATTTAGTTTTTATTTTTGGCTTTGGGTTGGAATTCCGATTTATTGCCGGATTTTTGACTTTTCACCAAACGAAAAATCCACCATTTTAGGCAACTTTTGCTCGTCTTCCCATCTCATTCTCCATTTTAATAGCAATGTCAAAATAAATAAATAAATAATAATAATCCTTTAACTCTGTAAATATTTATCCCGCGGGAATAATGTGTACAGCATAGAATTTACAGTCATCAGTAAAACTGATACAAACCCAACATTTGTTTTCGACTCAACTGCCTTGCCAAACTCAAGTCACAATGTCACCTTTCTTCGCAGAGAATTTTCCTTTTCTCTTGAAAATAAGATAAAAGAGAATATTTTTCACTCGCAAATTTAAAAAAAAAATGTTTAGAGTGAAAATTTATATTTTATCTCCTTGGCAAAAATTTAAAAAAGAATAAATTTTATGGACAAAACTTCCATGTTGATGTTGTCTAGTGGAAACAAAAAATGATTGAGGCATCAATAATAATTAAAGTGAATTGAGATAGTTATTTTCAATGAGAAAATTAAGTTAAAATTTTAATTTCTTTTTTATTATTTTTCTCAAATTTTCTATACGATAGTTTTGTTATCTCTTTTGAAGACCAAAATACAAAACAATAACAGTTAGATGATTCATTAATACTGTGGAGTCATGAATTCGAAATTTTTGTCAAGATATTCAGTTTAACTAAATATATGTTTGACCCCCCATAATTATGAGAGTGACAAATAATTTTGTTGGATATTGAGGAGTATGCTCCTCCATAATTTTAATGCAACGACTCAACTTATTATGCGGTATGTTCAATGCAATTTTTCAAACTAAATCTATAGAATGTCACTCTTATTTTTTTTATTTTCCAAACTAAAATACAAGCAAAAAAAATGATGAAGTTTGTCTACAGTCTCCAACGTGTAAGTGTAATTCATGGTTAATGTTAGTTTCCCAGAAGAATTAATTGTTTATATAATATAAAAATATTATAAAATATTTTGTATGTTATATAAAATTTTATTATGTTTAAATGGTTAATGATATTTTACAGAAAAATGAGATAAATTGCAAAATGTGTAAAGATAAATAAATGAATATGGGCTGGCATGAAAATAGCAAAAAATGCAAGGGCCAATCAGTAAAAGAGGTAAAAAAAAACGACGTTCCGTTTGTTTTCATTTGCGTCAACAGACCAGATACTCCCGAGGAAATCAAAGGATGCCATTTTGTCTGAAGCACGCCCACTGCTTCACTCTAAGCAGCCACAACAACGCTCCTCTTCGCCTGATCACTCGCGCGCTGAACGTACGGTCACGCGCCACCGTCCCCGGCGAGTCAGACATGGCGGCACAGTCATCAATCCGAGTCGCGGCTGCACAGATGACTTCAATTAACGACCTCTCCGCCAATTTGGCCACCTGTACTCGCCTCGTCAAGGTAGTTTATATTAATCAGATTCTTAAATTTGATTTATTTTGCCGATAACCTAGCAGCGCCTGTTTGTTTTTTTTTTTTTACCTCGGAATATAAGTATTTGACCTGTATTGTCTGGTTTCTTGTTCTTTGGAACCTACGGAAGCCATATTATCTTTGTTCTGTTCAACGACATGTTTTATTAGGTCAAATGTCTCAGGTTGCTTTCAGTTGTTTAAGAGCGATATCTTCTGATGATTCCAATGCTAAAAAAAAGATAAAACTCGAGAAACAAAAGATAGAAAGAGAGAGAGAGAATAGAAGTGTGTTTGATTCGAGTTTTTGTCTTCTTATTTTTGAAAGATGGTGGTGAAGTGAGTTTCTGCTTGAAGGGAAAAACGAGAAATTCTTACTAAGCGTAACAGAAAAGATTGCGCTGCGAAAGAAATTATTAATAATTATATATATTTTTTCTGAATGAGACTGGATGATTTGACGTCTTGATTACAATCTATCATTTTCTCTTTGGTAGTTTCTATCTGATTGTTTGAAAGCCATATGCATGCTGATTTCATCGGTTGGATGGCAAAGGAGTAATATTTTAGATTTTTGTGTATGCAAAGGAAGCAGCATCTGCCGGGGCGAAGTTGCTTTGTTTTCCGGAAAGCTTCTCTTACATAGGGGCCAGGGATGGGGACAGTGTCAAGGTTGCGGAGCCTTTGGATGGACCAATCATGCAGCAGTATTGCTCTCTGGCAAGGTCGTATTTGGATTGCTTTATATTACTTCGTTTTTGCAATTTTCCAGTATCTTGTATGGTGCCACCACTGCTGATCAAATTTTAATTACTTTTTGTGCTCGTGAACTGTAGAGAGTCTGGCATCTGGTTGTCCCTTGGAGGCTTTCAAGAAAGAGGATCAGATGATGAACACTTGTGCAATACACATGTCATTGTTGATGATAGTGGAAAGATTAGAAGCACTTACCGGAAAATTCACTTGTAAGTCTACTGCTCTTTTCCCTCTCGTCATTGTTTTTGAGTATCTATGGACTGTACACCGCAAATGTGGCGGCCTCGTGCATTGGGACGCCCCCTTTTAATGGGCTGTACTTCGCTATAGGCAGTTCAGTGTTGCTTGAATTTAACAAGTAAATGGCCTAAGTGTCCTTCTTCTGGTTGTTCTTTTGTATCTTCTACAGGGTACTGGTTCATTCCTACATGTAAATTTATTATCTCCTTGATGTTGCCTTGAGTTTTCAGGGCTTTGTTTTGTTGATACAATGACCTAAACAAAAGGCTTTCTGTGAAGGTTTGATGTGGATGTTCCTGGTGGAAGAGCATACAAGGAGAGCAGCTTTACAGAGGCTGGTAAACTCTTGTATTTAAGTGGCTGATTTATCAAGTAAACAAACAATCGTCAATCTTGTACGATAGAAATTAATGGCTAGTTTGGCATGTAATTTAATTTTTGCTGCAGACTATTTCAGTCAGCTGCCCTAGACAACAACGGCAATAAACTCTTGGTCCGAAATCTAGTTGGAGTCAGTTTTTTTTTGTTACCTTTATTTCCATTCCGTTTTATTACGGATTAAGTTTTTTAGGATATGTAATTATTCTAAATCCTTTATAACCAAAGATTCCCAAGTCAAATTAGGTCATCCCCTTCATTTCCCCACGACGTCTAGCTAGATCTGGTCACTTCTATTAATTGGAAATCTTGTAGGTCTCCATTGGATATGTCCAAACCAACATAAACTCATTTCCTTAGCTTATCTCTGATTTGTGTTATACCTACTTTACTACAATTTTTCTCACTTTTTATTCAGTCTTACTAGAGTGGCCACAAATTCATCTAAGTATTCTCATCTCTGTTACATTCATTGTTTTTGGACATATTTCTTAACAACATAGTACTCAGTATCGTACAAGATCACCTTTCAATAGAATTTATTATTCAACTAAATGGAAATCTTGCAATAACTCGAAACTCTAGTCGCACAACTACATTTTATTCATCTAATATTTGGCATATGAAAACATCATCCTAAATAACGAAAATGATCACATTAAAAGACTTTTGCACCTAAAATTACAATGCGTAAATTCTGTCTTTGTGCGGCTCAAACTAAAATCCTTTGATTTGGTTAGTTTTTCAGTAACCACTAACCTACCTTCAACCTTCATTGTTTTATCTGCGCTTGGGACTGGGCAGGTGGATTTTGTCAGTTGCTCGAGAGGTTTCCATAAAAAGCTTCTCCACGTTTGTGCTGCTTCACTGCATGCTTGAGAATCTGGGAAGCTAGCAAAGTTGTGGTTATTGTGCTTATTAACTGAGTGCTGGGTGCTTAGGTCTTGGAGATGTCCTTTGATAACAATAAACCATGTGTTTGGTCTTTGAATTTGAAAACTGATACTCCTTACTTGTCTAACATAAAAATGGTATTCCGGGATAGAATCGATCGCTTTTGTTTTGTTTTTCTTTCTAGGAAAGGATATAGTTGCAGTCGATAGCCCTGTTGGGCGCTTGGGTTTGTCAGTGTGCTATGATTTGAGATTTCCAGAGCTTTACCAGCAGCTCAGGTTCCAACACGAAGCCCAGGTACATATCACTTTTTAAATGCTTCATTGCAGTTGTTTTGCGGCTACCACTTAGATTTGCTATTGTTTTCTGCAGCTCCTGTTGGTACCTTCAGCTTTTACTAAAATCACTGGTCAGGCACACTGGGAGATTTTGCTGCGTGCTCGTGCTATTGAGACACAGTGCTATGTATGAGACCCATTATCAACTTAATACTGGCAAATTTCTCCATTTCCTCTCTGATTGCATGAGTAAATTTTACTCAATATTTAGTGCTGATGTACATATCATGTACCTTAGCTCACACTGATACATTATCAGGTCATAGCTGCTACCCAAGCTGGAAAGCATAATGATAAGAGAGAAAGCTATGGTGATGCTTTAATAATTGATCCCTGGGGAACTGTAGTTGGTCGATTGCCTGGTGAGACCACCTTTGTTTGCTGCATCTCATTTGCTTAATGTATCTTTTGTTATTGAAAATGTCACCTGCCTGTCCTTGGAAAAAAGTGTGTATCTTCCTCCGGAAATTAAAAATTTTTTGGTGCTAAATAATGTTATTTGCACTGTTGCATGTTTTCCGGTGCCATCCTTCATATCCACTTATTACTGTCCTCCTAATTTTTTCTCAGCTTCTGGTGCTTTTATTGTTTGTAACTAGGATTGGGTTACACTGTCTACTGTCTAGCTACTCTGGGTAAACTTAATAGTTCTTCTCATGCAGATCGGCTTTCAACAGGGATTACTGTGGCTGATATCGATTTCTCATTGATTGATTCAGTGAGAACAAAGATTCCAATTGACAAGGTAAATTTTACTCAAGTTTCTGAAGATAATTGGACCTATTGAAAGTCAAGCAATAATTGACGCAAGTAAAGTCAGGGGGGTAATGATGGGCTACGCTGACTCAGCTCGGTGTGTGTGATAAGCCATCTGCTTTGCAGGCTGGTCTATTCTTCTGGTGATTTTTATTTTATTTGCTTCTAAACAAAGACCAGTAGATGGACCATGGTGAGGTTGGCATCTTCAACCAGGATGGCACCTGTTAAAACTAAAAAGATTATGTGAAAAAAAAACCCTACACTTTTCTGCTATATTTCCTAGGGTATATATACATCAATCCTATACAGCAGGGTAGATATACATAAGGAAAAAAATCCACATCCCACTAATTATGGGATAATCCTGATCCCACTGATTATGGGATAATGCTTGATCCCATTGATTATGGGATTATGCCAATCAATATGAGATTTCCATCCCTAACAAACTTTCTGTCTCTAACACTCCCCCTCAAGCTGGTGAATGGATGTCATCCATTCCCAGGTTGCTCGTGATTTCTTGAAACCGTGACGTAGGCAGTCCTTTAGTCAAAACATCAGCTAGTTGGTTCCCAGATGACACATAAGGAGTTGTGATGAGTCCACTATCTAACTTTTCCTTGATAAAATGTCCGTCAACTTCAATATGTTTAGTGCGATCATGTTGAACGGGGTTATGAGCTATGCTTATGGCTGATTTATTGTCACAATACAGCCTCATTGGTCTGTCCACTTTAATCCCCAAATCCTTCAAAATGATGTTGAGCCAAAGAAGCTCACAAATTCCATGTGCCATAGCTCGAAATTCTGCCTCAGCACTTGATCTAGCAACCACATTCTGCTTCTTACTTCGCCAAGTGACTAAGTTTCCAGCAATAAAAGTACAATAGCCAGATGTTGACCTTCTATCTGTGAGGGATCCTGCATAGTCTGCATCAGTGTAGGCTTCAACTGAAAGTTCATTCCTTTTTTGAAATAAAATCCCCTTTCCTGGAGTAGCCTTCAAATATTGTAGGACTCGATGAACAGCCCGTAGATGTGCTTCTTTTGGATCATGCATGTGTTGACTAATCACACTCACGGCATAAGCAATGTCGGGCCGTGTATGTGAAAGGTAGATCAACCTTCCAACTAGTCCTTGATAGCGCCCTTTATCAACAGGTTCCCCTTCATCTTCTCGGCCTAGTTTATGATTAGGATCAATGGGAGTGCTTGCTGCCTTGCTTCCCAAAGTACCTGTCTCCTTAAGCAAATCTAATATGTATTTCCGTTGAGACACAAAAATTCCTTGCTTGGAGTAAGCCACCTCGATTCCGAGGAAGTATCTCAATTTCCCCAATTCTTTCACTTCAAACTCTTGAGCTAACTTTGCTTTAAGCTCCTTCTTCTCCTCTTCATCACTGCCAGAAACTATAATATCGTCAACATACACCAATAGAATGGTGACTTTGCCTTCCTTTGAGTGTTTAATAAATAACGTATGATCACCCTGACTTTGTTTATAGCCAAATCTCACCATAGCCTTGGTAAACCTTCCAAACCATGCTCTTGGTGATTGTTTTAGGCCATACAAGGCTTTATTCAGCCTGCAGACTTTATTAAACCCAAATTCTTTGTCAAATCCTGGTGGGGGCTCCATGTACACCTCTTCTTCCAAATCTCCATGAAGGAACGCATTCTTCACATCAAATTGTTGGAGTTCCCATTCAAAGTGAGCTACTAGTGATAGTAAAATCCTCACCGTGTTCATCTTTACTACTGGAGCAAAAGTCTCTTGGTAGTCAACTCCATAGGTTTGTGTATATCCCTTTGCAACCAGCCTTGCCTTATACCTCTCAAGCGTTCCATCTGCATTAAATTTTACTGTGTATACCCATTTGCAACCAACTGCTCGCTTACCTTTTGGGCGCTCAACAATGTCCCATGTCTTGTTTTTCTTCAATGCCCCCATCTCCTCCTCCATTGCATGTGTCCAATTCTGATCCTTTAAAGCTTCATTTACTGTTTTTGGAATCTCATAAGAATTCAAGGTTGAGATAAAGCTTCTATGTTGGGTGGACAGACGATGTAAGGAAATGAAATTGGATATGGGATGTTGTGTGCATTTTCTAATTCCTTTTCTCAAGGCTATAGGAAGATCAAGTTCTTTTTCTGGGATGGGCTGTTCATCACAAGTAACAGGATTATCAGCATTCAATCTAGGTAAAGTCACAATGTTTTCATTACCTATACTCAAGTCAGATTCTTGGACTTGCTTTGACACTTGTGAGGGCTGTACTCTTCTTGAATAGTGCTTCAGTTGTGGCTTTATAGGGGCACCTGATTCATGATTTTTGGTTGGGATGGTTTCCATTTCATTTGGAGGGCTTGAAGTAGGCTCAAACATAAGAGAATCCATGAGTGGGTTAGCATTTGATTTAGTTTCTGGTTGAGTTTCAGCAGGGTTGACTTGAGGATTTTCCTTGGGTGGTTTGTTGATTTCAGTTTCATGAGCCTGGACTGATGGTGCGGGATTCAAAGGATAGCTAGAAGGACATAGGTAATCACCAAGAAAGGTAATTCCACCAGAATATGCATCTTCCTTCAATACTGTCTCCCCCTGAAGATGAGTGGGAGTGTAAAAGGGAACATTTTCATGAAAAGTAACATCCATCGAGACAATGACTCGTCGGGTGGTTGGATCATAGCATTTGTAACCTTTTTGGGTAGAGGAATAACCAACAAACACACATTTCTTTGCACGAGGGTCAAATTTTGAGCGATTTGTTTTATGGATATGAAGATAAGCAACACACCCAAACACTTTTGGAGAGAGACTTCTATTAGAAATAGATTCTGGAAAATGTTGACACAAGAGAGATAATGGACTATGATTTTCTAAGATTTTGGAGGGGAGTCGGTTAATGAGATGGGCAGCTGTAAGGACTGCTTCAGCCTACAGAAACTTAGGGACATTGGATTGGAACAAGAGAGCACGAGTGACTTCTAATAGATGACGATTTTTTCGTTCGGCAACACCATTTTGTTGAGGTGTTTCTACACAAGAAGACTCATGAATGATTCCTTCCTTTTTGAAAAATTGAGAAATGCCTTGATTGAAGTAATCTTTGGCATTGTCTGATCGAAATTTTCGAATTTTTTCCCCAAATTGGGTGCTGATCATTTTATGAAATTGAGGAAGAATGATACTAAGATCAGATTTATCTTTCATGAGGAAAAGCCATGTAGTACGAGTACAGTCATCAATGAATGAAACAAACCAACGTGCTCCATTGACATTAGGAATTCTGGAGGGTCCCCATATATCAGAATGAATGAGAGAGAAAGGTCTACTGCTCTTTATTGAATTTGTGGGGAGGGAAACACGATGATGCTTAGCAAACTGACAGATATCACACTGAAAAACAGACACAGCAACATTTTTAAATAACAAAGGAAACATGTGTTGTAACAAAAGAAAAGGAGGATGTCCTAGTCGGAGATGGTGAGTCCAAATCTGAGCCTTATTTGAGGATGCTAGACAAGTGGTGGATGAAAGACATTTGGTGGTTTGGTCTCCCTTTATTCCACAACCTTGCAAGTTTTCAAGATAGTATAGTCCATCACGTTCTCTAGCATATCCAATCATCTTCCCCGAGATTAGGTCCTGAAAAACACAATGAGAGGCAAAGAAGGTTATTTTACAATGTAGTTCTTTGGCAATTTTGTGTATAGATATTAAATTGGTGGACAAGTTTGGAATGTGCAAGACATTTTTAAGGGAAACATAAGGAGTTAGATGGAGACTTCCCTGGCCAGCAATGACAATAGGAGACCCATCTGCCACTTTGATTTTTTGGTTTCCAGAAACATGTTTATAAGGGTTAAGATTGGTAGCACTATGCGTCATGTGATCGGTTGCACCCGAATCAAGGACCCATGAGTTTAGATCGGTAGTATTTGAAGCTTTAAAGGATTTAGTCAACAAACACATACCAGATTTGGCAAGAGAACAAGACATGGATGGTTTATCAAGAGATTCCAGCAATTGTCTCAATCTTTCCACCTCTTCCTTGTTGAACTTGCTGGGTTCTTCCTTGGTCTGCGAGTTATACTCTGAAGCAGCCCCTTCTTTGGTAGAAAGATTTGCCAGCCCCTTAAAGCCCCCATTCCTGGCCAAGACGTGAGCTTTGCCATATAACTTGAAGCAATTTTCCCGAGTATGACGCGGCTTATTACAAAAGGTGCACCATAGCACATCCTTGTTGGATTGTTTCTTTGGATCAGGTCTGCCATTATCACTTGGTTTGGTATTCTTACCATCTCCTGCCCTCCGGGACACCATGGCAGCAGCTTCAGATGATTGGGGCTCTAACATAACACCCCTTCTGCTTTCCTCAGCTCGAACAATAGAGAAAATCTCACGAAGTGATGGGATTGGATCCTTTCCGAGGACTTGTACTCGGATTTGATCATACTCAGCGTTTAGGCCTGCTAGGAACTCAAAGACTCGATCATGTTCCAGCACTTCTTGGTAAGTCTCAACATCATCCTTACATGTCATCTTCACATCTCTGTAATGATCTATCTCAAGCCACAAACCTGTCATTTTATTGTAGTAATCTGTGACAGACATAGTCCCTTGTTTTGTAGCAGCAACCTGCACTTTCAGTTCATAAACAAGTGCAATATCCTTCTTTTTTGAATAAGTTTGCTGGAGTGTCTCCCATATTGCCTTTGCAGAATGAAGGAACATGACATTTCGGCTGACTTCTGGCTTCATTGAGTTCCATAACCATGACATGATCATGGAGTCTTCCTCATCCCAGGTTTTAAACCTAAGATCTTCAACATTTGGACTCACTTCAGTGAGATGATTTATCTTTCCCTTTCCCTTGAGAAAAGTTCTAACAATCTGACTCCATTGTAAGTAGTTTGTTCCGTCAAGACGGTAAAAGGAGTTCATACTTTAAAGCTCTCCATTAGGACTGAATGGAACAACATTAATTGGAGTGGTCATTGTAGACGATTCTTCCTCCTTGGAAGGTGTGACAACAGTAGTTGATGATGACATCTCTAGGTAGGAGAGGGATGGCAATGAAGGCAGCAAAATAGATTAGCAATGAAGGCAGCAAAAGAGAAAAACAATGAAGGCAGCAGAATTTTTCAGACTTTTCAAAGGAATAGCTCTGATACCATGTTAAAACTAAAAAGATTATGTGAAAAAAAAACCCTACACTTTTCTGCTATATTTCCTAGGGTATATATACATCAATCCTATACAGCAGGGTAGATATACATAAGGAAAAAAATCCACATCCCACTAATTATGGGATAATCCTGATCCCACTGATTATGGGATAATGCTTGATCCCATTGATTATGGGATTATGCCAATCAATATGAGATTTCCATCCCTAACAAACTTTCTGTCTCTAACAGCACCATTTGTTTTGTGGCCTGGTTTGGCGGGTTTGAGTTTATCAATGGTCTTATACAAGTTTTTCAGTGATAACAATCCTCCAATTGCTTTCAGCTTTTATGCATAGCTTACATATGTAGTCATCTAAATGTTCTCATTCATACATATTGTGCACTTCAGCAAAGGAAGCCCATCGACTTCTGGAAATCTGCGTCACTGTGATTTCACGACGTGCTCCCTGCTGTCTGCCTTATTTCCATAGTGCAGAGAGTCGTGCCAAGGCTGTTAAAACTATGCTGGATTCTTGCTGTAACATAGTCCAAGCCTCAATAACTTCTTGCTCAGGTTTTATGGTAAGAATGGTGCTCGCGTGCATTGCAAGTTGCAAAATATGCTAAAACTTCATTTAGAGGGGGGGAAGATATGTCGCACATGCTTAATTTCCGAAGTCTCTGTATCTGCATTCTTGTACCATGGAACAGAAAATTATTGAATCTTGTTATTCAATAGTGCACTCCAGTTTCCTTCATTCTGGAAACGAGCTTTGTTCGCTCATTTGTGAAAAAAAAAAACGCATCCCTAAGCAATTTACGGGTTGTGGCGGGAGGCACATTTGACTGGACGTAATGCATCTATGTGGAGTATGGACGGACAAAGATACATTTGTGTTTCTCCGTCCAAACCAATGAAATTATCGTTAGTTGTTAATGTTGCCGAATCGTATGGGGATCTATACTATCTGTAGCGGTTGAAATTTTTTCGATCTGAAGGGAATTTCATCTTTGAGCGCAAATAACGATTGTCTTTTATTTCTTTATGTTTCCAAATAAGCACTTTGGTCCTGTTTTTAATATTGTTCAAAATGCAGAAGGTCATGTTTTCATTATCAAACCCATGCTCTTGTTATCCAAAAAGAAAAGGGCGTTCACAACCTAAGTTGATTGTGTGAATAGTAATCTGACGTGTTTGTTTTCACATGGTTGATTTAAATTCAAATTCTCAATTCCATAATCCCCTTGGTCAAAGATGCTGGGCTTCCATGTGCAAATGTTGGGCTTAAAAGATCCGATGATGTATTGCAAGTTGGGTCCACTATTTGGTAATCATTACGTAGGTTAGAGTTTTGGTCGGCTCGGTAGCACTTTTTTATGGGAGAAGTTGAATGAAGATATTTATGAATAATTTCTGATTTTAACCTACAAATACAATGATTTATATGTTGATGATACACTTTTTTTTTTGTGATTAAAAAAAAAAAAAAAACTACAAGGGGGTACGATCTAGGCGTGCACGGCTATATGTCCAAATTTGTGTACTAGCTATTGAATTCAGGGAAGATCGTATTTCCTTGTTTTTGGTTTGTCAATTTCATAATTTAAAACTTGGTTATCAATATTAAGAGTTTAGTAACTCTTAACACTAAACCACAGACATATTTCTTCCAAGACTCGAAGATAACAATGCTAAAGGCACGATGAAAATAGCAAAAAATCTTTCCAAGATCGCATCAGCTGTTCGGTGACTTGAAATGGAACTGTACAATTGTGTTAAAGCCTTTGGAGCGAACTACGTTGATACGTGCTAGCTCTCACAGCTTCTACTGTGGGGCATGGGTGAAAGGAACTGTTTGCCCATGGTATATCTCTTGATATAAGCCCATGAAAGTTTTTTTTTTTTTTTTAAATTATATTGGAAAGAGGGAAAAGGGAGAAATTAAAATTCGAACTCTAATATCTCAAATTGGAGGTCATTATCTCTAACTGTCTCAATTATTGTTGAGGTCTAAATTATATCACTATTTTTTCTGGTAAGGTTGCATGATTGATCAAAATTACCAAAAAACCCTCTCGAAAGAAACCTGAACTTATTGATAAAATGACTTTATTGATTAGAGACTAGGTTAGGTTCACGTGCTTTATTAGGAATGTAATGTTCATTAAATGCCACTTTCTTATGTGTTTTCCTGCTAATGTCACTCTAATCAAGTTCCTCCTCTTTTTTGCAAGCTCTGGTAAACTTGGCCGAAGGGAAATAATTCAATTCTTGAAGCCTTAATGTCTACTTTTTGCTTCCTTGGAGGTACTTAGATTGTTTAGATTATAGCCAAAGAAAGATCTAAAAATAACTAATTCAATTTTCCTTTTGGGTCCCTGCACCTGTTTAACACTTTTTTTTTTTCTAGTTCTTATTTAGAGTAAGGTGAAAAGCGATGTAACGAAAAATTTATTTCATTATTACCCAATGGTTACGGGTTGAAGTCTCAAAAGTAATCTCTGAAAATAAAGATGCCCTTCTCTAGTCCCACAAACGTCAGAGCTTGTATAATGAGATGCCCTTAATTCGGTATTAGGCAGAGTGCAAGCAGATAGAATTCTATAGGGAGAGAGAGAGTGATTCGTGAATACTTGAAAGCACCAATAAGACTGAAAGAAATGTATTGATTGCTTATAAGATCGAAGCAAAACATCTACGCACTATTCTCAAGACTCGTCTTTACAACAGAATCAGGCTCTCTTAACCACCAAATGCCCCTAGGCCCCCTACACGAAGGCAGGAAAGAGGAAAGCCAAAGAAACAAAACAAAGGAATATAATAAGCACAACTCCAATGTATAGGACTATCAACAGTTTTTACACACTTTACCTAAGAACGGAGCTCATTTGAGCAAAAAGTCTTGTGTAGAATCTGGACTAGCAAGAAAGTCAAAAGGTCTGTTGCCTAGGAGGGTGTCCTTAAGGATGGTGATCTGACCTTCCTTCAGAAGTATATCTTCATCGAGGGCCTCTATCTTTTTCTTCAATAGGTTGACTTCGGAATTCAACAGCATGTTCTTCTCATTGTATTGCTTTACTTCTTCCCACATCAAATCTCTCTCCTCTGAAACCTTAGGTAGTATTCCCTTAAGCTTTGCCAGTTCCTTTGCACATTCTTGGAGGTCGCTCTGGAGCCGACTTATATTTTCATCCTTCTTCAGCATCTGTTTAGCATAAGAAAATACGCTAGTATTGATATGAAATGCAAAATATCAGAAAGGAAAGGCTGCAAAATTTGTCCCATTGAGACATTTTGTACTTTATATATCAATGGAACACAGTTGGAAAGATTAAAAATGCCCCATCTCACATCAGCTAAACAACAGTAACTAGTAATTATAAAAAAAAAACAGAAGCAAAAAATGAAAAGGCTCTGCTAAAATGAAAAGTGCCAATCAGAAATTTTTTTGGGTTTAACCATCTGTCGGTTGTGGGAAAGAATTCATGACCAAAATTTGTATGCTTATGTCATTATTGTTTCATAATTGATTAAATGCTGACAAGTTACTGTTAGATTTCACAAAGCAGACGTGGCAAAGTGATGGAGTGAATGTCCATCTACAATTGTAACAGTAGTGGTTCTTAGCAGCCCTCAAAAATATGTGATCAAATTAATCAAAGCCTAATATCCAATTTTTGCAGTAGATGGTATTTTAGGGATTACCTGAAGTTCTAAATCTTTCAACTTGTGAGTGCCACTGGAAAGGTTGTCCAGAGCATTCTGAAGTTCACAGCGAAGAATGTCATTCCCCCTGACAGCCGCTGCAAGTTCAGCTTGTAACTGCTCAACTTCTAGCTCTTTGGAGTACAGCTTCTCTCTTAATAGACTAGTAAGCAATCTTTCTGCTTTAAGCTCAAAACTCATGGTTGGCTGTGTAAATGAAAGGAAAATTAGCAATAGCATAGAAAAATTTAAGAAGAAAAAATGGAAAAATTCACAACTCACAGAACTCATTCCCCTTGAGAACATAAATCAGCATACTGAAAAGTTTTGTTAGAGATTGAATTCAACTTAAACAAAAAAATTGTTTGTGTGTATATTATTTTTTCCCCTTCTCCATTAAAACAGATTTCAGAACAGTTTCAGCAGCAGCTTACCTCTGACGTTCCGTAATCTAGCTTCCCTGACCCACCAGAACAAATAAATGGTGTCTGAGGTTTTGAAGCAACCAAGCTGGACCTCTCCTGCAGCAAAGAAGATATTGTCTGCAAACTCCTTGTCAGGCTTTCTGTTCCATGCTTCAGACCATTAACTTTCATATCAAATTCAACCAAAAGATGCCCATCTAAACCATTCATCAAAGGTTCTAGCCCCTGCCTAGTTTCTGAAAATTGGCCTGCTTTTCCTTTGATGTATTCCAATAAATCAGAACACAGATGGGTGCTTTCATTTAGCATTGTCAGTCCTTGATTTTGGAGACAGTATACACGGGTCTGCATTTCACTATCTACCTTGAAAGTGAATGCATCAGTCTCTTCTCCATTATCTTTAAGGCGACTCAACAAATTGATATTTTCACGTCGCAGAGAATCAACTTCAAGCTTATAAGATTCCACCTCCCTTCTGAGAGCCAATTCTACTCCAGTCAACCTCATTTGCTCCATTTGCAACTTTTCCACATGCTTATCAAACTTGCCCAATGTCTGCTTCTTCTCAGTTTCCTGACTTAGTACTTCTCGTATACCTGAAATTGTCTTCTCTTGGTCACTACAGGTTCTTAACAATCTGGTAATAGATCTCTGCAACTCTTTGCACTCCTTATCTTTCTGCTCAAAATTGCTTTTGATGCATACTATATTTTCCTCTGCTGCTGTGTAGTTTTCTTTCAAGTCAGAGAAACGTTGTCCTAAATCTTGATTCTCTACACTCAACTCCTCCACCCTGGCAGTCAAATGCCTAAGTTGGTTCTCTGAATATGTTATCACACTTCTGCTTTCTGTTTCCCTCTGGTTGAAAGAAGAAACTTCCCTCTGGAGAGAGACGTTCTGCTCTGCAAGTTCTCTAACCCGTTCACGAAGCCTCTGCTCTTCTAATTGGTACTTTTCAAGCTTTGAAGACCAGTCGCTTGACCGTCTGTCTAATTCCTTCTCCAGCGCTGATTGCAACTCATTCTTCTCTTTTTCTAGTTTTCGGGTGCATGACTCCAATTCTGTTTTTGCCATTCTAAGCTCTTCCTTAGCAGAATCCCTCTCAGCAATCTGAGATTTTAGAAGACCTGAAACCTCAATTGCCAAGCTCATCTTATCTGCCGCTAAGTTCCTGATGGTTTGAACAAATGATGACAAATCAAAGTCATTGTCTTGAAGAAAGCTTTCATGCTCAATTTCCTTAGAAAGAAGCACAACCCTCTCCTCAGCTTTCTTAGACCTTCGTCGTAATTCTACATCTGTCATGTTCTCAACTGGCAATGAGCCAATCTTCCCGAGACTTTCACCAAGGAAGGAATTATGTTTCTGAAAACCAGAAAAATCAACTCCATGAAGTTCACTAGATGTTTCATAAGGTTCCCCCAAAGAGTAAATTTTTTGGACAGGAACATCTAAACTTGAATAAAAGCATCTATCAACTGATCCATTATAGATATCTTCAATTGTGATAGGAAAATCATTGTCAAACTCCTTAGAACTTGACTTATGAAGAGCATGTGTTTGTGAAAGTCTCTCAATGACATTCCTTGCGAGTTTCCGAGGAGATTCGTTACCAAATCCATGTTCCACCTTCCCTTTAGAAGAAAATTGGAGATGGGTATCTTTAGCTTCCCTAAATGAGTGAGACCTAGGTTTATCTTTGACACTGTCCGTTGGTGAAGTAGGGGCTGTAAGATGGATCTGCGGGGGAAGCCTTCCACTGGCATTTCCCCTCTCAATCAGATGTCTTTGTAAAGAACTGTTTTTGGGCTTGCTCCTTTCTTGCTGCTGCTCGCCATCAATGTAGCGATCCAGAACCATACTCGAGACGTTGCTGGATGAAGAATTTGCTGATGAATCATGATAAAATTTTGAAGATGCAGAACCCAGCGTCTCAAGTCCGTGTGCATTGTGAATAGTTGTCATTTCAGATTTCTTTCCTTTGACTTGCTTCAGAGGAGCTGGAGCCCGCCCACTAACCAGAAACCACAAATAAATCTCAGGAAACCAGTTAAATAAAACAAGCACAGAAATGCCATTAATATTAACTATTTTTTTTTCAACCCAAATTCTAAGATAAGCCAATCAAAGATGATCCTAACCTTAATTTATGCTTGCATTGCTGCTGAAGGGCACAACTGGTACTGCTAGAAGGAGTTCTACTCTGATCGCCAATGCCAGAAAAATTGTTATTGTGCAGTCCATCACCAAAAAAAGCAGCCGAAGATAATGAGCGGCTTCTTCTAAGACCTGAACCCGAGCATGAGTTTGGGCTATCATGTCCTTGCTTTCGTGATTTTGAAAAGAGGTTGCCGGGGCTCCTGAAGCTATTCCCAGTCTTATCGCCGTTTTTCTGCCCACTTTCTGATGGGTTCTCCCAGTAAACTTGCTTGTTGGTTGATGATGGAGAATCAGCATTGTGGTTTCCGTTGTTAGACGAAGTAGATCTAAAAAAGAATAGTTTCTTCATCTGCTTTTTCTCAAACTATAGCTCATGAAAGCCTTTGTTTTCAGTCCTAAATCAAACAACCAAAAAGTCACTTTCAAATATATATACACCAGAGTATAATTAAGCAATGCGAATAAAGAACATGACACATTTCAGCAACAGGGCTTCTGATTCAATGTCACCAAGCTAAACCCTAAAATGATCAAACTATCTCTGCATTTGTTCATCAGCAAACAAACCACTCAAAGCACACACAAACTAATTTCCCTGCACTAGTTCAAGCCATAGAAACATTTCAACAAACATTTACCGATCACAACAAAGAGGGAAAAAGGACACTGTTTTCGTGCTTTCTTGGCATAAAACCTTCTCCCAAATTATAGAAATCTTTGGCGTCTATAGTGAGAACCAATTTTCAAGCCCTTACCCTTACCATCTCATCGAGCAGTTTGAGACCAGAGCGAACTAATTATCTCTTCATGGGAGACAACGTAAGTCGATTCCTTACCGTTCTCTCTATGTTGTTTTCAGCAACAGGGCTTCTGATTCAACGTCACCAAGCTAAACCCTAAAATGATCAAATTATCTCCTCCATATTCAGTTTGGGAACCAAAAAAAAATCTTCAAGAATCAACCAGCTAACTTTAAGCATTTTATCTACCCAAAAGCAAAAAAAGAATCACACGCAAGAAAAACTGGATTTCGATACAAATCACACCACCATCCTAGCTGATTTGTCAAGAATCCATGCAATCTGAAACCCAAGATAATCTACAAGAAAGAAAAAGGAAAAAACGCGCAAAAACCATCGAAGAGTTGCAATTCACAATGAATTATCATTTCTCTAGTGAAAACTTGCAATTCTTCAAACTTGAAGAACTAGAAAATAAAAATAAAACTAAATTAAAAAAAAAAACTCACAGGCTGCTTTGCTCTCTGCTTCCAACGGTCAAAAAACTCCCCGATACTCAAAAGAAAAATTACCACAAAAACTAGAGAAAAGAAGAAGAAAATCAAGCCAAGAACAGCTTCAAAGAAACTGAATTCAATAATTATTTTTTTAAAATACGGAATTTTCTGAATTAATTTTTCTTATTATCTATTTGAAATTTTTATTTGGCAATCAAGAAGTTAATTACTTACCATAAGTGGCCCAGACACTTGCTAATCTCCCCGTGGAGGCTTTCAAATTTCAAATTAGCGGAGAAAAACTAGAGTCCGACTAATAAGCAACCGAAATTGCAGGGAATCAGAATCACCGATATTTGAAAACGAAATCCAAGTAGGTCCCGCGTGGCAACGGCGTCAACGGCCGGCGTCAGTCGATTGTTGAAATGCTTTGCAGTTGCTGTGACTGTGACTTTTTTTTTTTTTTTTTTAAATATTAATACTACTACGCGGTTGTTCTCACGGTGTCGTCCGTTGTGTGAAGGGCAACTTGGTCCTAAAACAATTTTAAAAGTTATTTTGGATGCCGGCATCATGCCGCGTTAGGCCGTCCTAACGCCGGGCCCAGAGGAGCGGGGGGTGGATGGTGTGGTGATGCATTCCAGTTCCAAACTGAGGCCCATTAGAGAAGATGAAAAGACCCTTTTTTGACCACAGGATTACAATCACTGGCGTTGTTTCGTCTCATCCAATGGCTGACATTCGATACAATTATATATTGCAACCATAGACTCCATATTAATGTTTGCTGACACTTACAAATGTTGATTCGGTCAGTTAGTAGGCTGATCCTGATTCTAAATAAGTTCACTTGTTAATGTACAATGTTTGAAATTTGAAAAAAAACATTTATTAGAAAGAGAGGAAACTTATAATAAATAATTGCCCCACTTAGTCGTTATTTTATGTAAAATAATAATAATAATAATAATGTTTGCTAGCGCTTGTAACAAAGGGAAAAAGAAAATTCTTTTGTTTGCCACATTTCATGGATGAAAATAGATTGGTAAGACGAACAAAAATATAGATGTTGAAATTTGAAAGCATACTTGTCTTGCTTGATTGATTTTATTACTTAATAAATAAATAGTTTATTTTATATGTGTTAGGAAGAATAATATTAATTTATTGGTAATATTTGTCATGTTCAAAAGTATTATTTGGACGCTCCGCTTTCTGGATTAGAGGGATTACTATGGATTAATAAGTTTGATATTGTCATTATTAGGGACGGCGATAAGGGGAACTCATCTATACAGTGTCGCAGATCCTTTACGATACATATCATCCTTTACAAATACATATCATGATGTCCATTGTTCGTCCTTTTAATTTATGCTTCTTTTTTCGCATTACATGCACAATCATAGCCTTCTCTATATGTTCAAATTTTTTATGATGATATGAAATGGAAATAAAAGTAAGAAATCTGCATTAATGGGGACACTATCATTACTTTCCACAGCCTCAATATCTCACTCTGCTTCTTTTTTTTTATCTCTTAAAAAGATGGAAAATTGTATTGCGTTTACATTCCAGTCAAATGACACGGAAACAATCGATGAACCAAAGCCACCATGGCTAAAACACCAATATAAATACAACATGTCCAATTTGTCTTTCACTGCTACAACTAGAAAATGAGATCCATGTACAAGAGACGAGAATCTAATTTATAAGAAAAAGGGCACTGAAAACCAAAAATCCCTCCACATAAGAAGTAAGAACCGTCAATCTCTTCCTTTCTTACCCAATTCAATGTGTTCCATCGTGTAGCATATAAGTATTACGAAATATGAGAGAAACTTTAATTTATTCCTTAATAATTATAGTAGTAAAAGAATTGAGTTTTAATTTATTCCTTAATAATTATAGTAGTAAAAAAAAATGAGTTAGCATATTTCCTAATTTTAAAGCGTGTTTGGTGTGCAAACGAAAAAGAGGAAGAAAAAATAAGTATAATCATTATTATTTATTTTTCTTTTTCTTCACTTTTTACACTACTCTAAACAATTTTATTTTCTCTCCATTTTTTTTCTCACAAATTACTATTTATATCTTTTTCACCATATTTTCTTTCTGTTACCCTTTCTCACCACTCTAAATAATTTTATTTTCTCTTCACTTTTTCTCTCATAAATTACTATTTATTTTTTTCAATATATTTTCTTTCTCTCAAATTTCTCTACTACTCCACATAATTTTATTTTTTCTTCACATTTTTTCTCTTTTCTCTCGTATCCCCTTCTTCCCTCCCACTCCTTAAAGATTAGCAAGCTCTATTTTCAACTTAACTCTCACTAACATCCCAACAAAATCTTATCATAGTACTTTTATTATTGGTCTGAGAAATCTTTAGATTGCAGTTTCTCATTTCCAATCACTAATCATCTACCTCTTTCCGAACCCCAATGCTCCCACTTCTTCATATCCTTCCCTATCTCTTCAATACTACCGCCTCTCAACTAATACCAATTGTCAAATAAATCCAAAATACAAACCAAACAAAGAACTTCCATATCGAAAAGTTCCAAGCTACATGTTAGTTTAAATGTTTTTAGCATGATTAATCTATTGTTTTGTCAATTGATTTTTCGATTTGCTTTGTGCTAGAGACATCTTGCAAAAGAGATATTCAAAAGATTATTATTAGAACAAATTCTCAACTTATTTTTAAAAAATTATCACAAAGAAATTAAGAGATTTATTATCTTATTATAGCTGAGTTTTTGTGGTTGATTAGTCAACTTTAAGAGTGTTATCCTCACCACACTTTACAAGAAGGTAAGTTTTGTACAAATTTCTTAAGTAACGCGAGGGCATCTAACAAGGGTACTCTCCGTACTTCAAGTAGACATGGTTGAAGTGGCCATTAAGCTGAAAGCCTTTGTTTTTCAGTTTATTTTGGTCTTTTACACAGTTTTTGCCATTTAACATCGATCCTTGACACTGAAAAAAATAACTTTTTTTATTTAAATTTGAGAATTCAAATTGCCAAGTGCCAACATCAAACCGAAAAAGACATAAAAAAATCCATTTTCAAGAATCCAATTATAACACATGCTAGGGCAACGCATAAAATCGCCAAAATCACCTAATTAGAGTAGCCTGACTAAAGTCAAACTAAAAATATCAAAAATGTATTAGTTATAGTTTGTTATTTAAGCTAATTGTATTTAATAATTTGGTTATAGTTTTAGAAATTTAAAAACTACCAAAATCGAATTGACTACTTAATAATACGAAAATTCAAAATTTTATTTTTTAGAGTTGCGAACCTAAAAAAATACTAAACATCCATTGAACAAAAAAATTCAATTCATTTACATTTATAATTAAATATAATTAGTTTTCTCGATTATTTTACTTAAAATAGAATCTTATTCATATTGTTTATATAAGTTTTCAAAATAAACTATTTAAATTTTTGAAAATTTACTTTTTCTTATAAATATTATCTAAATTGCCAAACTGATCAAACTAACATGCAACTACTAATGATTGCTTGATTAATTTTATTTTGTTCAATTGTAGTTTTAAAAATTTTTAGAATGACACAAACACACACACACACACACACAGATATATATCAAAACTCATCTATATTGACCCACGTACACTTCTAATGTCAGAGAGTTAAATTTCTATACTCAAATTTTTACCTTGTAATGAAACAAAATTACACTTAGTCTTAGTTAAACCACACAAAAGAATTGTCCAATGAAACTTTCCTAAACGAGCACACAACTCACGTAGAAGAGATACAAGAACATAAGGAAAACTAGTTCCCAACTAATGAGAAAAATCATCATCGAAGGGTACTGAACTTAGCTCAGGTTGAGGTATCAAGTTGAGATGGTCGATCAAGGTTCAACGTTTGCAAAACGAAGCACGGCTACAGAGGTCGAGGGTCTCTCCAGCATTAGAACTCTAGTACTTAAGTCAGTACTAAGGGCCAAAAGGGGGAGAGCATGGGTTAGAGAGTGAGAAGTCTGAGATTACACGACTTTAGGAGATGATGACCCATAAAAGGATTCCTATTTATAGAATTTACAAAGGAATACTAACCGATAAAACTATGAGACTATAGGATCTACAAGGGAATACTAGCGTATGAGCCAATAGAGTTGTGAGACTATAATGTGCATGATGTAATAATAAACGTAAGGAGAAATGAGCTTTATAGGCTAAGGCCTAATAAAATCAAATTATTCATTATCACCAACTTTTATTACTTTCTCGCAAAATACAAAAGAGCAACTAATGATTCTCACATGGCAACACAAAACGCTTTATGGCCACTATAATTTACACCCTCAACTATCTAGAACTTAGAAATAACCATTATTTTTTCATGATCTCTATCGTGGTCAAGATAATTTTCATATTCTCACAAATTCATCTACGACTTAATTTTCATAAATCTTATTTCTCAATCTCATCTACGACTCAATTATGATAAGTCTTATCTTTTATGACTTTTAGTAATTTTGTTGTGCATTATTCCAATACTTAGCCAGCAAGATGAATTCTCATCTCCTCATCCCAATCTTGTATTGTTGTAGGACATTTCCCGACCTTCTTAATAGACTTCATAGCCATATGTACTTGGTCATCACACAACATTCTCTTTAGACCTCTCGGCCTAAACCCACGTTCCACGCGATGAAGGCCCAACAAACACACAGTTCAACATTTGCACAGCCTATACTTCGGCTCCTCCTAAAGACCAAGTGTAAGCCCACAACTATGTCAACCTCCCGACTTTCACCCTACTTTACTGGAGTGCCCTAATGCCACGAACTCTAGCGCAACGAATACTCAAGGGACTAATAACATTCATAAAATCCAAAATCCAACTGGCAAGTGGCAAAGCAACCAAACGCTGTCGTTTAACTGCTAAACAAGTTCACCTTCCCTCCGTCGACCGTCCTCAATTTCCTTCGTGTCTTCTGCCTCAATACAGTTACAATCCCTCCCCCGAGGTCAACAAGGATCCCGAGTCTCGTTCCTCATATTTCCTCCCATCTCCTTTCCTAAACGATGGAAATGGATTCCCTTCCTAACGGCAACTCCGCCGCTGCCAGCCCCGCCCCAACCGCCGTACCCAACGCAGCACCGTCCTCGAAACTAACCCAGTTAACGGAATCTTTAAAACTGGAGCACCAATTCTTGCGCGTCCCCTTCGAGCACTACAAGAAGACGATCCGAGCCAACCACCGTGCCGTTGAAAAAGAAGTCTCCTCCGTGATCTCCGCCGTCACCGACGCTGCTACCGATTCCGATATGTCCAAAGACGAGGCCGTCCAGCACCTTACCTCCCTGGTCTCCAGATTGCAGGGCCTCAAGAGAAAGGTAACCCCCTAAAGAAATTAGGAATTTCCCTTCAAGTGCTTTTGGGCATTTTGAATTTCAGTTAATTGTGAATTATGTTGAACTACTTGATTTTATGATGTTGATGATTCAGTTGGAAGAAGGAAGCCTGACAGAGAATCTACAAGCGCAAAGGTGTCGAGCTCGGTTTGACCACTTAGAATCAGCAGATGCGGAGAATCCGGGGGAATGGAGAAACGTGCGTTTGAAGCGAATTCTCGCGGACTACATGCTTCGAATGTCCTACTATGAGACTGGAACGAAGCTTGCTGAAAGTAGCAATATGCTGGTATTATGACGATTTTTCCGCTTCCAATAATAATCCTATCTGCTGCTGCTTTTTTTTTTTTTTTCACATTTTTGGGCTTCTTTGAGTTTTGGGGATGCGTTTTCAGGGTTCAATTCTTTTTTTTTTTTTTAATTGTCTATTGTTTTGATCTCAATAACCAAGTTATGTGTCTATCTTTTATAGTTGTTTTGTTTTGGATTTTTGCTAATGGAATGGTGGTTGTGTTACTTTTTTTTTTTTATTGGGCTGCTAATGATAATTGGTATCCATTAGGATCTCGTTGATATTGATGTGTTCCAAGAAGCAAAAAAGGTTATTGATGCTCTTCAAAATAGGGATGTAGTGCCTTCTTTGGCTTGGTGTGCTGAAAACAAATCATGGTTGAAGAAGACAAAGGTAATTCCAGGGCATTACTTTAGACAACTCATTAATTATTGGATTTTCAATCTATGAGACTCATTCCTTAACTCAAAAGTTTCTTTTTTTTGTTTTTTTTTGAGTAAATTGCATAAAGAAAAGGAGTGAAGCACAAGTTTTCTGAGCTCACAAGAATTCTCACTGTTGGATTTTGAAAATCTTGTCTGAAGTGAAATGAGTGTGAAGCTCTATTTTTCACTGCATCTTCCCTCCAAAAGGATTCCATAATAGTCAGCATTTGAAATCTTTTAATTTCCTGCAAAGTCAATTGGTTTAAAAGCATTATATTTTTTTTATGCAATCAGATTGTGGTTGCTATTGCTAAAGCTTTCTTACGCAAAACTTTACTGCTTTTGTTGATTATAGAGCAAACTTGAGTTCCAGTTAAGACTTCAAGAGTTCATTGAGCTGGTACGAGCGGAAAGGTTCTTGCGTGCGATTGCTTACGCTCGAAAATATCTAGCACCATCGGCAGCTACACATATGGACGAATTTCTGCGGGTCTTTGCAACATTGGCTTTTAAAAGTTCAACTGAATGTGCACCATACAAGGTATCTCGACATCTCCAAGCAATGATTAACTTACTACTGGAAATAGGTGTAATTTTTCCTGCGAGTTTTGGTATCCGCTGTGATTTTTTTTCCTGGATTCTGCAGTTTCTCTTTAAAAGTGATTCTAGCAGTTGAGTTTAGGTTTATTTTAGTCCTTTTCTGTCTGGTCACAATTCTTACACTTTCCTTGCTTGACTGCGGTATTAGGCAGGCTTGTTTTTATTGTGGGAGCAAATGACTTGATCTCATGTCTTCTTTCTAGGTCTTGTTTCAACCTAGGCAATGGGACTACTTGGTGGACTCGTTTAAGCAGGAATTCTGCAAGTTATATGGCATGACCCTAGAGCCACTGCTGAATATTTACCTACAAGCTGGTTTATCAGCACTGAAAACTCCGTATCCAAAATTCGGTGACTTGTTGCTAGTATGTGTCCTTGTCAGATTTAGTATGGCACTGGGCAAATCATAAAACTGTTGGCACAATTTGAGCAGTTGGCTGAAAAATAGTAGGGAGTAACTCATTTTCTGGGCTGTATATGTTAGCCCAGGAATGTTATGCATCATTTCTTTGATGCAAATGATCTGAGTACTGAGACCTACGTGGATACCGGATAGTATTGCTGCATAAATGAGTTGCAAAAAATAAACAAATAAATGAATGAAAACGATGTGGAGCCTTCTTACCAGGCTAGTTAGGCTTAATAGGGCAAACTCTCTGGGAAATGGAAAAAAAAAAAAAAGCTAGGATCACACCATAAGTAGACAATGCCGTTTGGTTTTCCTCATGGTTGAGGCTGTACTTTTGTCCACAAGGGAAGGGTGTCTGTTGGAATTAGTATAATATACGCTGCATGCGTGTTTTCTCCCCTTGACTATTTCAGATACTGTGACGAAGATGATTGCACCAAAGAGGATCCCCTGTCACAGGAGAGCTTCCGGAAATTGGCATTGCCTTTGCCCTACTCTAAGCAGCATCATTCGAAGCTGGTGTGTTACATCACTAAAGAGCTAATGGACACAGAGAACCCACCGCAAGTCTTGCCCAATGGCTATGTTTACAGCACTAAGGTTCTTGTTACGGTAGTAATAAATAAGTGAAGTCCATATGGCTAACTTGGTCTGACGTCCTTTTAAATGGCATTTGCAGGCACTTGAAGAAATGGCCAGGAGGAATAATGGTAAAATAACTTGCCCAAGGACAGGTGTGGTATGCAATTATTCAGAGTTGGTTAAGGCATATATATCGTAAATTTCCCTGTTGAGGGGAATGGAGAAATTTCGGACAAAAACAAAATCCTTCTGTGCCGTAGGTTCGCTTTTTTTGGTCCTTTGATGAACATGACGTGGGCTGGTGAAGCAGTTGATACTGTTATCCATAGCATGATCTGTGAACAGTATAGATATGGTAGTATGCACGTTACACTTTTACAATTCGCCTTCTGAAGATTTCTGCGGCCCCATGTCATGGTAGAAGGTCCATGCGACTTGCCGCATGCATATATATTAAATCGTTTCTGACATTAATTACATATTTTTCAGTTCTGAATAAACAAAACTGAAGCTGATTCGTTATCATTGGATTGTTTGTATGTGATTGCATTGTCATTTATTCTAGCATTATGTGCTGCTCTCAGGCAGGTTAGGGGCAAAATACGCGGGGGGCCAGGGTCCACCCAGAGGCTTTGAGCCACAATTGTTGCGTGGGCTTTGGTGACATTTATTTGTATTTTGATTGCTATATTTTCATTCAAATTTTGATGCAAGGAATCCACGCAATGAAAAAAAAATGAAAATTTATCTAAACAGTTTGAATTTTCCAGTCTGGATCGGTTATGGAATGATCAGAAGTAACATGAGGCGAACGCGAGCATGGTAGGCGGAACAGTTTCCAAATTTTCCCAGGTAATTTCACAACACCACTGAATCCAAGCCTGTTTTGGACAGATGTGTCTGTCAAAAAATTTTTTTTGAAAAAAATTCGTATAAGCGTATTAGGTACTGGAAGTATAAGTGTCCGACATATCACGGGCACGCTTGAATATTTTTATAATTATTTTTAATAAATAAAAAAAATTAAAAATTATAATTTAATGTTGTCACTCGTGAAAGTGTTTGCCGTTCTTGCCATTTAGGCGGAGCAGGATATTTCCGCATCGATCTTTTTGGTATTAGTGGAAAAAGCTCTTGTTCTTAATGTAATGTGAAAACTGCTCTTTCTGTGGGTTGGGGGCACATTTTTTTTTTCTTTGTGGAAGGGAAACGGAGCGCGCCTATTGTGAGGAAATTAAAGCCCGCGTAATTGCCCATCCTCGTATTAACGTGGAATTTTATCAAGCGGAACAAAGCTTTCCTGGAATCACCCAGCAGATACCTCCAACAAAGGCCGTAGACCTCATAATGAAAATAATAATATTAAGCAGCGAGCAAGGTTGACGAGGAATTGAGGCGGGAGCGGTACTAAAAGATATTCGCTGTTACAAAAATGGGCTGTTACAAAAATGGGCTTGCTCGAGTAGAAAGGGAGTCCAATGTGGGAAACATTTGAACTGTAACTCATTTTTAACTTTAACAAAAAAATCAAATTAATTATAAATTTTATGTCTTTATTTCCATACTACACAATAAAAAATAAAAGATTTTATAATATGTTTTTTTAAATAAAAAATATCTAAAATTTATAATAATTATATAAATGTATTTATAGGTGTTCTCAAGTGAATAAAATTTATAAAATTAGTCAAAAATATATGTATAAGATATAAAAATTTTATAAATTCAATTTTTCACACACACACATATATAGAGAGAGAGCTGTGGCCGAACTATATCGGTGTTTTAATATTTTTAAAAGTAATATATCGTCATGTCCATATCGTGTTATGTTTGTGTCGTCATATCTGTGTCTGTACTTCATAGGATCGCACCGGATTTCCACACAAATCACCCGCCAGCCTACCTGACTTGACAAGAATCCATGCAATCTGAAACCCAAGAATTAACCAACGAGAATGAAAGAGGAAAAACGCGAAAAAACCAAAGAAGAGTTGCAATTCACAATGAATTATCAATTTCTCCAGTGAAATCCTGCAATTCTTCGAACTTCAAGAACTGGAAAATAAAAAATAAAACTAAATATTAAAAAAAAAGAAAAAAAAAACTCACCGGCTCCTTTGCTCGCTGCTTCCAACGGTCAAAAAACTCCCCGATGCTACTTTCTTGCTCGCAATAATCCAAAGAACAATTACAACAAAATCTAGAGAAAAAAAAGAAAGAAAATCACGCCAAGAACTTCAAAGAAACGAAATCCAATTTTTTTTTTTAATATGACATTTTCTGAATTAATTTTTTAATTATCTATTTTGAAATTTTTAATTAGCAATCAAGAAGTTATTTACTTACCATAAGTGGCCCAGATAATCTCCCCTTGGGGGCATTCAAATTTCAAATTAGCAGAGAAAACTAGAGTCCGACTAATAAGAAACCGAAATTGAAGACAATGAGAATCACCGATATTTGAAAACGAAATCCAAGTAACTCCCTTGTGGCAACGGCGTCAACGGCCGGCGTCAGTCGGGGTTGAAATTCTTTGGAGTCACAGCCTCGCAGGGACTTGTTTGATACTTGTTCTGCTACGTGGTTGTTCTCAAGGCGTCGTCCGTTGGGTGAAGGGTAATTTGGTCCAAGAAAATTTTTCTCGAGTCTTTTTTTTTGGCTTCTAGCTCTCCGTGCATTTTGCATGCACCGCTAATTTGGCTCGCCATATTGTAACCGTCGTTAGGCTAAGGAAATTTGAAAGTTGTTTTTTTTTTTTTTAAAATTGTTTAATATCTATTCTAATAGGCTGACTAATTTAGACCGATTCAGGCAGGACCTCAAAGAGCGGTAAAGGTCTCTCAGTGAGTATTTAACGCGACTGCATTATCAAGGAATCAAACTCGAGACTTCTAATTAAACGATAACGAGTTTCTATCACTTGTACTAATGCTCATTGATTGTGGACGGCGACATCTTGCCGCGTTTAACTGTCTGTATACCAGGCCCAGAGGAGGGGGTACATAGTTTAGTGTAGTGGTGCATTCCAATTTCAAACTCGGGCCCATTGGAGAAGATGAAAGGACCGTTTTTTTACCATAGGATTCCAATCAGAGGAGAGAATATCGCCTCATCCAATGGCTGACATTCTACACCATTATATATTACAAGCATGGGCTCTGTATTAATGTTTCCTAGCACTTACTGGTGTTGGTACAGTTGGTTAACAGACTGACCTTAAATGTATTTACTTGTTAATATACAAGGACTCGCAATTTGGAGAAGACACTTGTTGGAGAGCATAAAATTCTTAGTGCTTTAATTCTTGTAGTAATTATCCCATTTAACCACTATTTTATATATAAAAAAAAATGTTTGCTACCGCTTATAACAAAAGCAAATAGAAAATACTTTTCTTTGTCACCTTACATTTATCGTAATGGGAATAGATTGTTAAGATAGAACAAAAATATAGATGTTGAAAGCATGCGTGTCTTGCTTGATAACTTAGTGAATAATAATATATTTTGTATTTGTATACTTTGAGTTAGGAAGGATGATATTAATTTGTTAATGATATCTGTCATGTTCAAAAGTAATATTGGGATGCTCCTCTTTCAGGATTAAAGGGGTTGCTTAAAGGGGCTGCTTCAGGCTGATATGTTCGGTATTGTCATTAGGAAAAAAGTTGATGGTCAAATGAAAATTTTCTACTCCGTTTATACATATTTTTTTTTTGCAATCACGATCATTTTTTATGTAACCATAATAATAAAAAGTAATATAAAAAATATTACTATTTTTTCGTTTCACATTTATCCCTTATAATTACATAAAAAATACTCGTAATTTAAAAAAAAAAAACTCATATAGATGTAATAAGAAAATTTTATTTGCCCATATAATGGGATCTCGTCATTATTAGAAACGGGGATAGTTAGTTTAAATGTTTTTGTTTCTCCTGCTTCGCAAGAAAAAAAAGAGTGAATGAGCTCATTCATATGTTTTTTTTTTAATTAAGAAATTTATTGCATTATAAGGTATACAATAAAATAATATTTTTTAAATTTCATAAATTTTACACTCTCTTTTTAAAATTAAAATTCAAAATTTTCTGTATTCTATGAAAATTTCAGATTTAGATATTGTCGTAGCTTCTTTACCTAAAAAAACCAAACACTACTTTCCGATGTATATCATGATGTCCATCGTTTGTCCTTTTATTTTTTATTTGTAAAAAATTGTATTATAAATATATCGATGATTACACTTATAGAATAAAATTGAAGTTATTGTTGTTTTATTTATTCAACTAACTCTAAAAAAAAAAACTTACCATCTGAATTCTATTAGATATAAATAAATTTTTTTTAAATTGACTATATTATTAATAATCTTAAATCCACGAGATGCAGTTGACAGAAGATTTACAAGGTCAAGGAGGGCTGCACAATCATTGTTTTTCCTTTTAATTTATGCTCCTTTTTTCGCATTACATGCACAATCATGGCCTTCTCTGTATGTGTTTTATGATGATGTGAAATAAAAATAGAAATGATATCAATATTTTTAATTTTTAATTTTTAAAATTTTTTATGTTTGATTTTTAAAATTTTTTGATATTTTATTTGAATTTTAAATTTTTTAATTTTATATTACATCAGTCTTTTAAATTATAAAAAGTAGTCAATCGATTAATAAATGAATTTAACTTAATAAAAATTATTTAAAAAAATTAAATACATGAATTAAATATTTTTTTTATTAACAAAATATGCATATTAAATATTTTTTTAATCAATAAATATACAAATTAAATAGGTAACATGCATATTTTTAATAGAAAAGATATTTAATTTATATATTTAATCTTTTACACCGTATAATATTTTAAACTAACATTTTTTTATTCTTTTTAATAACTGATTAACTAATTATTAATTATTATTTATATAAAAAAATAAATTGCATTAAATAGTTCAGATAAATATTTAAAAAATTAAAAATTACCACAATCGAACTGATTGTCTAATAATACTAAAAGCCAAAAATTTCATTTTCCAGAGATGCGAACCTAGAAGAAAAACCTAACCATCCATCAAACCTAAAAATAAAATTCATTTGCATTTATAATTAAATATAATTAGATTTTTCTAATAGTTTACTTAAAATAAATCTTATTCATATTGTTTATGTAAATTTTTTAAATTGTTACTATCTTGAAAATTTACTTTTTCCTATAAATATTATCCAGACTGTAAAGTTGATCAAACTAATCCGCAGCCACTAAAAATGATTTAACTAGTTTCATTTTAGTTTTTTTGCCAAAAAAAATTATTGTAATTATATCAGTTATTGAATTTTTGACTTGAAATTAGAGTAATTTTTGTTTAAAATTGTCTCATTTAATTATTTTTAAAAAAACAGACTCTACTGAAGTATTAGTGGGATTAAGAATGACTCCATTACATAAAACCACGGCAATTATTAAGATTATAACTTATCATCGTATTATAATTTTTAATTATTTTAACAGCAGTTTAGTCTGTATTAAAAAAGAATGCACCTGTAAAAACTTGAATTCGAATCATATATTAATTTATTACTGAATTATGGCCTTGAGTAATAGTTTCATTTTAGTTCTGATTATAGGTTTAAAAATTTTCAGATGGACACTTTCAGTTGTATATATAAATCAAATCAACCTATGCCGAGTAGCGAACGCACACACACCTTTAACACATGTCCTAAATTCTAAAGGAACTTATTAACTATACTCTTTTTTTCTTTTAATAAAATTTATTTATAATTTAATAATATATAAATTTAATTTTTATTTTTTTATTTAAATAAATTTTATTTATTATATAATATAATGTTATGAACGTGTGACACTCACTAAAAACGGTGAGTTAAAATAGAAATGCTGATCTGAAATTCAATCGGCGAGTGGCAACGCAACCAAAACGCTGTCGTTTAACTTCTAAAACAAGTTCACCTTCCCTTTTCGGATTGACTTCCTGAGTTTTCCTTCGCGTCTTCTGCCTCAATGCACTTACAATTCCTTCCTCCCGAGGTCGACAAGGATTCCAATTCTCGTCCCTCGCATTTCCTCTCATCCCCTTTCCTTCGCCGATGGAAATGGATTCCCTTCCTAACGGCAACTCCGCCGCGGCTAGCCCCGCCCCAACCGCCGCACCGAACGCAGCACCGTCCTCGAAACTGACGCAGTTAACGGAATCTTTAAAACTGGAGCACCAATTCTTGCGCGTCCCCTTCGAGCACTACAAGAAGACGATCCGAGCCAACCACCGTGCCGTTGAAAAAGAAGTCTCCTCCGTGATCTCCTCCGTCACCGACGCTGCTGCCGATTCCGATATGTCGAAAGACGAGGCCGTCCAGCAGCTCACCTCCCTGGTCTCCAGATTGCAAGGGCTCAAGAGAAAGGTAAGCCCTCAAAGAAATTAGGAATTTCAAGAGCCGTTGAATTTCAGTTGAATTTGTGAATTATGTTGAACTACGTGATTTTATGATATTGATGATTCTCAGTTGGAAGAAGGGAGCCTGACAGAGAATCTGCAAGCTCAAAGGTGTCGAGCTCGGCTTGACCACTTAGAATCAGCAGATGCGGAGAATCTATCGGGATGGAGCAACGTGCGTTTGAAGCGAATTCTGGTGGACTACATGCTTCGGATGTCCTATTATGAGACCGGAACGAAGCTTGCTGAAAGTAGCAATATTCTGGTATTATTACGATTTTTTAGCTTCCAATTCCAATTCTATCTGCTGCTGCTGCTTCTGTTGTTGCATTTTTCGGCTTCTTTGAGTTTTGGGGATTGCATTTCAGGGTTCAATACTTTTTTTTTTTTTTTACAAATTGTCTGCTGTTATGATCTCAATAACCAAGATATGTGTCTATCTGTTATAGTTGTTTTGTTTTTTATTTTTGCTAATGTAATGGTGGTTATGTTACTGTTTGTTAGTCGACTGATGATAATTGGTATCTGTTAGGATCTCGTTGATATTGATGTGTTCCAAGAAGCGAAAAAGGTTATTGATGGTCTTCAAAATAGGGATGTAGCGCCTGCTTTGGCTTGGTGTGCTGAAAACAAATCACGGTTGAAGAAGACAAAGGTAATTCCAGGGCATTCCTTTAGACAAATCATTAATTATTGGATTTTAGACAAAAAAAAAAATTTTCCCGAGTAAAATGCATTAAGAAAAGGAGTGAAGCACAAGTTTTCTGAGCTCGCAAGAATTCTCACTGTTGGATTTTGAAAATCTTGTCTGAGGTGAAATGAGCGTGAAAGTTCTGTTTTTCACTGCATCTTCCCCCAGAAGGATTCCATAATAGATCAGCATTTAAAATATTTTGATTTCCCGTAAATTTGGTTTAACAGCATTATATTTTTTATGCAATCGGACTGTAGTTGCTATTGCTAAAGCTTTCTCAGGCAAGACCTTACTGCTTTTGTTGATTATAGAGCAAACTTGAGTTCCAGTTGAGACTTCAAGAGTTCATTGAGCTGGTACGAGCGGAAAGCTTCTTGCGTGCCATTGCATACTCTCGGAAATATCTAGCACCATCGGCAGCTGCACACATGGAAGAATTTCTGCGGGTCTTTGCAACATTGGCTTTTAAAAGTTCAACTGAATGTGCACCTTACAAGGTATCTCTACATCTCCAAGCAATGATCAGCTTACTACTGGAAATAGGTATAATTTTTCCTGTGAGTTTTGGTTTCTGCCATGATTTTTTTTTTTTCCTGGGAGCTGCTGTTTCTCATTATAAGTGAATCTAAGAGTTGAGTTTAGGTTTTTGTTAGTCCTCTTCTGTTTGGTCACAACTCTTACACTTTTCTTGCTTGACAGTGGTATTAGGCAAGGCTTGTTTTTATTGTAGGAGCAAATGACTTGAACTCATGTCTTCTTTCTAGGTCTTGTTTCAATCTAAACAATGGGACTACTTGGTGGACTTGTTTAAGCAGGAATTCTGCAAGTTATATGGCATGACCCTTGAGCCATTGCTGAATATTTACCTACAAGCTGGTTTATCAGCACTGAAAACTCCGTATCCAAAATTCAGTGACTTGTTGCTAGTATGTGTACTTGTCAGATGTAGTATAGCACTCGGCAAATCATAAAACCATTGGCACAACTCGAGCAGTTGGCTGAAAAATAGTAGGGAGAAACTCATTTTCTGGGCTTTATATGTTAGCCTGGGAATGTCATGCATCATTTCTTTGATGCAAATGATCCAAGTACTGAGACCTACGTGGATACTGGATAGTATTGCTGCATAAATGAGTTGCAAAATAATAATAATAATAAATTAATTAATAGAAATGATGTGGAGCTTTCTTACCAGGCTAGTTAGGCTTAATAGGGAAAAGTCTCTGGGGAACCCAAAAAAAAAGCTAGGATCACACCATAAGTAGACAATGCCGCTTGGTTTTCCTCATGGTTGAGGCTCTACTTTTTGTCCACAAGGGAAGGGTGTCTGTTGGAATTAGTATAATATATGCTGCATGCGTGTTTTCTCCCCTTGACTATTTCAGATACTGTGATGAAGATGATTGCACCAAAGAGGATCCCCTGTCACAGGAGAGCTTCCGGAAGTTGGCATTGTCTTTGCCGTACTCTAAGCAGCATCATTCGAAGCTTGTGTGTTACATCACTAAAGAGCTAATGGACACAGAGAACCCACCACAAGTCTTGCCCAATGGCTATGTTTACAGCACTAAGGTTCTTGTTACTGTAGTAATAAATAAATGAAGTCCATATGGCTAACTTGGTCTGACGTCCTTTTAAATGGCATTTGCAGGCACTTGAAGAAATGGCCAGGAGGAATAATGGTAAAATAACCTGCCCAAGGACAGGTTTGGTATGCAATTATTCAGAGTTGGTTAAGGCATATATATCGTAAATTTCCCTGTTGATGGGAATGGAAAAATTTCGGGCAAAGACAAAATCCTTCCGTGCCGTAGATTCGCTTTTTTGGTCCTTTGATGAACATGATGTGGGCTGGTGAAGCAGTTGATATTGTCATTCGTAGCATGATATGTGAATAGTATAGGTATGGTAGTATGGATCTAACTCTTCAACGATTCGCCTTCCGAAGATTTCTGCGGCTCCATGTCATGGTACAAGGCCCTGGCAACTTGCCTTATGTATGTATGTTAAATCGTTTCTAACATTACTTGCATATTCCTTCTCAGTTCTGAATAAAGAAAGCTGAAGCTGATTTGTTATCATTGGATTGTTTGTATGTGATTATCTTGTCTTTAATTCTAGCATTATGTACTGCTGCCCTCAGGCAGGCTAGAGGCAAGGTACGCGGAGGCCAGGGTCCACCCACAGGCTTTGAGCCACAATCGTTGTGGGCTTTGGTGACATTTATTTGCATTTGAGTGCTATATTTTCATTCAAATTTTGATGCAAGGAATCCATCCAAGGAAAAAACATGAAAATTTATCTAAACAGTTTGAATTTTCCTGTCTGGATCGCTTATGGACTGATCAGAAGTAACGTAAGGCGAAGGCGGGCAGAGTGAGTGGAACAGTCTCCAAATTTTCCCAGGTAATTTCACAACACTACTGAATCCAATGATTTCGGATAGGAGACCTGTTTCTCCAAGTCTTCATGTATATGTTCGCCTACCGCCTCTGGGTAGATCGACTGTGGCATGCCCCATCCGAAGGGGCTTCTTTGTGTCGGGTGATGGCATTGCTGCTAGGGAAAAGACTTGGCTACTTACCTCTGTTTTGTGTTGACTAATAAATGATTCTTTCTTTGTTGTTTTTTTATTCCATTATGGAGGGAAGGTTTTTTTTAAACCCCCTTTTTTCGAGCAAGAAGTTTTTTTTTACCTTTAAAAACATGTTCTTAAAGAATCATACTTAATCGCTCAGACAGAAAAAAATCAGTAAACATATCATGAGTTCATTTAGGTTCTTAAAGAACGGGAGAAGGCAGTGAACTGAAAGATTACGCGATTACGCTTGCAATATATTTTCTTAGCTCAACTTTATATTCAATGTCAAGGGTTTTAAATTTGAGAGCAGGATGTGAAATTTGTAGGACAAAAGAAGAAGACGTGAAATTTATAGAAATGAGAGAGTTATTCATGTGTCGATTGAGTAGAGCTTAATAAGCATTAAATTCTCAATTTTATTTAAGGTTGGCTTTGACATAGTTTCAATTTTTTTTGTCATATAAATCTTTAATTTTCAGGACTTAGAATTTGATCTTTGCAGAGCTGAATTGTTTTCTTATTTTTCTTTTTTCTTATCAGCTGCTAAGCTTAACTTTAATTTATTTTATACAAAAAAAAAAGATAAAGTAATTTAGAAAAAGGAAAATATTAGGTAGTAATATTTACATAGAAATAAAGTAGGAACAAAGTGATATGTTATTACAATTTAAAAATAAATAAATAAATTATTAAATATTATTAAATAAATTATGTGCCTATATTACTATTATTTAATATTAAGTTACGTAGTAAAGTTCATAAAAAAAATTGACAGCCGAATCACGAATTGCATAGACAAGGAAACAATATAAGTTTAAATCAATAATGTCGGTGTTAAATGTTAATAACAAGTCATAATAATTTCCTTAAAAAGAACTGTCAGTACTTATAAAGAAATGTCAGTATGCAATTTCAGCTCAGGATGATCTATGAATCTGATCATAATGTTAAAATGGGAAGGTCCGATGCATAGTTTTTAATATTAGATCGGTTATTGATCCGACGAGAAAATCAAGTTAGTGGATTGGATTAACAGTTTAATTGATAATCTGATAGTTGCACTGGATGGTCAATTTTTATTTGGTAAAATGATAACAAATACTTGTAATTTATCTTTTTTAATAACAAATAATTCGTATAACTATAAAAATAGAATAAAAGTCCACTTGTAATTAAAATAGAATCAAAATACAAAATATTTAAAATAATTTTTTAATTAAATGAATTAATAGAATATTTATATATCATAGAGTTATTAATAAAATATTTATATTCAAAAATAAAATATCATTGAACTATTAATAAAATATTTATATTTAAAAATAAAATATCATGGAGCTAATATATGATTTAAACTGCTACATTTCTGATTAATATAAATAAGTGTGATTTATTTTCTTTTTCAATCAAAAAAAAAGAAAAAAAAAGTTGTTGTTTTTAAGAATTTTAGAAAAACAACTTGGGTCAATATTAAACAGTCCAATTCACCGGTTTTTGGATCACCGATTCAAGTCGGTTCAGACCTATTCAAACGGTTTTTAAACAGTTTATTTCTACCCTGATTCTATGACAAAATTGGACCGATTCAAGTCTCAATTCACTGATTTTTTGGTTCAACAATTAGATCAGTCCGATTTTTAAAACTATAGTCCAATGTCTTTTGTTTTAGGCGATCAGGAAATCAAGTTTTCTGTAAGGGAGCACTACTACACGGCTGCAATTTAGGTGGCTGTAAGTACCTATTAGTATACGACATAACAGACGAAATTTATAACGTGATAGAAGAATTATAAAAAAATTATATAATTTGTTAAAAAAATTATACGATTTATGTAAATAATTATAGAAAAAAATTTAATTTTTAATAACTATTCACATTAATTATGTAATTCTTTTTGACATAACGACTCTTGTGAATAGTTATTAAGAACTAAATATTTTTTTAATAACTGTCCACTCAGATCGTATAATTCTCTTACATATGATATATTTTTTATAATTTTTTATTATATCATATATTTTATTTATTGTGTCTTATAATAACTTTCACCGGTGGTTACAAAATTGTTCTGTAAGGGTGATAGGAATGCAGTTTAGGAATTCTGACCAATGACAACGGGAAAGATGGTAGTGACGCCAACATTCTTTTACTAATTGTTGTACTGTGCTTTGTGTTTTACAAGAGTTACTTGCAACAGCAGGACTCCACACTATAATTTGAGCGCGTTAGATTTTTTTTGTTTTTTTAATTTGAGTCAAGCTTTAATAAGAAGAATAACAATAAAATTTAAAGCAAAAAAAAAACAATAAAATAGTATAGAATGCTAAACAAAACAAGAAAAATGCCAAGTGATAAGGTTGTTTATTTACTAAGAAAAATGAAATTTTAAAATATTATTTGCTGAAAATAATAAAATTTGGGAACATTATTTTTTATTTAAGTGTTTGATTGTAGTATTAAAAATATTTTTTATATTTAATAAAATTTTATAAAATAAAATATAAAAATTTAACTTTTACCCAATTTTTCTCATCATCTTTTTCTTGCTCCTTCTATCATTATTACTCTCTCTCATAATCCTCTCTCTCATAAATCTCTCGCTACCGCCTCTTTTTTTTTTTGTCTCCTTCTCTCCCCACTTTCTCTCTTTGTTAAGTCTCTCTGTTCCCTCTCCCTCTCTCCCTCTCTCGTACATCATTAAGTTAATGTCCTTGGAATTGGAAAGAGCTGCTATCAACCTGTACGTTGCCCTTTCGATTCAACCAAGTGAATGCGATACTAGAATTATATTATAAAATGAATTCCACGTGTTTAAGCGTTGCTTAAGCGAGCAGAATTTACTTAGAAGATTGGATTTGTTATCTCGCATGTTACTTATTATTGTTCTCTCAACATTATTATATAATCAGAAATAAGGTAAATTCTTTCTTAGCACCAATTTTAGAGGCAGAGGATGAATAGAATTGAACATGCACATCAATATCAATAGCTTGTATGACCAGAAACAGGAAATTTTATGGGAATCAGTGAACTCCACTCTCAATCTTCTCGACATCAACTCTTGCGAAGGAGCTTAAGGGAGGTACGTTTCCAGTCCTGATCTGGAGGCTTCCCTGCCGGACTCGTGCAGCTCTGCTTTCTTGCCTATCTGAGTGGAGGCGGGCGACCTTGCGATAAAAGAGATTCGAATGGCAGACCCTTGGGCCGGGGATTAGTGACGCATGAGGAACTGAACGTTGCATTTCTATTAACAACCAAGCATAATTCCTAGAGTTTGCAACAACAAACGCGATCGTTGAATACAGATCAGACTTTTGGCAAAACATATGAATAAAAGTCGACTGATTGATACCGAATGGACTTCAGCTAATCTTGTCGAAATTCATCATAATTCATGAATGGCAATGTCAGCTTAACCTAACTGGCTACGAAGAATAATTGTGAGCTATTATATTTAAAAAAGCTCGGTGCATCAACAATAGGTTGGGCATCGTCGTTCATTTAACTTCTTGACCAGGCTACCCGAAATTCATATTCCCATACAAACGCACGCATAACAATGAATGAAGCATAAGTTCCTTCCCACAACTATCCTTCCGAGTATCCGACCACAATGTTCCGATTAATAATTTTTTTTTTTCATCCACAATCTCATCCAATATAAACCCCCACCCCCCCAAAAAAAAAACTGATGCAGTGATCTAAATCATGGACGATACCTCAACAGCTATAAGCCTAACCTGTCGTAATGATAAGTACTTTCTTGCACGCTATCATGCACAAGCAAAACTTCACCCAACCCCCATTCAGTAGGGGAGATTATAATTGCAGAGAGAAAAGCAGAATGGGTAGAAATTCTGACATAGAGTCTAAAAATACATAAATGAGTAAACAAAGTAACCTAATAAAACCTGGAATTCCCCAAAAATTCAGCACTAGGAACAATGTATCTGCAGGTAATGATCAAATTATTACTGCGTTCTCGGCCTAAAACCCATTGAATGACACAAGCACATAGAATCCAAATTAAGGATACCTAGGAATAGATAGCCGGCTGAAAGACGGCGTCCACAACAGCCCACAAGGAGAATGACCAGAAACACGCTCAACAAAAAGACCACTCACATTTGATCATCAGTAAAGTTGACTGCAAGATCCCAGTAGTGGCCAACACCAGCATCAGCAAAAATTTTTCGAGCCGCAGCTTCAGTCACACACTCGTGTACAGAGAACTTATTAAAGCTTGGCTTGGCAACACTACCCTGCCACACCAACACACACTTGTTCAATGGTTTCTCCTCGTTGTCGTCTCCTTCTTCTTCTTCTACAGCCTCAGCCCAGTTTATACGTTTCAACATTAACTTGCCATACCTCTTAATGGATTTGCTTCCTCCTTCCACAACCACGACATTAATTCCCTCAGTGATCACACAAGTGCCAGTCATCCGGTTCTCATGGGCATTGACATCAACTTTAAAGCGGCTCTTTTTGTGGGAGAGGTCATTGATTCTATATACTGAAACAATTGTTTCCAAAGTACTTGGATCCTCAAAGAGCTTTCTCTCTTTCTTTTCACGGCGCTCAGCAGGCGTAAGCTTACGTGCAATATTCCTGTCAATGTGAGCCTGTTCACGCTCAGCAGCTGCAGTGCGGATTTCCTTTTCAAGCCTAGTAGGATCTTGTGTCGCTTCAGAGCCAAGCACTTTCATTAAATTGCTCATTTTAACTTTCGGCTTTGGAGGTTCAATCAGGCCTTGTCTAATCATCTCCTGCTTATCTTTCTCCCGACCCAAACGACGCTGAGTACGCAGTTTCTTCTGTTCTTTCTTAGTTAGCTTCAAAGGTTGAGGTGGCGGAGGAGGTGCCTCAGCAGGGGGTTCAACGGGAAGTGGGTGTTCTATGTATATAGTAATCTTTTCCATGTTGAATTCAAACTCAGACGTAACTCCATCAATCATTTCACCATAAGCAGCAGTGGGCAGAAGAGTCTTATCCCTAAAATTCAGTACCATAAATCAGTAAGGAGAAATTTAACAAAAAATATGCAAAAGCACTGAGAACAAAAAAAAAACAGAGAAAATAAAATAACATAGCCAACATTAATATCCTCGCCAAGAGCAATATCCTAATTTCAGAATATTGCAAATTTCAGGAGACAAATTTGCCTCTTCTTTGTGATAAGAAAAGGTAGACCAGGATTATAAAGCAAAGTCTGTAATGAAAGACATCTACTTATATCTTTGATGATGACCCTCTATGATACCTCAATAAAATTTAAATCATACAAAATTAAAACAAAATATCAACTTACCACCACTCAATTTCGGGAATTGGGTCTTTAGGCTTTTCTTTGGTTATGACCCTCTCTGATACCTCAATCAAATTCGGATTAATGTCAGGGGCTGCTTTTGCCTTTGCATGCAGTGCCTGCCTCGCTTTCATATCTTTTGCTCTTTCTTCCCCAAATTGACTCTGTGATCACGGACTGAACCTTAAATCCAGGTAATTATAGCCACAAGGAAACAATGAGAGAGAAGAAAGGGTAGAATGCATACCTTCAATTTGAGCATTTCAGCCTCCTTAGACCATTTCCCTTCCTCTACAAACTGAAAAGTCATCCGCTTGGGTCTCAAAAGCTTATTCTTATCAATGCCCATCCTTGGATCATAATGAGGATTTGATTCGGGATCAACATCCAGTTCAGGTTTCAGAATTTGGAAAGATTCCTTTTTCTGCTTATTGATGTTCACCTATATGTTTAGACACATAATATTGAAGAACTTAATCTCCATCCAAGATTACCTTGTTCACAAGTAGAAACCAGGTTATTAAAAGACTACTGCATTAAAAATAGAAAAATAACGAACCTTTAGTGTGCTCAAGTTGCTTGGTTTAGTCACATTCACTACATTTCCATGTTCATCTATTTCCCTACCAAGTGCATCTACGCGAAGAACGGGGGCCTTGGTAGGCTTCTGTGGCACAGCAACTTCTGCTGGCACCTGTCCAGGGAACAAGTTTATAAGTGGTGCAAACTGGGGGTCCTGACGAAACCCCATTTTAGCAGCAAGTTCTTGGGCACGTTTAACGGCTTCAATATTGGGCACGCTAGTAAGATCAGAAAAAGATGCCACGCCGCTAGCAAATGGAGTTACAGAGGCTGCAGTGACAGCAGATGAAGAGGAGGAATTTGTCAGTGACCCCGCTGAAACAGCATTAGTAGCATCTGTTGATGGAACTATCCCTTGTGCAGCTTCAGTACTAGAAAATACACCTTTCAATCCCTCTTTTGATCCAGATAATGAACTACCATCCAAACTTGCACTAGTACCTTTGCTCAACTGCATGAACAAAGACAAGAATCACAAATTGGAAAATACATATAACTAGAAGAGCAAGAGAACATACAAACAAATGTCAAAATTGGGCAGAAAGGAACTTACGAGGGGTATCTTCTTCAACTTCTCTGAAAGTTCCTTCTGCATTTGTAAAGCCTTCTTAGCTTTTGTTAAAGCATCAAGTGATAGACTTCCACTTTTTCCAGCTGCTGAAGATGACCCATCTGTACTAGATTTTCCAGGAACCTCATGAGATCTGCTAATACTAACTCCCTTATTTTCATTTGTGTTTGAAATTGAAGATACCTTGGTAGGAAGGGGATGAACAGGGGCCATATAAGGCTCTGTTGAACTGGTTGATTTCTTGGTGGCTAATTCCTTGGTGGCCCCCTGTAAGAACGGAAATTAAATACACACGTCACATAAGCTCAACAATAGAAAGCTGCCAAAAAAGACCATTCAAAATAAAAGAAGAATCAACAAAAACATATGAAAACACTTCAATGCAGACACTCTTAAAAATGTTCAACACAGCTCTAGCCGATACAATCAAAAGCAAAAAGGCTCCATTGTTCCAGCAGACATAAAGCATACTAGCAGTATAAGAAACATCACCTCTATAGTAAATTCTAGGCTTTCTACTTGTACACAAACTATAACATCAAAGATAATTCCGACAAAAATAACCAAGCCTCAAAGCATAGATAATTCATACACAATGAAAATTATTAACCAAAACATAGTACCATAATTATAAATCAACATAATCTGACAAACATTAAAAAGAAAAAGAACTGTAAAACACATCTGAAGCAAAGATAAAGAATAGACAACAAATTCAGAGCTGGAGAAAACTCACATCCCCAGTTAGATTGCCACCATCGAAGGTTCCATCAACTATTGGCTCATCATAAACTTCTTTATTCAACTTCAAATCATTCGAATCAGCTCTCTTTGCATTCACAATCGCAACTGAATTATCGTCATTATCAGCAGCATCCTCTTCTTTTGCATTATCATCAAATCTCCTTCTATCTCGCTTCTCCTCCAAAACACTACTAGACTTCTTTTCCCTCTGAGAAACCCTACCCTCGCTCTCTCCTCTCTCTTTTCTCTTCTTCCTGGCTTCATACTCCGATTCCTCGGTCCCTCTCTCATCGTACGATCTCTCTCGCTTCCGCCTCTCTCTGCTACCTTCTCTTTCGTCTCTCGCATCGTAAGATCTCTCCCGAGAAAGCTCTCCGTCCTCGTGCTTCGAGGATTTCTGGTCGATTCGCGGCTCGCGAGATCTCTCGCGCCTGTCCCTGCTCCCTTGGCGGTCATCATCCCTCGGGTCGTAAGATGACTCGCGGTCGCGAGAGGGCTCTCGATCCTCGAGCTTGAATGACTTATGGCGAGATTCCCGGTCCGATCGGTGATGGTGGCGGCGGTGGCCGTCGTCTCGATCGCGATCTTTGTCCCGAGATCGGTGCTTATGGTCCCGGTCACGGTGGCTTTTGGTGGAGTCGCGGTCGTGATCGTGAACATCACGCCGGCGTTTGGAGGATTTTTCCTTGTCGGAGGAGCGATCCATGTCTAGGGTTTTATGGAGGGCCTCCCTTTTTTTTTTATCTTCCTTCAAGTTCAAGCGGAAACTTGAAAAAAGATGAAAAGTATAGTGCTATAGAGCCCGCATAAGAATGGGCGGCGATAATGAGCAATTTTGTGGTTCAATTTCCACCAGTTTTCAAGCTCGTAATTATAATTGTGTGCGTGTAATTTTTTTATCTAAAAAGTAGGTAAAAATAAAAGTAACCAGGGTTTGTTTTTTATTTTTTTTGTTTTTTAACCTTGAGCACGTGTAGTTCTTTTTAGACTCATCAGCAATCATTTTGCCTTAACCCAAAAAACAAAAAAAAAAATGGCGGTTGCCCTACGTTTGTAGCGTCCAAGATCTCACAAGCACGTTTAGTTCTTGTTTTTTTTTTTTTTTTAATGTGAAAAATAAAAAAATAAAAGTAATATTCCACAATTTTTAGCACGTTTAGTTTTATTGTTCGGTCTCGCTAAAAAACTTGACTCGTGACTATATCACATACTTAGTCTTTTACAACTAAACTAAGATTGTTAAAATGGAACCGGTCATTAAATTAAAAATATTAATGAGTTAAGATTCGACCGGTTAAATATGTCGAATCAATATTTGAACAAGTATTTAATAATATATATCTATAAAAGTAATTAAAAAATAATAATAATATATAAAAATTAAATATTAATTTTTTTTTAGTTTTAAAGATTTAATTCAAAGTTTTGATCAAATTTAAAACTAAATTAAAATTTTTAATTGAATTTAGAATTCAAATTATAATTTAAATAAAATTTATGATTAAATTATAATTTATAAATTTTTTATTTAACTTGAATCGGTTGGACCGGTCTGATTCTTACCGATTTTTACTAGTTTTTGATCGATTTTGACTGGTTTAAATTTTGTGAAAATTTTCCCTTGAATCTACCCGGATCCCTAACTGGTCATCAGTTAAACTGGTTGGATCGGTTGATCCAGTCTGATTTTTACAACAGTGCACTAAAGTACTTTTTTTTTTGGTAAATAAAATGAGAAAGCGTAATACTATCTCAACTTGTCATGCCAAAAAGTATTGCACTGGAATCTAGAGAGAATGTAAACAGTCTAAATGGTTACGTTACAACTCACACCAAACTTTAGTGTAGGTTCAACCCTACTAATTATCTCAATAAGTAATCGAACCTAAGACCTAGTCTAATAATATTCGATACTTTTACCGTTAAACTATAACTTTCCGTAGTCTAAACTACTGTATTAAAAACTGGTAATATGTGCATCAACAGCCTATCCGGATGAAGCGATGAAACTGGGCCGCTAATGGACCATGTCACTTGTACAGTTTGTATGGATCAAAACCCACTCATACAGGCTCACAGTGCCAACAAGGCCTCTTCCTTGAAAAGGTATTTGGTTAAGCTTTTATGGGTGTTGATTGATGTTGTATTTCAAAACTCGGAAGAATAGTGTTTTGTAAATTTTTTTGAAAGTTATTGTTTTTGGATAATGTTAATTGAACTATAACATTTTTTAATTATGTTTTTCTTTAAGATCTCTTAAATTTTAAGTTTGACCACAAAACACTCCAAGTTTATTTTATTTAACAATAATTATCATCAATAACACAAATTAGCACTCAATAACATTATTAACAATTAACACGAGCTAAACCAAACAAACTATTTAATTATGGACGTGCATGCTTGTGTGTTATACAGGTGCAAGTCATCCTGCACATTATACTGCAAGGCTATGTTTGACACTCAGTAAAATTTGCTATATAAAAAAATAAACAAAGTGGATATCATCAGACTATAACCTTTTTGATCAATAATCTCTCAATATTTGTTGTCTTAACACGCATGCGTTTGGCTGGGGGGGGTGGGGGAGAAGAGGGAAATGTAAATTTCGAGAAAATATGGTATGCATTATTTTGGCAACACATTGTAGTCTTGAAGAAAAAGGGATTATATTTTTAGTTCATTGAAAATAAAAAATGCTCTCCCATGCGCAGACCTTCCTTTTCCTTTCATCTAAATGGGTCGCTGTATCCAATACTTATCAGTTGTTTATCACTTACCAGCATCAAGCACACAAAAAGAAAAAAAATCCACTAAAGAATGAGAATTGAAATTACACCATGATAAATGATGTTGTGTAGAAGAGGAAAAATAAAGCCACCAGTGTAGCGAGCGTAATTTATGCACGAAGATGTAGAAACTGAAAACACTTTCAATTCAATCAAAGAATAAACAACATAATTTCATGGAAACAGCATTAAGTCTCAGGTGAATTACAGCCAGCCAATAAGTGCAGCAAAGTGATTAATGGTTGCAATATCTAATTCCTATTTTGTTGACACGATTCACAGACAATCACAAGCTAGCTAATTATGCAAAATGTGCAACAAATATTGAATCCATCCTTGTTCTACAGCAGGCGCTTCTGGTTTCATTTTGTATATAATGCAGCAAGGAAAACCAGCATCTCCAAGTAGAAGATAGAGCTTCACTGCATGCTATTCTACCTCATGTCTTCTCTCACCATTTGGGCAAATACTTTACGCATGGAGACACCAACCACATCGTCCTCATCGCTTCCTGCGCTGAACCGTCCTGTGCTTACACTGGTTTGAAAGCTACCGGCACGAAGTATTTGTGTACCGGGCCGGCTACCATGGCTTGACTTTTGTTCATTCTCCTGGAGTTGAAGTGCACATTCCAGATTCCACAAGACATCTCCCATAGAAGGTCTATTGACACCGTACTCCACCATGCATTTCTCAGCTATGTCTCTGAACTTCTTCGATGATTCTGCCTCTATTTGGCCTTGCAAAAAAGGATCTACAATTTCCTCCATTTGCCCTCTCCTATTACATTTTGATGCCCATTCCACCAAGTTAACCTTTTCTCTTGGAAGCGATGGATCGATAACAGGTCGACCGGAAAGAACCTCTAACATAACCACTCCAAATGAGTAAACATCAGATTTCGCGGTCAGTTTTTGCCTCACCAAGTACTCTGGATCAAGATATCCAAAGCTTCCTTTCACTGCTGTGCTAACATGTGTCTGATCAATCTCGGGGCCAGTCTTTGATAGTCCAAAATCAGCAACTTTCGCCATTAACTTCTCATCTAGGAGTATGTTTGCAGATTTGACATCACGATGAATAATTGCCCTTGCAGATCCAGTGTGAAGATAATGAAGTCCTTTTGCTGCTCCAATGCAAATTTCTAGCCGCTGCCTCCAACTTAAGTTTGGACGATTGGAGCCGTACAGATGTTCCTTCAGGGTCCCATTCTCCATGTACTCATATACAATGATCATTTCATTCTTTTCATCACAGTATCCAATCAAAGAGACCAAATGACGATGTCTGAACTGAGAAAGCATTTCAATCTCTGTCCGGAATTCTGCAACTCCTTGTGAGTGGGATGTTCCCCTCTTCACTGCCACCATTGTTCCATCACTCAGAACTCCCTTATACACCTTTCCAAAGCCACCGACGCCAAGAAGCAAGCTTTCACTGAAGTTATCGGTAGCCTCTTGAATTGCCACAAAAGGGAAGCGATACCCAAAAGTAGATGTCGAAAACCTTGCAATTTCGTAGGAATCTACGTCTTGAACACCATCCTTGGAAAATTGATCCTTTGACTTCAAATGCCAAGTACGCACTAGTTTTCTTTTTCTCCAAAACACAAAACCTAAAAGAACAACTACAACAAATATCCCTATGGCAATTCCAACAATTAGAATGACATTGACCTTGGAACTTTTGGAGGAAAAGGAGTCCAAGGCGTCAAGGCTGTCCCTAGAATTGCTTATTTTCATGATCTCCAGCCCATTAAGAATGGCATTTCGGTATGCTTGTTCTAAAACGGAGGGGCCAACACCAACCCTGAGCGTACGATCACCACTTACACTGGTTATAGCATCCATGAAGTAAGGAGCACCCGAGATACCTTTTGTGACATTAAGAAGATCGAGATTTTGATAGACCAACGAGGAACCAAGGTAAACATTGAAGTAGAACCGCAAAAAAGGACTATCCAATATATCACAAAAATGGAATCGAACCAGATAATCAAAATTGGGATCAACATTGAAAAGCCATGTGACATTGGCATTAGTGTTGGGATCAGGCTCCGAATTCAATCTTGTAGCAGTTCCATACACAGAGAGAGGAGCAAAATACTGCATTTGCCCTGCCATTGTGGAATTGACCGCTGTTATATTTGACACGAACTGTGCTAGGTTGTTGTGTTTAAGAAATGTGTCATCAGAAACCCAAAGCCGCCACAGAGTATCATTTTGGGGGAAGACAGTTTCATTTCCCATGTTCACCCTCTGAACCGTCTCGAATGCCTTATTCAACAGATTTTGGTAATTGCCCGGAGGACTCACACTCCCGGCTCCCTCAGGCATGAGCTCATCAGGAAGTGAGAAGACTTCCAAGGCATTCACAAACGCAAGTGAATTGGCAGAAGGAGTAAAAGTGAGAACAAGCCTATCAGTAGCTACATTGACAGAGTATTCCCTAACATCAGAACCCATCTTCATTAACTGATATTCCCTGAAAAGGGTGAAATTTTGGGCAGACACAGAGAACTTTGCAATGCTCAAATTGTAGGTTCCAAACACAAAAGGAAAGAAATGAAGGCGGATCCAAAACCGGCCACGTTTCGTGATCGGAAATGTGTAGAGGGAAGTTCCATTGAATATTCTTGCAGTTTGAGAAAGAACAGGATCATATGCGGAGGGAGCAGAACTTGGATTAGTTGTATTGGCAAAAATATCAGATGGGGTTGAAAGAATATTGGGGTAGAATTTGTCAGCCACAAATACTCGATTCCCCACTGAGTTATTTCTGGAGGATCCGCAATTTATCAAGTAATTATCTACAGGAGTATACCCCAATGAAAAACCGATCAAACATATTACAGAAGAAAAAAAGACGAGAAGCGAAGGGATCCCAATACTCACCATGACAACAACCACCAGAGGAGAGAGAGAGAGAGAGAGAGAGAGAGAGATTATCCGAGACTTTACAAAGAGTTGGGTTTCTAATCAAATTCAACAGACGAGGGAGGCTAATGAATGAGGAGAGCAGAAAGAACTGTTAAAAAGCAGAGATCAAACTTGATGCAGTAACGGAAATGAGGCCTATATTCGTAAGGAATAAATGTGCAACGGCAACACAATCAACGGGCGTGTAGATCAGGTAGGAACCAATGGCAAAAGAATTTTATAAAGGCTGATATATTATAAGGTGAAAAATGCAGCCGAAATGGCAAACCTGAGGGCCCTCAAAAGCTGCTGGGAAGATCAAAGATAAGCGCTGAATTGCTTCACCAGTCAGTCATCAATACCAGCTATCAAGAACTAATGAGATGAAATCAGGGACAGAATCGAACAAACAAACAAAAGAACCACCCCTCAAAAAACCCAAGAGAGCTCACTAGTCCACAAGACTGTAGAAACATAAAGAAAACAGACAAAAGCGGGCACTCATTGTGCAAGCATCGCGTTGCAAGGCCGGCATTAGTTCATTAATTAACGTATTTGACAGCAACCCACCCAACCCAGACATTTTTATTTTTTATTTTTTATGGATTATTTTTCAAATCCTTTTCGTCTTGGCTGTGACGTCCTTTTTTGACAAGTCAATGCTATTGGAAAGCGAAAGTAGGTTCAAATACAACGTGGGTCTGAACAGACGTCAGACAGAAGAGAACGGCATAATTGAAGTAAGAGGATTGGATGCCAGCTATCCTAAAAGCCCTCTCCGTGTGAACAGATAATAAAGAGCGCTTCCCTTTTACAAAAAAAATAAAATAAAATAAAATAAAATTACGTGAATACATTTACGTTAATACACAATAAATATATAATAATTTAAATTATTAAATTTTAAAAAATATATTAAATTAAAAAAATAAAAAAATAATTTAAATTTTTATATCCCCGCTGTATGTTTGCCATCCTGTTTACTTGTAAACGGCCTCCACCTTTCATTCTTTTCTTTTCCTTGTAATACACGTTCCGTACACAATGTACCGGAGTAATGTGACAAATTGCGCTGATGCAGTATAATATTGGAAAAGATTTATTAAATTTTAGGAAATAAAAATTATCATTATTGCGTCGCTACGCAATGAAGTCTGTTTTCCTTTTGGGTCAAACCAGGTTACCTTGGCAATATTTATTGTTTATCATAAAGTTTTAACGGAAATGTGACATTGAAAAGGTCAATTAATTGCAAGACTCAATAGGTTTCCAGTGAATTTGGCATCAGAAGCCGCTCGAGAGTGGGATCTCTCTTTTAAGAAAAAAAATATTTTTTTTTGTTTTTAATAAATTTTTTTTTTGTTTTTAATAAAAATATTACTGAGAATTTTTATTTTTAGGTGATTATTTCACTTCTATTTTTTTCATTTTGGTGCGATTGTTTGGAAGCACCAGTTTTAAGGAACTTGAGATATTTTTCAAAATAATACTACATAAATAACAATAAATAATCATAAAATTTTATATTTAATAATTTATTTATTTATTTTTTATAAATTTAATTATTTAATAATAAACATTATTTTTTTTTCTATTTTTAATAAGAGGGGAGACGTCAAGGAGTCCTTTGCAGGTATTTAGTTGGACCTGCAATTGTTTTGTACAAAAAGACAAGTGAGAAGCTTCCTCCGTGCTGTGCTTGGAATAATTAATTAATTAATTAATTAATGGTATGACATTGTACCATTTGTCCTTCATTTGTCCTTTTGACAGTGCATGCCATTGCCCATGTGCCAGACGTGAACGCTTGTTTCCACAACTGACAAGCCCTGGCGCAAATGACGGAGATTGGAAGTACTGTACACATTTATATACCGAACAATCTTTTTTTGGGCTTTTTTTTTTTTTAATAATAATACTAAATTTTTCTTAAAATCGTATTATAAAATATTTTAAAATATATAATTATGAAAAATTTATTAATTTTTTTGATTTGATAGTATTAAAAAAATTAAATTTTTTTATAATTATATATTTTAAAATATTTCATAACACGATTTTTAAAATATTTAATATTACTTAAAAAATTATTGTGAATATATTAGTTATTAAACGTTAAAATTAAAATTAAAGTAATTATTATTTATATATCTTATTCAATTCAACTTATAATAAAAGAATTCAAAAAAAATTCTTTTAAATTAATTACGGTAATTACTGAATTTAAAATTAATAACATACATACAGTCAATATTCAAATTAAATAAATTTAAAATTTAAAATCTCTAACACTATGTTTGGAGTGACAAAACAGTGGGGAGAGAAAGTGAAGAGAATGAAAGTGGTGAGAAAGAAAGTAGAAGGAGTGAATCTAATTTTCTCTTATATTGTTTGGAGTGATAAAAGAAATGTGAGGAAAGAAAGTGAAGAGAAAATAATAATTTGTTTGGAAATGAAGAGAAAGTATAGAGAAAGAAAATTTTTTAATAACAAATGACAATTATACCCTTGAACCAAATTAATGTATAATTAGAAGATATTGTCTATTGTGTTATTTATGTACTAGAAAATCATTTGTATTTATTGAGATAAATCTTAAAAAACTCTCTTTTGAAATAATTGACGACGTGGTTATTATTTTAATAATAAAATTACAATTTGTTGGCTTGTAATAAATTATTAATGTTTATGACAATGTGCTTCATTCTCAGTTGGTAGCAGCTTCAGTTGAACAAGCACATTTTGAAAGGATTTGTATCGGTAGCTTGCCACCTAGGAGTGAAAGGCGCCAGTATACCATGGCCCTTAAAATTTCAATAGTGCAAATTCATTAGCAATTAACCATATAAAACATTCAGATTGCGATTGACATGCCCATACATGTGCCCCATAAGTTCCAATGGAGCCAATAGCAATAATGGTATATAAGAGACAAAAAATGGGACACAGGCATGATTAAACTAGAGGGTAGGCACAATGACAACTATAGAACTACAATAAACATAGAAATCTCTTTCCATAGACTATACTCATCACACTCACTGATCAAATAAATATGTTAGATTTCAACAACGTCATTTACAACAACAAATTTGGCCTTAAACTACTGCTTTCCTCCCAATTGCAATAAGGAACAGATACATCACCATAGTCCTTCAAGCTTCACCTGGACAATTGATATCTGACCTTTCACATTTTTGTCAGCCTTCCTTAGCTTGTAGAATGGCTATATTTTTGTCATAAAAAACTAGTAACCTTTCTCGGAAAAAAATTTAAGTTCTGCATCTTAAATGTAATTCAATCACAGCTAACACAAAGGATAACCACATCAAGAGACTTAATTAAAAGACACTGGAATCCATGAAAACAAAATGGAAAAAAGAAAAAGAAAACAGACTTTCCCCATGCCCCATACTCGACAGTATGGGAAACTCGAGAAGCCCATAAAAGGAAGTATATAAAGTAAAAAGAGGAAGGGGGAAAAACACAACCAAAATTGTTTTTACATGCAACAGGGAACAAAGATTGAAGATGGAGTAGATTATTTGTATGGAAATCACAACAATATGGGAGATTAAATGTTCATCGTTTCATTCTCAACATTTAGTTTATAACCAAATGGGAGTTTCAAAAAAAGTGATCAAGAAACTGATGGCGATTAAAACAAGCAATGAATTCCTCAGGACAATTAACAAGAAACAAGAAAATCGCCATTAGATAACTGATGGGTCACAAATAAAACTGCCCAGTTTACTTTTCCACAGCACTTTCTCGTGAACCAAACAGAACATCAGAGCCCAACACTACTGAAAATAACAAAAGGTGAACCGTTTTGATCCTTATAACGATCCGAAATTATAGTTCGAACAAACTTAAAAAAACAGTAAATTCCAAGAAATCAGATTTGAGCCCTTACAATCTACATAGCCATCGTTTACAAGCTTATGTTATCAAGCAACCAAATTTAACCTTAACTAGGAAACAAACTTGACAGAACTGTTCAAGTAGAAACGATAACCCATGATATATAGAAACGCAGCGAAAGAATATTACCGATAACAATAGAGAATTCAAGATCCAAGAAAACAGGATGATAGACAGAGGCAAACTTTAACCGAAAAAGAGAGAGGCAAAAACTAACCATTTAACCCATAATTTTGCTGAAACAAAGATGAGATCAGACCTCTATCTGTAGCACCATACACCTTAATAAGAAAGAGAGAGGCAACAACCCTCCCAAAACGATCAATTTTTTGAAAAAAAAAATTTCAATCTATCGTGCTTTCAAACCCCAACCCCAAAAGGAAAACGAAATGGAAATAATCCCAACGAAATTAATTTTAAAAATGAAGGCTCACCTCAAATTAGCCATCTGGGTCTGGTCTGGACTCTAGAGAACGAGGGAGAGGGACGATGGAAACTGTTACAATTTGCCCCTCCTCAAGGACAACGACGGTCACGACCAAAACGAGATATGAGCCTTCTTCTCAAATCTAATGGCAACTTCTACAGCTACAGCATACTGATTTGAGAACTCATCAAAAGGGGATTATGGTATCAGAGTTGGCGAGTCACTTCCCCTTTCTCAGTGCTTCTGAACGTTGTAGTGAGGGTGTTGCAGTCATTTTACTGTATGAATGGTGTTGGCAGCCACTCTTTCTCTCCATTTTGGAGAGAAAAATCGTACAGTACGGAGCCATTAACTTTTCCCCTCACTTTCGCCTGACTTTCTTTCCTCTCTTACTATTACTGCACTCCAAACGGACGAAAATAGGATTCCACCGTGATTTTCTTTCTTCTCCCTTTCTTTCTCTTCTATTCTCTCCACTTCAAACACACTGTAAGTATTATAATTAAAATTTAAATTTGAATCTTAAATAAAAACAAATATATCACATTATCAGAAAGCTATTACGTCGAGTGCCTGATAGCCTTTTTTAGGTTCCGATTTGGTGCACATGACTATGTTTTTTTTGACTGAGCATTATATATATTTGTGCACGAGTCATAAGATTATTCGACCCTGTCGGGTCCAGTGATTTTCTGTTATCAAATCGTCCGATCCAATGTATCTTACATACAGTAATATTCATACAATACTTTTTCTTTGTTTTTAATTTTAAAAAAAATTAAAAAAGCATGATTAGTACTTAATAAATATGGAATTAAAGACTATAGTGAGCTAGGCTGTTGCCTCGAATTATGAGAGAGCATATTTCACATTGTTAAGTAAAAATCATACATCACTCGTCAACTCTATAAAATTAAATTTGTATGTCAATTTTGTAAACTCAAGTTTAATTCGGTAATCTTTTCTTTATTTTAAAGAAAGTCAGATGGAACACGTTTGAAAAATCTTGCCTGGTCACACATTCTTTTAATTTTAATTAAAATTACGTAGATATGTTTAAAAAGATATATAAAAAATACATAATTAATTTAATAATATCTAATAATTTATTTATTTTTTTAATATAATATATCTTTTATGTTTTAACGGTTCAAATTATTACGTATTTACTGCATACCTACAGTTGGGTGCCTAAAAGGTATTTTTACTCTTGTAAATTAAGTGGATAAAAAATATATCGTATAAAAAATATTTTATATTATACGTGATAATTTATACAACATAAAATAATTTTATTATGATATAATAAACATTTATATAAAAATCTGCCTATATAGTATAAAATACTATTAGTATAATACAAAATATTTTTTTATTTGCATATAATATAAACTTTTCATATCAATTGTGGCCACGAGACTACAAATCGACGTAGTTGAACTCTATAGTATTTTATAAATATTAAGTTTATATTTTGTATTTGATTTAGTCTTTAAGTATCACCTAAAACATAGGGCTAAAATTCAAATTAATACAACGTGGTTTGAACATTTATCACAGCATGATGTTTTTCATCGTCAACAAAAACATGCTCAAACGGTAAATGGTGATAACTTTACTTCAGGTTGACCAACAACAATTTTTCATGCGTTCAAGTTTCATGATAAAATAAATTTGTTAAAAAAATAATAATAAATAGCAAAATATACCAAAAAAATCATTATAGATCCATATTTTTCTAGCTTTATAGGTTAGGAAATTCCATAACTTAATATTAGAATGATTGAATAATTTATTAAATGATGGTAAATTTCCTCAGTTAACCTTTATATTTGAAAAACCATAATAATTTGTACAAATAAAAAATTATAATTTTTCACAAACTTTTATAATTTTATGATTTTCCACATTCTACTATGACTTATGATTCTTTGATAAAAAAAAAAGTCAAAATTTACGACATTTGTATACTTTATTGTGAATTTTAAAATAAAATTTGTTTGTTTTGAAAGTTTCTTATGATATGTTTAATAAAAATTATTCAAATATGGTAATCTATAACCATGTCATGGCCCATAAAATTAGAATTTTTTTGATTAAGAATTATATTTTTTATTTTGTGCAATTTGTAATTAATTTTAAAAGATTAAACTTTATTTTTGATTTTTATGATAAAATATGTATCATTGACAATTTTGATCAGTCAAGTCATACTGTTTATTGCTTGAGTGTGCTTTTGCTAATGATGAGAGACACAGTATAAAGTTGATTGAAAACATAAACAGGCTCTATTATTTATTTTTTTTTAGTAAATAAAATGGGAAAGGCACTAATTTATCACTGCCATGGTGCACTGCGTTGGCGTGTAAGGTGGATGTAAATAATACAGATCATAGCTCACATCAAGTTTAGCTAAAATTTACCCTCATTGATTATTTTAATAAGTACTTAAATATACATTTTTTGGTCTGATAATATTCCATATTTTTACTGTTAGACCATAATTTTTAATGATTGAGGAGACTCTAGTATGATAAACATCCAAACTACATGTTACAATTTAAACGCCAAAATAAAAATCAACCAAATTTTGTTGGGGACAAGAGCCACTCTTATATTAAATTAGTAATAGATTTGTGAGATTTGTGAATTTAATCATATTTTTTTAAAAATTATTTTTAATTTATTTTATTTAAAATAAAAATTATAAATTATAAGTTCAAGTATTATTTTTTTAAGAATTTTTAAATTTTTTTTAAGGAAAATAAAAAGAACTTTTTTTTTTCCATTTTTAAGAAAACAAATTTGGAATTAGTGTTTTTTTTTTCTTTTGAGGAAAAAAATTATAGGTAAATTTGAGAGATTTTTTTAATCTTTTTTCTTTTCTAAAAAGGAGGATTCGTGAAATAATTTTTTAAAGTATTTTATTTTATTATAAACTTTATAGCTATAGAGATTTAACCATAGTAAATCAATAGAATTTTTATTTGATTTATATTAATTATGAATCATAATTCTAATTGTGATAGAATTTTTATAATTACAAAATATTTAATATTATTTTTAATTTACAAATTTATGAGGAATCGTCACATGTCAGAAAGCGAAAGATTGAGATTTTCTCTCAACTTTGGCTTTATATACTTATACTAGTAATAGATCCGCACGATGCATGAATTTAATCATATCTGTAAGTAAATTTATTTTTACTTTATTTTATTTAAAACAAAAAACAAAAAAATTCTAATTTCAAGTTTTTTATGAATTTATTAAACTTTTTTAAGAAAATAAAACGAATTTTTTTCTTTTTAAGGAAAAAAAAAGGAAAGATTTGGGAGTGGCGTGTTTTTATTTTTTTCTCTTTTGGAAAAATTTTAGCATTTCTTTTTTCCTTTTAAAAAAAATATTGGTAAATTTGAAATTTTTTTAATTTTTTGTAAAAAATTTGGATTCAAAGAAAATAATTTTTTCTTTTTTTTTTTTGATTATTTTCATTTACTAAAATTTTTTATAATTATACAGATTTAATTAGTGTCAAAGTAATATATAAATCTATAGAATCCTTATTTGATTGCAATTAAATTTATAGTAATTGATTTATAGAATTTTAATTGTAATGAAATTTTTATAATTATAACATATTTCAATATTTTTAATTACTATTTTCTTTTATTCTGAAATATTATAATTATAAAAATTTAATTAGAGTCAAAGTAATATTATACAAATTAATAAAATTTTTATTTAATTATAATTAAATTAATATTAATTAATTTATAGATTTCTAATCTTGTTTTAATTGTAATGCAATTTTGATAATGATAAAATATTTAATATTTTTAATTTATAAATTTATAAGAAGTCGTTACATAATAAAGAAAGAAATGTTAAGATTTTATCTTAATTTTAGGTTTATATACTTATATAAATAAATATAGATATAGAATTATGAGGTTTTTTACGCGTATATGAAAGAGTGGGAGCAATACTTTTGACCATGTAACCATAGCGTAACTTTGTAAAATAGTTTCCAACATGTGTTAAAGCTGTCTTATTCTACAAATCTAAGGGAAGCATAGTATATATATATATATATATATATATATATATATATATTTATTTATTTTTTTGTTGGGTGTTGGATGTGATTGATGCTACCATTTTTTGAACAAACGACGTTGTGTTAAGGTCTGGATGTATTGCCATCTAGGCAATAAGAGTGTGGTGAGAAGCATAGTAGATTAGTCTTTATCGTGAGAACCTTTTTTGTTTTGTTAGCAGCCAAAAATCCAAATTGGCTTTTCTTTTGAAAAAAAAAATTGTCACTGTGCCGTATCATCCGTCTCAATAGATAGGTGGGATTTCTTTTTTGACCAATGGGATTTCAAGACACAAAACCGACGGGAGGGCCCTTCTTTTTTTATTTGTTTTATTTTTCGCTTGTTGACCTATGAAATAGGGGAGCTAGGGGAGCTAAACATTTTTTTTATTCATGGACCCCACCCTCTCGTCGATTTCCTATACATATTTACCGTACACTTGTTTTTGATAGAATTACGATCACAGCAGATTTTTCTTTTTTTTTTTTTTTTTTCGGTAGAGCCGGCTTTTTGGCGTGTTTGTTGTACTCTTGAGAAAAGGAAAAAAATTGTAATAATTATTTTTTTAAAAAATTATTATTTATTTATTCTTTCTCTATATTTTCTTTCTCATAATTTTTTTTCATTCATCTAAATAATTTATTTTTTTATTATTTTTTTTAAAACCCTGCACTGGAAAAAAAAATCAAAGTCAACTAAAAAACAATGCAGTCGAGGTCTGCTGCTCAACTTTTCCGGCTTGCAGTATTCTACACCGTGCGCTGAAGGGGTTGATAATTTGGTCCAAGCTGATGCGGACAACTTAACGAGACTCACAATGGGCCTGGACATTTGTGTTTTATTAACGTACACCCAACGTATTCTTAACTCGTGCAGAATAACATTTGAGATCGGCAATTATGTCATCAATAAGATAAGCGGAAACAAAAAGGGAAAAAGGAAAATCAAAGGACAATGCCTACTGAGGCATGGCTTGTAGGCTAATTAGCCAGAAAAGTCAAATACTATTATTGATATGAGCACGGTTTTAGAAGCCAATTTTTTAATTTAAAATATTGTTTTGATAGTAATAATTTTGTAATTTTTAATAATATATATATATTTTAAGTAATAATAAATGAAATGATAAAATGTTGTTATTAAATATATGATTATTATTACTTAAAATTAAACATTTGTCATTTTTAAGACACTATCGAATTCAAAGGGTCGAGTTTTTAAGCCTTTTTTTTTTTTGGCCATTCATTGCATTATTCCTCAAGAAATTCGTATATGAAATCGACGCAAACGGGATATCTGCTTATGGTCATGTGGACCACAAGCTTTTTTCCTTATCGATGTTGGGCACATAGATGCTGAAAATATTAATCTGGTCCGCATGAACTGTGTCTTTAACACTGGATCGGCCCCAGAATCTGGAACACATCCGTAATCTAATAAGTGGCGGATTGGATGGCCTCTTGGGCTGCTTCCTCAGACACGGGTTTTCGTCTGGTTGTACAGGCTTCGTTGGAGGCGAGACGGCTGCTTAGGGGTCGCTAGGCCTGGGAGAGAGTAGTTGAGTTGTATAGTCTCGGCGTTGAGCCTCCATATTGACAAAAAATTAAAATGAAAATAAAAAAAAAATATGAGCAATTTATAATCACGGTCAGAGGAACGCCAAAATGGAATCCTGCTCAGAATTGGAAAACGCAAGTTAATTTTGTACCAGAGATGTACAATTCATACACAAACTGATCCAAAAAGCAAATCTTAAATGACTTAAATACATCTCCTTTTAACCTATTTTGTTGATTTATAATTTCAAAAAAAAATTTATAATTTCATTTAAATAATTTTAAAATAACAATAAAATGATATTAACCGTTAGATAATTGAATATATATAAAAAAAATAAGAAAACAGATAAATTGTCATATACAATATATTTGAAACCATATAAACTGTTAAATAAACTATCAAATGCGACTGTATTGCTAAACTGTTGCTACATATTCAAAATTATGTAATGTTACTCTTTCATAAAATAACTTAACAAAATTTTCCTATATTATCATTTTACAGTATACTAGTAATTACGTTGTTGATCATTATCTCTTTATATTTATTATCTTCTATGTGCTAACTCTAAGCCTTTGTTTGGAAAGAGGGAATCCTACTGAAGAAATGGAATTCAAATAAAATGGGCAGAACTTTATGTTTGAGAAAAGAAGGGAGGAAAAAAAAAAAGAGTGGGCCCAAGGGTACAATCCTTGTACCCACCAAAAAGCATTCCCCCAAAATAATAAAATGCTGTGGTGTTGGAGTTGACATTTTTTTATTTATTTTATTTCAATTTTTAATAACAAGTTACTTTTTTATCTCATATTTATTTTTTAAAATTTTTAAAAATAAAATTAATATTAAAATACATATTATATTCTTTCTTTTTATATTCTACTCATTTTTAAATAAAATATATTTAACTTTTTATCCTCACATTACATTCTTCTAAACAAAAAAACACATAAAAAGCATTTTTTTTCTTCTAACATTTATTACTCGCAACGGTCACACTTACAATTTTTTCCATACTCTTCTCTTTTTTTTTTTTTTTTTTTTGGCTCTAAAGAAGGGGTAAAACAAGCATGGTTTTAGAAGGCCTAAAAGCCTACATGGGCATGAACTGCTGATTGCCGAAAGGGCAAGTTAGAAGTAGCTACCCCAAATCCACAAGTTTAGAAAACACCGACGATATAATACATACGGTGCAAACTTAGAAGTAACAAATTTCCATTCATTATTATCAAAAGACCTACATCTCGTGATTTGGTAGTTTATTTCACCACGGCATCTGCAAACATGCAATGCTTCACAAACCTGCCTAAAGCATAAGCAAGAAAATACTACAAAGTAGGAGGAGGAAATCCATAGGGCCACAAGAAGCCCGAGAAAACAAAACAAGTGACAATGAGAACACAAGGCTTTTATTAACCAGAACCACCAAATCTCTTACACAAGACTCCTAAATGGTTCATTGCTTGTTCACAGCCTGGTTTTGTTACATAACTACTATCTCAGGTTCAATATTCAATATTTTCTTTCTTTAGCAAAAGAGAGAAAATATATATTCAATTCTTTCTCTCAAAAAGGTCCGATAACCTGCGAGCCAAACTCTGCTTTGCCTCAGGAGATACACCATGTCTGCCAATGATCGACTCCAACACTGCCTCTGATAGTAATTTGTTATCTATCTCTGACTTCGCAACTTCTGGCTGTGTTTGATCCTTCGAGAAGCTAACCTGTAAACGGGGTACAATAAAGGTTAAAAAATGGTCACATTTAAGTCAGCATGGGCTGACAATTCAACATATTTACAAGACTAAGGGCGTCACCCCATTCAGTCAGAAAAGTATTATGACTCTGGTTAATTAAACAAGGGCTGATCATTTTCCTATTTGATATAACAATTGAACACTTTAAACAAGTGGATGGCTCAAACTCTTATCAGTTGTCCCTCAAAACAAAAATCTTCCAACTATCAGAAATGTTTTCGATTACCGCTAAGGATCCACGGGGTAATTGAGTGAACAGTATAGAGGATCCAGGAGGAAACTTCTCTTCCTTGAAAACTTCTAGGAATCTTTCAATAGCTTTGGCCTCTGCATCAGTATACAACCCCACAGATTTCCAAAATGCAACACAATTCTCTGCAACTTTTTCCGAGTATTGTTGACCCGTCAGAGGCAAGATCATTGTCACCCGTATGAATTTCTCAAACGGACCTTCAATAATATGACCATGGATAATGATCAGATATCGTGGTTTTGCAGAACCAGTAATGCCATACTAAAAAGAAAAATTAAATCTATACTTTCAGCGATTAAGGTCAATTCCTTTCAACTGGCAACTTGGGAAAATAGCTACAAATTATTACTACCTACAAGAAAACAGAACAAATAGAAATTTTGTCTTTGGCTTTCTAACATTTCCGCACAAAATCAACCTTCTTTAAGTGGTCAGAAACTCCACGAACAAGATGTAAACACAAGCTTAATAACCGGAAACCGGGATTTTAACTGAAAACTGAAGCATTGCATCACAAACAGGACCACTGTTTCGCATCCAAATTCATAGGAACAAATCTGATGGTTCCAATCTTGTCATCCATAACAAACATGAACAGAAAAAAAAAAAAAAAACCTGTTACCTGTAACGATATCTCTGAAGAACTCCACAGAATCCATCAACTCTTGGGCACTCTTGCCCTTCCACTTAACCGCGAGCGTTGGCACCGCACAGTCCTCCAAGTATACACCGATGGCCGTGAACTTGATGAACTTGCCTTCGATTTCCAATCCTCTCGCGCCTGGCTCACAATTGTTCAAAATTACTTATTCCTTGATTAAAGAGGCTAATTCATCAAAAAGAAAGAAAGAAAGAAAAAGATGGGCTAAAGTGCGTAGACGCAGATTAAGAACCTGCGCCTCCTAGGAAGTGAGTTTTGGTCGAGGCTGGAGGATTTGCTGCTGGCGGAAATTTGACAGCATCAACTTCAATTCCGGTGACGGACACTGAAGTAGTGAAGCGTGCTGACAACCTGTCAAAACACAACATAGGAATCCTCAAAACTATAACGTAAAACGAAAAAATTTTTAATTTTTAACAAAGTGATATGAATCGTTAAATAATTAAATTTATTATAAAAAAATTCATAAACTGCCTTTGTTAGAGGAGATTGTAGCAATACTGAAACATAGTCAAGGATCTGCACTATCCAAATGTACATAACTGCATTTGTGGGATTTTTAGTCGTAACATTCAAGTCTTTTTAACTTTCGTACCTCTCTAGAGACAACTAGACAAGGGGAGGAGGAACTTCTGGGATCTCTTTGCATCGGTTACAGTTTTGATGCTCATTTTTGTTGTCCTATTATATAAACTCTTACGTTAGGCGGGAAACTAACATTTGTCATATCTGATTGAGAAGAATCTTTTAAACATTACAAACAGATATTTGCAGCCGTAAAAGGTAGCATTTGGTTCGTGGAGGTTGGAGCCGATTGAGGGGTCAGGGGATTTTAGGGTTTGTCCAGAAGAAAAGTAGGGATCCCGACTTTTGTGCCCCTTTTTTGGTCTCAGGATGTTATCAATTTTTTATAACTATATTGATAAAATATGAAACGAAAAAAAAAATGTATATTATCATTTTTTTTGCTACAAAAATATCAATATAATTGTAAAAAATTGACAGTTTATTGCAATTCGTGCATTATTCAAGAAAAAAAAAATTGGACAGAATCCTCTTATCCGTACCATGCCCTTGTCATCTATCATTAGGTTCAGTGGCAAAAAGCATAGGAAAGAAACTAGGAAAGAGATTCACAGCTCATTTACCTTTGATGGATGGTTGGCTGGTTCTCAAGTGGTTAATTTTGGCTCATGCTCTTAGAATTGAATTGGATTGAACTAAATTAATTGGGGTTTTGCATGTTTGGGCAATGGATAATGGGAGAAGTTAATTATTGTTATGAGCTTTTTCTTGTTAACCAATATAGTATACCTTACGATTAACATGTGCCATGCCAGAATTCTATAGATTGTGAATGCCATCATATCAATTAAGCGGTTTATTAGCCAATCCATCTACAATAACATAACATATACAGATATTGAGCAGACTCCTTAAAAGCTTTCAACTTCAAGATCCTTTTCTCCCAAAGGCACACATAAGAAAAAAAAAAAAAAAAGAGTTTACCACAGATGTTTATTAAAAAAAATATTACCAAGACCGATTCTAGACATGAGAAATGAAGCAGATAAAAAACATATTATTTCTTCAGCCCGTGCTTAGAACTAAAACTCATATCATAAAAGATAGAATAGGTATAAAATTTATAAAAGAAGGATAACTAACCTCACGACCTAATGACCATCCTAATTGACAAAAAAATAAATCTAAAAAATTTAAATTTAAAATTATTATCAAATTTTTTTATTTTTAATTTTTTTATTCATCAATTGGACTCATTCTAGTGTGTTCAACTATTTTTTTCAGTTTAACCAAAAAAAACTATTCTTTTCCTGTTACCATAAACTATAAATTAAAAAAAATTAATCCCATTTGGTAATATGTTTAAATTTCTAACAAAATAAATCAAATCAGAAGAAACTATTTACACGATTAGAACTTGTAACTTATAAATCAATAACATTACACAAAAGCTCGTCCCAAAAAAAAATATATAAATATTTTTGTATTTGTTTTATTTGATATTCGACGCTTAAAAAGAAAAAGAAGGTCTATAACCTGGCAGCCAAGCTTTGCTTTGCCTCCGGAGAATCGCCTTGCTTGCCAACAATTGACTCCAACACTGCATCTGACAGCAATTTATTTTCTATCACTGCATTCTCAACTTCTGGTATCGATCCATCCTTGGAGAAGCTAATCTGTAAACAGGGAATGACAATGATATGGAAAATGGTCACATAAGTTTATTTATGGGATATTAGCATGGCCTGATTAACAAAATAGTAAAAGCTACCACAAGACCAGGGCCATGCCGCTGGGGTTATCCAAATGTTATCGTTTTGATTAAGTCAGCTGAAAAAACTGAGGCAAAATAGATTTCTTTTAAGTAAGTAGGAACACTAGAAGTAGAAGTAAATACTTATAGAAGTTGTCGACATTTTGACCATTCAAAAATTTTTTGTAATATTATTACCGCTAAGGATCCATGGGGTAATAGAGTGAACAAAATGGAGGAGCCAGGAGGGAACTTTTCCTCCTTGAAAACTACTTGGAATTTCTGGATGGCTTTGGCCTCTGCATCAGTATACAATCCCATGGATTTCCAAAATGCCACGCAATTCTCTGCAACTTTTTCAGAGTATTGTTGACCAGTCAACGGCAAGATCATTGTCACCCGTATAAATTTCTCAAAGGGACCTTCAAATATATAACCGAAGATTAGAATTTATCATGGTTCGGCAGAACAGTAATGCAACATTAGAGAAGTAAAATTTTGAAGTAATATCAGGGTTACTTTCTGTCTGCTGTCAACTTAGGATCATAAATATCACTTTTTACATCCTCCAATAAAGTCACACAAAAAAGAAAATTATTTTTGACTTTCTTATTAAATCTTACTTTTTCATAAATTTCGTACTCTTATGTTGTTTTTTCAAGACTAAAACTTAAAACATTAAAAATTAGAGTCTAACTTTTAATTATTAAGAGTTCTTTTGGTACTAAAATTACTTGAATCATCCAGCATCCATGACAGCGACGAGTTGTCTTTTCTTTGTTTGTCTTAACAGCCATGAAATGGTCACAGGGTAAACTTACTGCACAACTACACTCCTATGAGTTGTTTGTCTTAACAGCTATGAGTTGTCTAAACTCCTATAAAGCTACAGAAATTGGGACTAGTGAGGCCCAATTCTCTTCTATTGGATTCCCCACCTAAACAAGCACAAGGGCCTAAATCCTACAAGATATATTTTGACACAAAACTCCCTGCCTCCACCTACATCTCCACGAGAGTCCTTGGGTTTCCTTTCCAACACCAAATAACAATGCAATTCCCAAACCGTACATCCTAGAATCTAATTAAAACCACCGGTTTGTTTGTCAGACTTGCTAAAGAGATTGGTTCTGTGTGAAAGATTGCAGATTCATATTGTCATAAGGTTAAGGTTAAGTGGTAGCGCTAAACATAAAAGCATATGTATATCGTAATCATCTAATTATTTCACGTATCTTAAATATAAGAACAGAATTGCAAGCCACTACTCTTGGTTCCCATTTTCACTAGAATCCAATTATAATCAAGAGATAAAAACAAAAATGCGCAATGTGAAAGTGATTGACACACAATTTTATATATTTAGTAAATGTTTACTTATTTTTAGTAACTTTCTTGCAGTTTCGGTCAGAATACAAAGTAACCTGCAGAGAGCCAAAATCTCGATAAATCACAAGCACGAAGAGACAATCCGCTACCTGTAACAATATCTCTGAAGAACTCCATTGAATCCGTCAATTCTTCGGCACTCTTGCCCTTCCACTTAACGGCAAGAGACGGAACGGCAGAATCCTCCAAGTATACGCCGATGGCCGTGAACTTAATGAACTTGCCTTCGATCTCCAATCCTCTCACCCCTGCTCAAAACAGCACAAAAACCTCTCATTCAATGATCGACTTAAAAAAAAATACAAAATACAAAATCCGCTAAGATCAAAGGGAGACGACGTGGACACAGTAACGACAATTATTCAACGTCGAAGGTGCTTAGATTAAGAACCTGCGCCACCGAGGAAGTGAGTTTTGGTCGAGGCTGGAGGCTTTACTTCCGACGGAAATGTGACATTCTCGACTTGAATTTCGGTGAAGTACGGTGAGGAACTCATTGGTTTTTTTTTTTAATCTGGTTTTGTTTGCTTTGTTTACTCAAGAGACTGAACTTAACGCATGTAGTTTACAATTGAGATGTTGAAATAATGTGTTGCTCCTTAAAGGGAGGGAGGGAGGGGCATAGAAAAGCTGATATGGAAAAGCCGATAGCACGAGACGATAAGTAACGAAAAGTCCGCACGCACAGGCACCTACCGGCTCAGGATTACAGGGGTCTTTAATTAGGTGGATTGGGTAATTATTTATCTACCTAAAAAAGATTGAAAAATTATTGCTTTCCAAGAACAATAATTTCTTTTTTTACCCGAAGAGCAATTATTTTTCAATCTTAATGGTAAATGGATAACTAATCAGTTAGGTGGATGGAGTCAAAAATTGTTAGAGTAAATTGGTCATGCAGCCAACTTTTAATAGAGACAGTCATGGAACTCTCTTGGTTTGTTAGCAACTAATTTCTTTTAATTCTTCATATGTACCAAAAAAAAATTAGTTCTATTAATTTTTGAACTAAGTGAAAAAAAAAAACATGCGCGTAATATTTAGAGGCCACTAAATATAACTTATATCATCAAATTTAAAATTTGAGAACGAAGATTGAAATTTAATCTCAAATTTTATTTATAATTAACTTCCCTTCTCAATTTAAGTAGACCTATATATTTCGACTGACTAGAATTCAATCTGTTTGTCTCATCTTGTTATTTTCAGCATTTATTTCTTTTTTTTTTTTGTTAAATCAGCATTTATGTTCTAATTTAATATTTCTGATGACCTCTAGGCTGCTGGTTAATAAAGTTTCCACGTGGAGACAGGCATCATCGCAAAGTTTTGGTACGATCAGAGGGGTAGGTATGGAGGGTTGACTCGGCGATGGCTACAGGAGCCCGGTGTAAATTGTTTAGGAAAAAATTATTTGAAAAAAAATTTATAAAATTTTGTCTGAATATAATTATTTATATTTGATATATAATTAATTAAATTTTATATATAAAAAAATAAAATTAATTCTTTTTAATTATATTTAAAATTTATATAATTATAAATTAAATATAGATAATTATCTTTAAGTAATATTTTTAATAATTTTTTGTCTGAAAATGTAACGTAACTCGTTGTAAAATCAAAAGTATGTGCCACGGAATGAAAGAAAGAGAACAAAAAAAAAAACCGCAAAACATCAAATTTTATAATTCCACCTATTTATACGTTTGATATCAGTATTACGGCATCTATATTTGTGTTATTATTTTATATTAAAAAATCTTTTTTATGAAAATTAAATAAGAAAAAAATAAAAAAATTATTGTTGTTAAATCTTTTTATTGACATTAACAATAATCTTTAGTAAGAAAATATAGATCCAATCGAAGTTGTTAATTTTTGGTCACGAATCGAATGGTATATAGTTCTATTAAGTTCAAAATGCCATTGTCAAAATGGCTATATAACAATACTGCTCGAAAGTTGATGTCAAAAAACAAAAACTGCTCGAAAGTTCGCTCGCCGAGTTGGTAAGGCGACTTTGATCCTCGTGAGGGAGGTGGGGGTTAGAACTCCCATTCTTCTTCAATTTAAGAGGGTGCTTACAAATGTCAATTGGAGATGTCTCTGTTCAAGGACAACACATGGGGATTGATTCGATAGAAGAGGATTGATTCAAAGGCATTTACTGGACTAAACCCGACAAATTTTTGTGCTTTGTGGCTTTTGGCCGAACTTGCATCCTTTTGGCTATTTTGTTAAGTTTGAACTTCCAGTTTTTCACCTTTTCCTTTCTCCATCCGGAATTGAACTACGTGAAAAGAACGAGTGGACCAAGTGTAGGGGACGTCTTGTTATTATCTGGTAATTAATCAACGAAATTGCCATTCCAATTTGGGAGAAGAAGAAGACGAGCGCCTAGGCTCAGCGAGAAGAAGAGAACCTCACAGAGACTCCGATTCCGTTCTTTAATTCCGGCCTCTGATATTTTTAAAATAATTTAATTAATTTTTTAATGAAAATATTTGTTAATGAAAATATAAAAATTGACTTTAGAAGAATTTTGAATTACCTTTGCAGCAAGTGGTAGGTAAACTAAAAAGTGAGTGTATTATACTTACATAATATATAAGTGTAAATAGAAATACTTTAAATTTGTGCATAAGTATAATAGTATTTAACTTTTTAATTTTGAGTACTTAATTATTTAAATTTTTAAAATTAATTACAAATATTTCAAATTTGAGCACAAGAATATTCAAATTTTGAGTTTTAAGTGGAAAGTACTCAATTGTTATAACTAACTATGTATTTTAATTTGAGTATAAGCACAATTTGTTCTTAAATTTTTAGTTTTGAGTGTTAAACTGCTCAAATTTTTAAAATTAGGTACAAAAACTCGAAATTTAAGTACAAGAAGATTCAAATTTTAGTTTTAAGTACAAAATATTCAAATTTTTATAATTAAGTACAAATATTTTAAATTTGAAGTATAAATACAATTGTACTTATATTTTTAGTTTTAAGTATTTGACAATTCTAATTTTTAAAGTTAAGTACAAATACTCTAAATTTAAATACGAGAAAACTCAAACTTTGAATTTTAAGTACAAATTACTCAAATTGTTATAATTAAGTACAAATATTTTAAATTTGAGTATAAGTACAATTGAACTCAAATTTTTAGTTTTAAGTATTCAACTCTATCAAAATTTTAGTATTAAAAACAAATACTCTAAATTTGAGTATGAGAAGACTTAAATTTTGAATTTTAAGTACAAACATTTTAAGTACAAGCTATTCAAATTGTTATAATCAATTGCAAATACTTTCAATTTACTAGCACAACTGTACTTAAATTTTTAGTTTTAATTATTTAACTACTCAAATTTTTTAAAATTAAATACAAATACTTCAAATTTGAGTAAAAAAAACTCAAATTTTAAGTTTTAAGTACCTAAATATATTCTTATAAAATTAAATACAAATACAGATGTCTCTGTTCAAGTACAACACATGGGGATGGATTCGAGAGAAGGGGATTGATTCAGAGGCATTTGTTGGACTAAACCCAACAAAATTTTGTGCTTTGTGGCTTTTGGCCGAACTTGCATCCTTTTGGCTATTTTGTTAAGTTTGAATTTCCATGCTTCCACCTTTTCCTTTCTCCATCCGAAATTGAACTAAGTGAAAAGAACGTGCCGACCAAGTGTAGGGGACGTCTTTTTATTATTTGATAATTAATCAATGAAATTGCCATTTGGGAGAAAAAGAAGAAGACTACCTAGGTTCAACGAGGAGAAGAAGAAGACGAGGGCCTAGGTTCAGTGCGAAGAAGAAAACTTCGCAGAGACTCCAATTCTCTTCTTTAATTCCGACCTCTTATATTTTCAAAATAATTTAATTAACTTTTTTTATGAAAATATTTGTTAATGAAAATATAAAAGTTGACTTTAAAAGATTCTGAATTATTTCTACAACAAGTAACAGATAAATTAAATGGTGAGTATATTATACTCACGTAACATATAAGTGTAAATAGCGTGTACCTGTCGTTAAAAAAAAAAATTAGCATGCGAGCACCTTTCTATCAATTGACGTGCATTGAATTGCAGCAGTAGATACTTTCATTCGTTTCTGATGGCATTGTCAGCACCTCGAATTACATAATGATGCTACTGTTTCCATTTGAGCCGAGAGATCCTTCTAAACCATCTTTAATTGTCCTCACAATCTTCTGCCGTCCAGCAACTTGGTATTGAGAACTCCAAGAATCCTTTTTTCTTTTATTCTCATCATGTAAACTTGTTTAATATAGAAGGGTACACCATTGTTTAAAAAACCTGTACAACGTTGGATGATGGTTGCAGACTGAGAAGATTCAAAGTTGCTGCGAGCATTGGCACTATGCAAGGCTCGAGCTAGGTTGTCGTCGGCTCGTGCTGCGTCCTCTGCGGTGTCAAAAGTCCCAAGCCAAAGCATAACCATGTGCCTGGAATCCTTAATTTCAGCAGTCTGTCTCCCATGCGGCATTTGTCTAATTCCAACAAACATGTGATGCTGCCTTGACAATGACTTCTTCCTGCCTTGCAAGTCGCCACCTAATCCCCACCTGGTAGCTAGCTTAACATTGTGTTTGGGAGGAAAAAAAAAAAGAAAAAGAGGGAGAGGAATATAAACGAAAAAGATAAACACTTGAAAAATAATTTTAAAAGAGAGAAAAGTGACGGAGAGACTCTCTTATATTAAGATTATTCTTTTTAAAATTAGAGAAATTTGTGATGAAAGTTATTGATTCTTTTACTATTTTATTAAAAAATTATATTACCTTTACCATATATTAATAACTATAATTTTACTTAAAACTAAAAAAATCTCTGCATTCTTTAAAATTTTATTAAATTTTTTATAAAAAAAGTTGTACAAATATTATAAATTTATTAAACTAAATTTATTCAAATATTTCATATATAATTTACAAATCAAATATTTTATTTGTATTATATATAATATTTTTTTCTTTTGAAGGTAAAATGAAAATTATTGTATATATCATTTTCTTCTCCCTCACTTTTTACCCTTTTCCAAATAAGAAATTTTTAGTTTTTCTTTTTCTTATCATCTCTCTCATAAGAGAAGATAAAAAATATTCCTCTCCCTTAATAATCTTCTTCCCCACCCACCTCTCCTCCACTTTTCTCTCCCTAAGATTTTATGTGTAAATCTCTTTCTTCGTCTCCGCTCATTTAATCAATTAAGTAGTAAGACCAACTACTCTTCCCAAAACACCATTATCTAAGCTAGTGATTTTGAGAAACATTCTATCTTTTTAGTTATTACTTGAAGAGTGAAAAGGACAAATTGATTAGGTCTTATTCATGAGAGCGGAAGCCTAATCATTCATTTTATAAGAGTAGGAGGAATTCAACAGGAAGTAACCGTGATAAAGTTCAAGAGTTTAATTTTATGTCATCACATTTATTGAATAGAAAGTTGAACAATTTTATTCATCCCATAACTTTTGCTATACCAATGCTTATCTCAATTACTCCTTCTGGACGAATTAGGAATGAGCTTAGGACGCAAGAAAAAGAAGGAGAAGGTTGCCATATATACATCCAAAAAAAAAAAAAAGAAAACAAAACAAATTTCCTTATACCTACATCACTACAAGGTGTGTATTCCGTTGGATCATTTTGGCTCTGAAACTTTAATCAAAATTTTTTTTATATTTATTCATTTTTTTAAGTATAGTACAAATATAATTTCAAACTACATAAGTTTATTTTATAATTTTTTATTTCAATTGAACGTCGCTTAAATTTTTTCCATTTTCACTCATATTTAATATTGTGTAAAACTCACATAAATGAATCAAATTAAAAAATTCTTCAAAAAAAAGAAAACGTTAATTCATAGATATTCCTTGTTGTCTTCTTTGTTTGGACGAAAATTTAAAAATTGTGGATTTATTTAAAAAAAAATGAGAACTTCCCTACAAAATAAAAGGAATCACCTTAGGACCATGAATGATGGTCATGATTTTATACAATAACCTCTAAACTATGCATGACCACGGGGCATCACGGAGGCGGGGAGTGCCATCGCTATCTCTGAGCCTAAGTTTAAACCCAGCAAGAGGAGTTTGAACTCTTGTTTCAATGTTGCTGGAGATCAAGAATGCCGATTCTTTTTTCACGGTCATAAAACTGACATCCTTGAAGCATGGCTTTAGTACACAAAAACATTGCCTCACATTTTCATTAAACTACAATAGTGAAGTCAAACTTGAATATTTCGACATCAGAACGCTAGAGTGCTAGAATGGCATGTTTATAAATACACAAGCTACAATCAGCTCAAGGTAAGTAATATATGTTACTAGTTGCATTTCTTATATAACATCAAAGCATTTTCTGCTCCGTCAAAAAAATTAAATAAACAAAATCTAAGCATGCCGGAGAATAGAATGACCGAGCATACTATAAGCACCAGAACACGATGCACATTTGCTTCAATGAATACATAGGCATGAAGTTACAAGGGATAGAGTCTAAGCAACAGATCTTCAACTACTCAAAAGATAGCAAATTCAGAGGACTTAAAATCATCATGCTCCTTTATGAGAGATAGTCAGATAGTGCTTAACCTTGGCATAGGAAACTCGTTTCAGACCTTTTTTTGTAACCAAAAAAAAGGAAAGTAAGGATGATGCCTTAGCATTCCTGTCAGAGAGTATTGTGCTCATTCTTAAAGGAAGTATTATATGATTGAGGGTTTTGACAGCACAATATCAAGAATAGGCGTAAGTTTGGCCCTCTATGGAGGAATAATCAGACTTTATTCATTGAAATTCATTCAAAATACATACAAAGCTGTCACTTAGCTAATTTATATCCACCACTTTCAAGCACTTGATATGGATTAAAAATAATAAGCGAAAGCTTTGGTCTGAAATTAATATTATAAACATCTCAGTTCATTCAGCCGATTAGATAATGATGATGCCTAGTTCATTTGATCCAAGGTCTTCGTGAAAATAGCTCTTAGGTCGTGAAGTTTAACTCTTTACATAACTTTTTGGAGTTCGAATCCTAATTTAAGTTCCATATTCTCTTAAAATTTCCTAATTTGAGCATAGATGACCTTAAAATACCATATTTTCAGGATAGATGGCCTTGTGATTGAATGGAATAAAGAATTGAATAAAAGAGTCGTGTACAAACTATAAATTGATATAGAAATTTTTAATTTGACTCACTTTAATTTTTTTTAATGGATATAATTTATTCATAATTTTAAATTATATAATAAGTAAAATCTACTTGAAATAAAAAAATATCTATATAATATATAATTATAAATAAATTATAATTATAAAAAATAAGTAAAAATTAAAAATCTCCTTGACATAAAACATTTGTCTTTAGAATCCCACGCTTTAATTAAACAAACAATGAATATTGAAGGATCATGGAATTTGTTTCCATATTAACTTTTTTTTCTTTGATTTAGTTGGACCAAAGCACCACCTTAACACTAAGAAAAAACACATGAACATATTGCAAGTCGACTTCTGGTTGCGGATTGCCAATGCAATAAACTTAAACTTTTGTTAAACAAAAGAAATAAAACTTGAAAACAAAGAGCATAGATATCAAGGGTACCGTATTTATGCTGGTCCATTGGTATTTATGCTAGTCAATTGTTGCTATCCAAACCAAATGGACATTGGTAACCACCTGAGTGATAATTTGATCGGCGATCTGATATGTTTGTTCTCATTTTAGTTTGAATTTTCTCACAGTCATTACCCCTTAATGAATAGAAATTTATGTCCAGAATGTTGTGATAGATTGGGACCTAATGCAATAGTGCTCAAGTATTATATTCTTTTTATAAGAGAGATTGAATGAAGTCATTAATATGCTAACAGATGATCTGAACTTCAGCTTACATGTGCGATGACATGTGCGATGACCGTTACAGTTGCAATGCATTTTGTTTGTTAAAAAATAATAAAAAAAAAAGAATCGTCATCATCTAACCTTGGATAGACTAGTAACTTGGAACATTAGCTCTTTCTCTCTAAATACTTTATCTCTCTAAAACTCTCTTTCGGCTTTTTCTAGAAATCCCTCCCTTCTCGCTGGCGACAGTGGTGGCTACTAACTTTGCTAGCTAGCCATTGGTGCTCGACTCTAGCTTTTTCCTTGTTCTCTTATTCTCGTCCTATCTTCTTTTTTCTCCTTCATTTTCTCTTATCTCTCACTCCAATCACCCTGTTATCCCTTTTTTCTCCCCCTGCCACCTCTCCCATGGGGGCTTTTGGTTTGTTCCCATCAAGATCTACCTTAAATAACGTCACCCACGGTCTTCTAAGGGCCAGATCCATGCCTCTCGACGGTTTGCCATCATTTCTGACTTTTCCATTGCTGGTGATGTCGCCATACCGGCTGCCGGCAATGTTGTCTCTGACCTTGTTTTCAAAGCCGGCCTCATAGCACCGATCGTCAACACAACAGTCGGAGTTCAGTCTGATGTCGTGGAAGCCGGCGTTGCCACGGTTGTTCACGTTGCTGCCGTCCTCGTTCACATTCTCGCCACCGGCCACCCTGATTTTGTTTTCGCCTCCCTCTCTCCCCTCTGTCGCCGCTAGATCTGGCTGGAATGACTTTTGTTTGCCATAGTCCCCACTACCACCACCTCCTTTGCTCGTGCAGCTATCGTAAGATCACTGAAGTGCGGTATTTGCTGACGTATGCAATTTTGTCTGATTAATCCAGTTTGTACCCTTATTGAAAAAGTTTGTAAATTTCAAACCCTATTAAAGAAAATGGTCAATTTGACCAGGTTTATTGTAAACTATTGTGTCGTCTATTCTTAATTTGTACAGATTTTTTTCGATACTTTCATATTGATCTTATGTACGAAATTCATATGAATTAATAAAATAATTTTTTTTTTTGTAAGTAATAAAATAATTTCTTTCGCCTAAGAGAAAAAAAAATCTTGGACAGGCCGGTAGGTAATTGACTCGTTTTTGGTAGGGGGCTGGGGTTGGGCTCGGGGCACTGGGTCGGAGCTCCGTTTCAAAGCCTAACACGACGCCGCTTTGTCCCTCGAAATAAGCACAAGTCGGCAATTCATTTCTTCCAGATTTCTCACATCAATCTTCACTTCTCCTTTCTTACCCTTCCCCAAAAACCCCCTAAATCTTTCTCTGTGAAGAAAATTGAAAAAAAAAAAAAAAAAGAAGGATGATTCCGATTCTTGGTTGAAAACATTGGCTGGTTTCGTTTTGTGTTAATTTTAGGTACATTTTGTCTTTCTTTGTAGGCAATAAAATCGTGAAGAACCGAGGGGAAAAAAAAAGAAGAAAAAAAACAAATGTCGTGGTTAAGATCTGCGGTGAGCAAGGCTGTTGAGGTAGGGAACAAGAACAATCTGACTCGCGCCGTCAAGAACTATGCCGACTCCGTCGTCCACCAAGCAGGCCAAGCCGTCGCCGAAGGAGCCAAAATCTTGCAAGATCGCATTGTAAGCGCCACCAATTATATTTTAACTTCGGATCATCAGGACTCGATTTCTCTTTAATCTGCGTTTCGCAATAATCACAATTTCAATTCTTGAATATTAATTTGTTTATTGGCTTTTAGCTTCTTGAAATTCCCTGTTATTTATTTATTTATTTTTTTGAAGTAGTCTAACATTTTCTGTTATTCATATTTCCCGCAATTGATTAGATAATAATTGAGCGACTGTTCATTTAGGTTATTTTTTTTAATGGTCTATGCGTGTTGTTATCATTTCTGTTTATAGAAATTTGTGTTTTTTTTATTTTAATTTTTTTAAAGGAAAAGCTTATTTGACTTCTGCTGAGTTGCATCTGTTGTGTAGGGCAATCGTAGCTATAGAAGCATAAAGCAAACAGTGAAGAGATTGGAGGATACTGCCGTTTCTTGTAGGGGCTCTGAGAGAGTTCTGTTGCTCAAAAGATGGCTAGTTGTGCTTAAAGAAGTTGACAAGTTATTGGGATCTTCTCTCGAGGATAAACCGGCGGCCATAGAGCAACAAATTTTTGCAGATGAAGCAAAAGATAGTTCAAGAAAACCGGCTATGGTAAGTGACTTCTTTCATGTCTTGACTGCTGGTTAGTGAACCATTTTTCCCTTGAGGTAAATTCTAGTACATTGTATTTTATGTTTGGAATTTTGGTTGCAAATGTGTAATTGCAATTGAAATTCTGGAAATCGTCAAATGATTGAACCTTTTCTATTTTGGCTATGATACATAGGTACTATACTATGACTCAGATATTGGGGGCGAGCCTATCACTTTCCGTGCTGTTTTCCTCCAAAGTCAGGCTCTGGAGGGCTTAACATTGTCCATGGTATGTTGTAGTAATTTCATCCATTTTTGCAATCATGCTTAGAGGTTTTTGGTCCTTAGGAGGAATGAGTAGAAGCATAATATATCTACTGCATTTGTCTTTGTTAACATGTTATAATTTGACAGTAATAGACCCTGATGGATCTGATCTGCCCCCATAGTTCTTAGTAAATGTCACGAGGAGTGAACTGAATTAAAAATACATTAGTAGATATAAGTTAGATAATTTGAGTTGAGCTAAACCTAGATCTGGGTCTTAACAGGCTTCACGTTTTTATAATTGCCGAACATTGAGGTTGATATGAGGTTAACTGTATTCTATGGCTCAGATTCTTGAAGCACCAAATGAGGAAGAAATTTCTTTGCTGCTGGAGATGTTTGGGTAAGTTGTCTGGCGATCATATTGTTCTTTTTGTTCAGTTCATGGTCTGAAGCATTGATGTCTTCTTTAAGGTTTCACTCTGACTAATTCAAACTTCTGATGATATGTGGTGGAAAATCAGTTTAGCCACTCTGGTTAATGGTTTTTTTTTTTTTTAAGTGAAATTTAGAATCAGGAGTATTTGGGGTTTATAATCATTTTTGGCAAATAGTTCTTAGGGTGAGAGGCTTGGTCAACTTCTTATTTTCCTGCCTGTCGCCCCTCTGGCATCTATTTGTTAAAAAATTCAAGTAAAAAAATGTGGTTATTTGCAGGCTTTGTCTAACTGGAGGAAAAGAAGTTCATAATGCAATAGTGAGCAGTATACAGGATCTTGCTACATCTTTTGCAACCTACCAAGATGAAGTTTTGGTAAAGACATGAAGATCAAATATCCTCATATCATCTAAATTATTGTGAGAAGTGTTCATGGCTTTTTTATTCTCCCGACGTAGAGTTATGCCTTAAATATGAATCAATTGGATCTGTAGTGCTAAAAAATGGTTATGTGATTGCTAATGATGGAACTTCTGAATGAAGTCAGCTATAATTTGTAAACATGGAATCGTCTGTCAGATCTCTCTGTCTTCTCTCTCTCCCTCTCTAGTCGTTTTCTTTGCCGTTTAGTCAATAATAGGCTTATTAGTCAAAGGTGAAGTAACATTGACTACAGCTACCAGGAAAAAATGACTACATAATGTGACTATTATGGCTTGCATGTCTGTTTTAGGGATATGCTCTTTATCAGGCAGGGGGAATCACTTTGAGTATTGGCATTGTAGCTGCATCAGCTTTCTGTGCTATTTTTTTATCTTTTTTTTTTATTGTTTCTTTTCAACGAAATTGAATATTGATACTGAAACTTCTTTCCTTTTAATGTTTTGATGTTCTAGGCAAAGCGGGAGGAATTGCTTCAGTTTGTACAAGGCGCCATTACTGGGTTGAAAATTAATGCTGAAGTTGGCAGGTAACTGGGAAGAATCAGGTCTATTTATTTTATGTTATGTTTTCCTATCCTCATCACATTCATTTGGGTTGCATTAACTAGATTCATTCTCTAATTAGCCTTTTCTTTTTGGCACTTGGTAGTTATGTAAATATGTCATAGATTGTGATTCTAAGACTGTCATTGGGAATTAGTTCCAAACACATTTTCCAGCAAATTGGTACAAAAGGTGCCTGCTACATGCCAAGATATCTTTTATTTTAACAAAATGAGGACATCAAGGTTAGTGGATTCTTTCTCATATTTGATTTTGTTATGCTATCTGGCCACAGGATAGATGCTGAAGCCATGGATCTCAGGAGCAAGCTTGATAAAATAGTTGGTTTCAAGAAACCATCAAATGAAGGTCAAAATGAAGCATCCGGCGAGACCAATAAAGAAGTTATTGAGGTGAGCTTGAGTGGTGTGTTTTCTTCCCTCTCACTTTGATGTCTTGTCCATGTGTCACCACAGGCTTTCCTTTGAGAAGGAAATAAGATTGAAAATGTCAAGAATTGTTACCTTCTTCCTTTCAACCAAGAGAATATAGTGCGATGCTTCTTGGTATTGTTATATGATAGTATAAATATGTTACCAATGCAGGCTCTGAAAGAAGCAAAAGCACAAATTCGAATATGTTCCAGATTGGAGGGGCTTTTACTCCGAAAGAAAAGCTTAACCTTTGGAGACTCACCAGAGATTCATGCTCAAAAGGTGTGTTATGCGTTTGCCGCTAGATTGATTTCTTAGTTATTTTTTTAGGTCTAGATTTGTTCTGCTTGTTGTGTGGCTTTATTATGTGTTGGTTATCACATGTTTGCGCTGTCTTTGTGCCGCCAACTCGACAGAAGCGTTATGCCTATATCATTAAGAATATAAGCCGCTGCATGGAGCAGAGTTAAAAAACTCTATATACTGGGGGCACAATTTCAGAGGTGTTGTTAGGTGGGCTTGTTGAATGGACAGGAAAATTTAACAGAAATTCACTGTTTGATGCTAGTGTTGTAAAAAGCTATGTCAGTTGTCAAGAATGCTGTTTTGCTGGTGTAAACAGGTTGACAAGTTGAAGGTCTTGTCAGAATCCCTTACTAGTTCCATGGCAAAGGCTGAAAAGCGCATCTTAGATAACAGGTACTGAACCAGATTGAGAGTTGATTATTTGAGTGCTCCTTGGCCTTCCCACTTGGAGTTGGCAAATGCCAAAGAGTTTTTTTTTTTTTTAATTTATTTGCTTGTCAAAGTTCTCTTTATACTCCTTGACTTGGTCCAATATGAGAACTCTCTCACTTCTTATACCACCCCTTGCATTGCTTACAGATCAATGAGCGTATGTTCCAATCACATTTGGCTGACTTTTCTTGTAAACTGTATCATAATTCCACTTCCAATTTTAATGTTTAAGATCATTTTGCCTAATTACGTTCTTGATTCTTGATTTTTCTCTTAGATCTTATCGCAATTCTTAGTGATTAAGATTCGATTAATGGCTTATGGCACAAAACATGAAGGTAACTAATGTTCAGAAGTGAGTTTAGGAAGTGGATCGGATTAATGTCTCTTGTGGACCGATACAGATAATTTTATTGGTATCTCAAGATGGATTTAATATTTATTCCTAGTTCTGATGAAAGGTTTACTGTCTCAATGATGATGAGTGAAACTATGCTACGGAAGAAAAATGTAAAGGATATGATGGATAGAGTTACATAGATGGAGCCTTGTTTTGTTAACTTCCCACTATCCCTACCTTTTTTTATTGGCAGGTCGCAAAAAGAAGAGGCACTGAAAGTTCGTGTTGCCAAGGCTGATGAAGCTAATGAAAAAGAGAAGGTAATGTGCTTCAACTTACTCTGGTCATCATTTTTAGGTGTGCTGTAGAGTGGAGGAAAAAGCATTGTATCATCTAGCTTTCTGACTTGCAAACTTAGGTATCATTCATGAGTTGCTTTGAGAGCTAGCTTGGCATATTGGTGTTCACTCTTAATTTGTTTTTTTAGAGGTGATGTTTATGTTTGGAACGTTGGATATGTTTGAGGAAAGCATTTCCAAAAATTTTTACTGCTAAACTTCATTTATGACAAGTTATGTACTGCTCAGTTCATTTGCTGTATTTCTTGGAATGGATGCATGTGGCTGATACTTACTGGGTTTATCTTTCTTTACGGTCAATGATACTTTCACACTTTGTGATGTCTGGTAGAGCAGAATATCCGTTCACTCGAAATTGATCGGCTTCAATCTAGTAATTTTCTAAATGAATCATATATTTATGCGTCTATCCAGAAAATTTTTTCATTATTATAGTGGATCCTCAAAAAAAAAAAAAGAGTTTGTATTGAATAAAATTTATGCTTCGGCTTTCTTGTGTTAAAACTTTGGCTTGTAAACACAAAAGTATTGTACGCTTTTTTTTTTAAAAGGTTAGGGTTGGAATTTTTGGAAGAATTTGGTGGAATTGCCACATATGAAATTGAGCACAATTTGCAGTTTGATTGGAGAGAAATTCAATTTTTTCCTTTGCATCTTTCAGGAAATAGCAGCTGAGATTGCTGTACTTGAAAAGGAAAGGGATGAACTTGAAGCTCAACTGAAAAAGGTTGCCCCTCCCTCACAAGAACAACTGCTTCCTCCACTGTCCTTTGCTTTTGTTTTTAAGTGCTTTCTGGACTTTTCTCTCGTCCAATTTGTGTTTTGCATTATTCGGAACGCATTATCGTAATAAATGATGCTTTGCTTAACCTGCCTTAGCTAGAGGACAACATTGAGATCATTAGGAATGTTGGAAATCGTTTTGGATAACCTGTGTCATCTAATATCTCTGATATCACCAGGAGTAACCATGTGGCTGATACATCTGGATAAACTCTGTTTTATAGTCTAGACATTTCTTTGTAATTTTGAATCGGTGCTTGACTGCTGTTCTTCTGTCACATTGGATCCGAATTGAATCACGTTGATAAGGGGACTCAGCTGCATTTTCTTGCAGCTGTCCAACCGTTTTATCCTTTATTGGTGGTTAAAATTAATGGCCTTACTTTCACTATAGGTCAATATCTCCTTGGCTGCTGTAAATGCACGCCTTCGCAATGCCAAAGAGGAGAGGGACCAGTTTGATGAAGCTAACAATCAGATCATTGAGCACTTGAGTACAAAGGTTAAGAGATTTTGGCTTGTGTTTCTTTTTCCCCCTTCATTCTAACAAGCTCCAGAGCAATCATATAGTACTAGGTATTTTTTTTGGGTAAATAAAAAAGAAATAGTATGTAAATCTTTGGACTTTTCTTTATTTGCATATCTGACATCTTTTCTCCGTATGATGATAGGAAGAAGAGCTCTCAAAATCGATTGCTGCATGCAAGATAGAAGCAAATGTTCTTAATACATGGGCTAATTTTCTGGAAGATACGTGGGCTCTTCAGCGCTCGTCAACCGAATCTAAAGAGAAACAGGTCAAGTATGTACAATTTTGTGATGTTCTTTATGCTTTCTTTTTCAATAAAGCATTATTTTGCTTCTTTATTCAAGGTTTTTCAAGGCAATATGGCATGGGAGCTTGACTTTTTCTAATCTGTAATTTTTGCATTTTTCAAGTGATGAACTGGAGAAGCATGAAGATTATTTCACAAACTTGGTAGTCCTCCTGCTCTCAGATTACAAGGTGTGGTAATATTTTTGTAAAGAACATTTAACCAAAACTGTCACTGGGATAAACACCTCTTTCTCACTCTCTCTGAATATCTTTCTTTTAAAAAACTCCTGTATCTGTTATGCAGAAAGAATTGGGGCCCTCAATCAGCCGCATTGGAAAGTTTGTGGAGAACTTAAAAAACTTAACTGAAGGGTAATGCATTTTGCCACAACCATATGCTTTTGACATACTTTTTTTTTACTGTGTTAAATTTTCTTTTCACTTGATAATACAGGTCAGGGCTAACATCGGATACAGATAATGAAGGTTCTAAATTGTTAAACCCAAGGAAAAATCTAGAGGAAGAATACTTGGTCTATGAAGCCAAGGTAAACAAGTGTTTTGTTTCATTCTTTCTGAGTTCTAGTCTTATATCGACTGCGGACAAAATAAAGCATTTTACGCTAATTTTACAACAGCATAGTGCAGCCTTCGTTGCCTATGCTTAGTTGGTTCATTCTTCAAAAGATGGGTTTGCCTCATTCTTAGCTAATTGAAACATGGAAGTATACTTTTTTTTTATTGCTACCGCACTGTGAATGAGGCACGTTGCATAAGCAATGTTCCTTATTATATGCATATATTGAGTCCACGGGTGTAATAGCTACATGAAGTTTTTACTATTTTATAAGTATGATTATGTATCCTGTAAAGTGTACTGCTTTCTCTCTTCCCTTTTCCCTTTTTCTTCTTTTAATCTTAGTTCCCCACTTCCCCTTTGCTTCTTCAGCTATGGTAAAGCCAAAAAGGGGATAACAATAATCCAAATCAGGTCAAACTGCTGTACGATGTTCATAATTTCTTGGCTTAGGAAAATCATGGCTGCCATGACCGCTCCAAATATTTAATTTATGTTTATGCTCTGTTCTTACCCCCGGCCACCCGCCCTCCCTGAAAATTAATATCCCACATTTAGAAACCTTAAAGAACAGTTGCAATGCAGTGTAGTAATGTAAACTGACTGAATGTATATGCATCTTGTTATGTTGTTGTACGGGCATGTAGAGTAATTCCAGGGGCAGATTTTAAAGTTGATTCTATCTTGTTTCAGATTATAACCACATTCAATGTAGTGGACAACATGAAAGAGCAATTTTACTCTCAACAAGGAGGAACGCTTTCTAGGTGGGATTCTTGCTTAGTCTTCAGTCTCTGTTTCTTATCATCATATTTATTTAATTGGCTGCAATGGTATTCTGCTGCTATGTATTTATTTTTTTTGGAATATCATACTCGGAACCTAAATTATTCAGGAAGGACGATGTCAGGATTAAAGCGCTATTTGACGATATTGGGAAGTTAAGAGAGGAATTTGAATCCATTGAAAGACCAAATCTAGAGATGGAGCGGCCATCCCCAAAAGCAAAAACTGTATCTGATAAGCAGCCGGAAAGTCCATCCATCTCCACCGGCCAAGATGTACCTGTGTTAGAATCTGAATCAGGTGAGTGTGCCAGGACAACAGCAGTTGACGCACAGCAGGTTCTTGACCCTGCTGCAGAACTAGCGAAATTGGAGTCAGAATTTGGGAAAGTTGGTCAAGACTACTCAACAGAGGAGATAGGTGACTGGGAGTTCGATGAGCTTGAAAGAGAATTAAGATCTGGTGATACAGCTGGAAGCAAATAATGAAGCAGTTCTTCTGATGTGGCGATTTATGTAATTATAATATACTTGACCAGGGAGCCTGTTAATTTACGTGGAATTCATCCTTAGTTGCCCTTCCCAAAAAGCTGAAATTTATGTGACGAGCTTTTTGTGTACCATATTTGTAACATTTGGATGAAGTAACAATTTGTTAATTCTTATGTAAATTTCTGGAATTTGTAACGAGAACTTGGAAGCAAATTTAATGAAAACGCTTGAATGTATATGTGATGGTTCAATAAAATCGTAGGCAAGTGTCAGCTTGCATCAAGGGTGCAATATGAATTATTGAGAGATTTTTGAGAATGTCGAAAGGAGCGTGACTTTGATAGTTCGATAAGCTGCGCCCATTTAACTAAAATGGCAATGACTAGATTTAACTCTGAAGGCGACAGTTGTGCTTCTTTGTAAAAGGTGGTTTATGAGGTGTCCAAAAGAAGTGTTGCCAGAAGGCTTCTTGACGTGAAAGTTGTGATTTTGTTTTTATTCTTTAGAAGAACACCATTATTACGCAGGGCCATATATGTTTTCAACCCATGAGTACAGACGCTAGTGGGTCTGTGGGAAGCTAGTGGGTCTGTAGCCAATCACTGGAGATCTTTAGTAAAGAATGTCAATAAAATGACTGCCAAAAGGGGTTGTTCTCAACTGGTTCTTCTCGTTCGTGGCTGTTGCAATTTCTACAAAGGTTTAAGTGCTGGTGGGATACCCGGCAATTGAACCAGACTAATTCCAATTGTCGATGGTCAGAAGACCCCAGCATTCTCATTTTCCGGGTGGTGGGGATTTATGATGGGTACGTCTATGGTTATCTTTACTTGTAATTCTCACGCTCCCTTGCTGAATCTAACTCGTATCTGAGGGAAAGAGAACATATTTGTAAATAGGAAGTTCAACTAAAAAAAGAGATGTGGACATCAGATTGCGATATAGCTGAGAAGAAAGGAAAGATGAACCAAAAAAAAGGTCATTTTGAAAAACAAAATGGACAACAATAGGTTTCGTTACGTGTGTAGGCAATTGATGAAATTCAAACTGAGAACGATTGTCAATTATTCTTCCAATGACAAAAATAAATTTCTTCCATATTGAATCAAGTAGGTAGGTCCCCTATTTATGGATTGCGTAGGCTAATTGCTTGATGGTACCTTTCATATGGCCAAAAAGACTCGCAAGAACTGCCAAGAGACAGTAGTTGGATGCATTATTTATTTATGGTTGCCTCCAATCCCGAGCAACCATAACAAACTATTTGCATTCCGGAAAAACATAGGTGATCAGGCTATAGACTATGTGAGAACAAAACTTTTTTTCCTTTTTTTTTTTTTCGAAGGCAAGACAAAAGAGAGAGGAGAAATCTTAAAGTGGGGAATTGTGTTAAAAGCAAAGACAAAACAAAGGTCTCGAGCTTTGCAGGCATCCCGTCCACAATTCCCATTGCCTCCACCACAAAATGTCGGGTCGTCTGTTATTTTCTTAGTGAAAACCAAACTACTCATTCTCTTTAAAAATCTTCTACTCTATTGTCAACATAACCATAAACAAAAGGAATGGAAAAATAAAAAAAAAAACAAAAGAATGCTCACGGCCATCCATCGCACGCATATTTGTATGAGAAGATACCAAAAGAAACTTGAATGAAATTTGCCAATAAACAAACGGCAATGTTACACAAATGCGATAAATTTAACACAGCACATACGTAAGTTCACACATTACAACTGCTACTTGCATTTTTTATCTTCCTATACATAAATGCAACTAACAATAAGGATCACAAATGTATATTCAATGATCATGATTTTGCAGTGTGAACTCGCATTGAATCTATGAAATCGACAAACATCTATATAATGGCACTCATTAATAAACAAACTGAATGAAAGAAAAAGACCCTGGAATTCGGTAAAGTAGTAATGCAAGGTTAAGTATTATATGACGCTTTAGGTCCTAAGTATTTTATTACTTGGCAAAGGAACTTTTGGGAAGGTTGTTTAATTAGTTATAGGGCACGTGTCTAGAAACCTTGAATTATTACCATTTTATGTGTAAAAGCACAGCACTCGCTGCTTTCAAATTCTAATTTATTTGGAAGGAGATTGAAAGAGTGTGTAACGCAACATGGACCAAAAGAGAAAAAAAAAATGTAACCTAAGATATTAAACATATAAAATAATTTTCACAAGGATGCCATTGATTTCGATGTAATTTATTAACTAAATGTTATTAGCAATTGAAAGGGCTTCTGGAACATGAAGAGAAAGATTGCAGTCATATTGCAATATCTTGAGAATAAAACATCAAGACTTAATCTATTCTTCTACGTCCCCTCAGGCATGACAAATATTGTGGTCACTTTGAGTCTAAATTAGTAAATTACACTATGGACGGACCTTGTGAATGTACCAGTTGAGAGAGTTTAGATTATCTTAAACATTTTGTCGGATGATTGACCAACTCCCAAACATACTTCATAAACTATCCCGTCGCTTGTGATATTATGTCAAATAATGTCTTAGAATCTTATATTCACTTAAAAGTTATGCAAAATCAAATATTGTAAGCCAGATTCTTGTATTTCATAGATGTGGAATTTTATATTTATTATAAGCATATCCCTTTCTTCATGTTGGCTCGGTTTAATTGTAAATATTGATAAGGTTAAACCATCAAGTAAACAGTTTTTTATTTCATTATAAAAAGTAACAAGAGTGAATTGAGAGCATGAAATTTTGCACAATTAGTGGGAGTGGTTACAAGAATGGATGAAGAAAACATGTACAAGAAATAATAAGTAAATACCCATAGGAAGTGATGATTTGGTGATAATTTAGTGTATTTTTCCTATTTACCATTCCTGTTCAAGTCCTACCAAGAATGCCTTTCATATCTAGAAAGCTGTAAGCAGAGTGTTGTATGGTTTTAGATATCTTAACACCCAGTAAGTCGTGGGGAGGTCCATTAGACCCAAAAATACTCTAATGGTGATTTCTCCCTATGTGTAAGATTGAATGAGAACGTTACTAGGAATCTCAGTCTCGGCTTACAGATAAGATGATGTACATATCATCGATGAAACATATTTTTTAATGATAAAAAAAAAATAAAAGAAGAATGTTGACCAAATCATATCAAAGAAAGTTGTATGAATCAATATTTATATTATTCATATCATAACAATTTTACAGAATAACGAGAAAGACTCCCGATAATACTTTGAATTTTATATATGTAACGTTAAAAGTTTACAAAATTTTGACAATAGTATACAATTATATAACTTTCTCGGCTTCGAGAGAGCACCACCTCAGACATTTAAATTGCGCACTTCCCTTCATTTTTCCCTGTGACCAAGCTCAGCACCCACACACAACATACAGAGGTACCAACAGAGAGAACTACCTTAAGAGTAGCTAAAAAATGGCATTGAACCACCAACTGCATGATCAAGCAGAAGATGACTATATTGACATGGAAGTCAGCTCATACTCCAACTTCCTCTGCCACTCTCATGGCTCCCCTCCACACCCAAGAGAGTTTGAGTTCCAAATGGCTTCAGCTTCAGTAGAAAAAGAGCTTCCATCCCCAGCTGATGAGCTCTTTTACAAAGGCAAGCTCCTTCCTCTTCACCTCCCGCCTCGCTTACAGATGGTTGGAAAGCTCTTGAAAAACTCCAATCCTAGAAACGACTCCTTCGAGGAATTCTATAGCACCCCATTAATGACAACGACCACGACACCGACTACAACCAGTACCCCATTTGAGTCCTGCAATATTTCACCTTCAGATTCCTGTTGTGTAAGCAGAGAGCTCAATCCAGAAGAGTACTTTATGTGTCCGCCTGAAGTCAGTGCTTTCATTGATGGCAACCCAAAGAAGTCGTGGGCCAAAAAGTTCAAGCTGATCAAGCAGATTTCCATTGGTTCAAAGCTGAAGGCTTCCCGAGCTTACGTGAGATCATTGTTCAATAAGACGAGTTGCACAGCTGATTCCTGCACAGCAGCAACAAAAGTTGCAGATGAAGGAACAATTTCACAAGCCAAAGAATCCTTGAACAAATATGTTAAGGCAGCAAAGAAGACCCCTTTTGGACAAATTCAGAAGGACAAGCCGAAGATCACTGAGGATGGCAGCAGCGGTCAGCTATGCAGAAGATCGTTCTCAATGGCCCTGAAACGGCATTCAGCAAACAAATTTCCGTCGTCTCCATCATCTGGCTCTTCTTCATCTTCAAGCTCAAGCAATTCAAACAAGTCTCCTGGGTTGCCATTTCTGAAGAGAAGCAGCAGTACTAATTCAGAGATTGAGAATCCAATTCAAGGAGCGATAGCATATTGCAAGCGATCTCAGCAGCTGTTCCAACCAAGAAAAACAGTTAGTGAAGTTGGGTTTTTCTCATTGTCAGCTTCCAAAATTGGTATCTGTGAAAGCCAAGAAAGATCTGGTCTTTGCAGGGGCTGAGCTTCAGAAGAAAGTGTCAAAATGTGTGCAAACGAAGCTAGCATAAAACTTTAGATTAGTTTCTAACGTGCTTTGCTTTTTTCCCCCCTTCAATGTTTTTGATTATGTTCATCTTTGGTATTGGCAGTTTGTGTTCAATAGACCATCTGGTTAATTTCTCCAAATGCTTTTTGTTGTTTTCTTTTCCGAAGCCATGTATAATAAGTACCATTCTGTGACATTTCTGATAAGAACTCTGAACTCTCAAAATCGGCATGTTACCCAAAATTCACAGTTGCTTGCTGTCTTTGGTCCTATCCTCCACTTATTGGTTATGGAGCAGGCATTTTTCCGGAGCAAAATAAGAATAAACAAAAGAGCCAAACTAGTTTACTATTAATGGTGAAAAACCTGACCCCGATGCCTATGACTGTTCAAAAACCGTTCAACCCGCTAAAAACCTCCCAATCCAATCCACAAACACCCTACCAACGCCTTCATGCCTTGAAAAGGTGAACCGTAGGTCCATGAGCAACCCCAAACCATGGACTCGGTGAACCCGCAGCACAATCTCAGGATGACAACACGAAGAGACGAAACCCCCTTAATCTAGAAAAACAAAAAACGAGTCGACCCCCCTGACCACCTTCTTAAAGAACTCCCAACCTTACCATCGCAGCCATCCGCGCAGGACTAGGTTAAGTTACGGAAACAAAGATGCAAGATGCCTATCAAGTGAAAAAAATATTAATCCATAAGTTTGGAGCTCTAACCTAATACAATTCAAGAGATTTTTTCATAGATTCAATAAATTTAGTATTGTTGGTTACGGCAGTTTTAAGGACTAAAAGATAACAGATTTAGAAAATAAACGTTATTGTTCTTATCACCAATTTGCTGCTCTTGTAATTTCGCTTTGCTTGCCTGTAAAGTGCTGATGAAAGTTTCTCGTTGCCAATTATGAGGCACCAATGCTCTCCCGCCTTATCTTCGCTTAAATAGTATTAAATCGTAATATAATTTTATAACAGAATCTAACTGTTTATTTTTTTTTAATTTAATTATTCAACCATTTATATTACCTTAAAATTTTTTAAAATTCTCAATGTGACATGTTTAATCTATAAATGAAGATCTTAATATGTCAAGAATGAGTAAGAAATGCCAAAGCATAGCATACGCACGATATCAAATTTCAGAACGTATTTCTATAGAAGATCACTAAGATTTCTTGATGATCTGCCGCCCACCTTATTCCAAGATCTTAGATCAATCGGTATTAATAGCAGGAAACGACTCAGCAGCGGTGCCGCATTGAGTTTCTCATCAAGGCATACTAGACATAGTCACTCCCTTGGTTGGAGGCTGGCCTGTACCGCCCTTTAGGCTTCCATTTTTCATACGAACATTTAGTCCATGAGTGTGAGTTAGAGAAACACAAATAATAACAATAATTTCTCAATAATTATGATTGCTTATTTTAAGAAAAATAAAAATTAAAAAATTAATTTTGATTAATTACTTTATATTTGTACTCTTATATCTCCTTAAAATTAAGCCTAATAATTTTTTTAATATTAAATTATGCACTAATGCAGGGATAAGCATCATTACATTGAACCAATGATAGGCTGAGGGGATGCACCCCAAAAAAAAAAAAAGATAGGATAGAGTAGAATCTGCCTTTCTACTCCTTAAGAACGAACTAAAAAACACGTGCCAGCATTTGTATATGTCAACAAGGAGAACAAGCTACTAAATTCACTAGTGATGCTTTTTAGATTAAATAGTGAAAGGGAATAATTACATAATTTAATTTTAAATAATAATAAATTAGTGTATAGTTTATTCAATAATATTTATTAATTTATTATTTTTTTAAAATTTTAATTATCTAATAATTTATATTATTTTATTATTATTTTATTACTAAATAAATATTACTACTTTTTAATGAAAACTTAGTTGTTGGGACCGATGCACATCCTTGGCACAGTATGCCAAACCCCACGAAGATCAAATAAGGTAGAATTACCTCTTACTCAGCTACTACGGTTAATTAATAAATGAAAACGACTACATAGAAGCACAATTATAAATAAGTACAAAATGATTGTATACAATACATGAAGTATCTTATGTTACGTTTATAAACCTTTAGTTAATATATAAGAAATTTTTGCCATTTTATATTTATTTTGCTCTGCATTATATAGTATAAAATGTTTTATGTTTGGTTTGCATTCATTTGCATTCATCTCCGTAAAAAGATATTCCTCAACAAATAACAAGAATATGAAGATCTAGTAGGCCAAAGCCATCTAAGCCCTATGATATGCACTACGATAAGAATATTTATGGAAGGGAAATCTTTTTTTGATAAAAATATTATATTATATCTAAAATATTTTACACTGATAATATATATACACTATACAAGATATTTGTAGTGATATTGTATAGAGTCATTTACAATCTCATTGTATTGTATAAAATATTATTTGTGTGTGTACGGAATATACAATTTTTTTGTGCCTAAATAAATATAAATTAGTGAGGTTGCATTGTCCGTGTGATCGGGCCCTTTTCGGAATGCATGCAATCACCTAATGGAGAAATATTGTAAAGAAAAGTTCGGCATTATTTTGTTCTCAAAAAATAAATTAAAAAAGCAAAAAAAAATTTACTACTTTCTGTGAAAAACAATAAGAAATATGATATAATTATGATGCCTTATGTAAAAGAATGAGGACATGAAAATCTGTAGGTCTAATCTTATAAAGAGATATGTGATTTATAAAAATTAGTTTTAGTTTACGGTTTGTTGGGTCCTTTAATTAGAAAAAAAAATAATAAGAACTTAATAGACCTTTGTAATTTTATTCAAAAAAAATTTTTGAGCTTCGGAGAAAATCTTTCCCTAATTTTTTCAACGAAAAATATTTTACAATCCTGGAAAATTCTTATCGGTAATATCTTATAAAAAGGAAAGGTGCTTAGATGTATACATCCTCCTGAATTATTACTCGGGATACTCTGGTGTACTACATCAATAAAAGTCCGCATCACTTCTCTTGCTAAATAATATTTCTTTATTTTAATAATAATGATATTCATTTCTATTAAATATTATGATTACACATTTTGAATATATTTTAAAAAAAATGATATTAATAAAGAATTAAAGAAAATTATTAAATGCAATTTAATTTTTTAAATATATTTAGTACAATTCATAATATCCATTCAAAATAAATATATTATTCTTATTTTATATTATATTATGTATATATCATTAGGATGTTGTTGTATCATGAGCTACATGCTCTATTTTATATAAATTTTACTTTTCTTTTTTAAGATTAGAATTTGAGATCTTTAAAAAAAAATTTGAATACTAATTACTAAGATAACTTTCAAAAGACTATATTCTTTACATTTGATTGGTATATTATCACAAGATCTCACCCATATTGAACTACAGCAAGACAATTAGATTGTAATTTAAATCACAACCAATTAGGCCGAGACAGCATATTAGTTGGACCCCAACATTGCCATGTAGAAGGTGTATGATCGAACCGCTGTTGAGAAAGTTGGTGTTAAATATACGGTTAGCATGGTATTGGATTATGGGTTTACTTTTTAGTGACTTAATACAACTACAATTTTTTTTTAATGAGATTGTGGACTACTGCCCATATTTCCTCATATATATATATATATATATATATATATATAAGAGAAAGCTATAAGGTGCAGACAATCTGTTTTTCAGATGGGCTCCTTGGCTTTCTTTTGAGTTTGTTAGTGGATCTAATCAACCTTAAACTAAGCAAACATGTCAGCCAGAACATTGACAGGATTAGAGCCAAAGAAAGCAGTGAAAAGGCTAATTGATGTTGTTGAGCACTCAGGGGTGCCTATAAGAATCTAACTGTAAACCATTTAATTTTCCACCTAACTTTCGTTTTTTTTTTTTCCACTTAACTTTCATTGATTTCTACAAAGAGAAAAAAAAAAAAAAAAAAAAGAACAGTTGGGCCTACATCCCTGGTGGAACAAATAATTAAATGTCGATTTGTGATCAGCTAATGAGACCCGAACCCAATATAAAAAAAAAAAAAAATAGAGTTAGCGATCCGTTTTGAAGCCAAACCCACCTCGACAAACTTTTTTCATTTTATTTTAAAGAATAATCATCAAAGTAAAATATTAGATGATTATAGACTTATAGTGTTTGAACCGTTGATTAAATGTGCAAAAAAAACATAGTTTCTATCAGTTCATTCAGTTATATATCTTATGGACATATTTTCTAAAGAACGAAATGAGTTTATCTTTTAATGTTTCCCTTTATTCGCATCTTATATACGCAAGCATACAAATGTTATATAGACATATTGTTCTTTTTTTTTTTTTTTGAACCACTATATTACATTGTTCTTGTACATTATAAAACGTATATGTATATTACATATATGTATATTTATCATATATATATATATATATATATATATAATATTTTTAGTTCTCTATATTCATATTACTCTTATAAAATAGACACATATACACACATATATAGGTATATAATATGTAAAATGTAAACATTTTATCAGTCATGTACCTTATACATTTATATATTCTTTTATACAGGTTTTATGTAAAATAACATATCATAATATATATTTTCACTTATTCTAATATATAATAAACTAAATAGATAAAAACAAATAAAATATAAATAATGGTCAATTCACATGCTAACTCTAATTTGTACCCGAAATAACTCATATTGGGAGTGACCCCACCCACCCTAACCTAGTTGACGCCCTTAGTTAAGTCAATTTGTTCTTTTGTTACTCCTAGGTAGTTAGGTTACCTGTTGGGCCATGACAGTGCAATAATAATAAGGATAATAATTTTTATTATAAAAACTGTCTGTTGATTCTTACCAAATTTTCAGTTATTAACATTTAACAGATTAATTCAGAAATAGACTATACATTTTTATTATTAACTAAAATTTTATTAATTTTGCTTTCTTTTCTTTGATAAGTTTTGTAAAATAATTTTCGATAATTCTATCATGATCCTAATAATAAATGAGATGCATTGGTTAGGATATAGTTTGGGAGTCAGAACGTGTAAACGTGATCCAACACTTCCACCACGGAAAGAGAAATGGTAATATGTGGAATACAGCTAATACACTAAATACATCAGGTCAGTCTACCTCATTGTTGATTCCCTGTTGACACTAGTTGTCGCTGTTGACACTAGTTCGGCGCAGAGACGTAAAGCCAACTTCCGAAGAAGTCAGAACCATAATTCAAGTAAGAAACAGACTCATTAGTTTAATACTACGTCTCAATTTAAAACTTAAAACGTTCAAGTATTTAGTGTACGTATCTTTCCAACTTATATATTACTTACTCCTTTCTCTTATTTTTAATGTTAAATTTTTTAACTATACAACTCATATTTGAAATTCCGACAAATTGTTCTCAGATTCTACCTAGATTAAGCACCTCTTAGCACATTCAAGGCATGTACGCGCAACTGCATATATCCAGCTGACGATCAAGCTCGGGTTTTTTTTTCATTTCTCCATGGCTGCTGCTGAAAATTTTAGAGACAACCGATATGATGAAGACAGTAAGTCTACCTACAATCTTCCTGTTAAATCCAATCCAAAAGCTCTTGCATAGCTGCTCCATAATTTCTATATGAATTCACTGACAAGCCATTCTTCCTATCCAACAGCCTCAAAAAAAGGAAGTGGGGGGAAGACTTCAGTTATGCCCAACGTTTGACCTGTTCACTTCATTGTCCTCTTCTACAGGTGAATAGATACAAGAATTTACATCAATATCGCACATCAGAGATCTTTCATAGCTGCTTTCAGTTACTAACGTCTCGACTCCTGACAAATAGAGTAGAAAGGAGAAAAATCAAAGTGATTAATTAGTGTTTGATTGTTATATCCAAAGAACCAGAATAACCCACTTGCAAAAGCAGATTTCCCACAAACACACGTACACACAGAGACAGAGGACAAAAGTGAAGCCCCACAACTTACTGAAACCAAGGCGGATGTCGATTAAGACGACTGCAACCTCAGCATGATCTGCAGAAACAAAATCAATTACAGCATAAGTTCTCCGACTAAAAACAATAGAAACACATCACATCTTACAGATACCTTAGTTTTGTCATTATTTCCAATGTAGTCACATAATTTTTTATCCCTCCTGAGTTCTTTCCCTGCCCAGCAAAGCCGAGTTGTTTCCTCTTGAAGAAGTTCTATGCCTGAAGCCATGAACAAGCACAATTTCAGTCTACATTTTGGCTCTTCACACCATTCTCATACTTTATCTCTTAAAAACCCCATTCTTATACTGAGCATTTCCTAGCAGTTCTAAACAAAATGAAAGCAAACTCAAAAAAGGGTGTCTCAAAGTACGAGTCTTTCACACTGGTTGTGGAAAAGGTCAAACCTTTACGCGACCTCCGGCTCGATCATACCCAAAAAGAAAAAAAAAAAGAAAAATACCTGTGAAGAGTTGGTTGAATTGATTGAAATCTTGAAAACCCAACAACTCATAGTGTTCCCTGACTTGTCTTTCGATTGTTTGCATATGGTCTAACAACACATAGTACGAAATAGGCTTATTATGCACAACTTGATCCTGTACACAAGGCCCCACCAAAAAGCTTCTGAATATTCAGATTCTGATAGTTTCTATATATTGAAACAAACGTAAATGTACATGTTAGGATTAGGAAAGAGAGGGAGGAAACCTTTGAAGCATATGCCTCTGCTTCCGACAGAGCTCTGACCAGTGGTACAGCTAAAGCGCAGAAACACACACACACACACACAAAATAAAATAAAATAAAAAAAGAAAGAATAAACAAAAGAATTGAGACAAAAAAAATTAAAAAAAAGAAAGAAAGAAAGAAAGAAAGAAGAAGAAAGGGAAGCTAACCTTTTGGATTGGCCGGGAAGGGCAACAAGCGATGGTGGAGCTCAATGACCAAGCGACTGAGTTTGAGTTGGAGATTGGAAATTTGAATGATTTCGTGGGCAATTTCGTCAATCGAAGAAGATACCACGCAGTCGTAGAGAAAGATAAACTCATTCTGGTTCGCATCTTCATGCTTCACTTGAATTTTCACCATCTTTTTTTTGCTCTCTCTTTTGGGTCCCCGAGGAAAGAAGACCACCGAAACGTACCGTTTTAACGACTAATGTTGGTGGAACTGAAGTCCACAACATACTCAGCTGAACGCCACCGTTTTAAGAACTCAATCTCAACTAGCTGGGAAATTTTTTGGCCCTACATTTTTGACGTCTGTTTTGCTATATGTTATTTTAACCGAACAGAAAATGTCGCATAAGATATATCCATATTATTGTGCAACACCATTAGCAAATTTGAGAAGTTTAATACGTAATTATAAAGTATATGCTTATAAAACAAGAAATTGGGGTACATTTATTCCAGTTAATTTCTGTTTCATGCATACAAAAATAACTCATTTTCTACTCTTAATTTTCTAATTTCACTCTCCTCAAAATTAATTCAATATATTAAGGTTAAATTAATTTAAATGTAAGGTAAATATAATTAGGAGAGGCTATTTTAAAATAAAATTTAAATAAAGCACAACTCAATGTAACACAAACTGGACAAATTTTTTACTGAACTTTACTATATAGTTGTACTATGAATAACATCAAACCAACTATATATTTACAAATTCAACAATCCAATATCATATATTAGACTAATGTGAAATTCCACCAACTATTTATTATAGCCGCCTGATTGACCCATAGTCCACGTGAAAGTAAGCCATCATTTGAACATCTGTGTGGTGGCTAGATTAAGAGCATTTTCTGTTCTCAGTCAACAAAGCATCCACCTACATCAAGATTCAAGGGAAAAGAACTAAACATAAAAATCCAAATCTGAACCAATTATCTAAATAGCCATCCTTCCTATTCCACAACAGCAAGATCCATTGGGTCTCACATTTTGATTGGCCTTCAACAAAATATACATTCCCCAATATCATTTGTAACACAGATTCATCAGGAAAAGCATGAAAACAGCTAATTTGGTGTGCCATCTTTATTTAAGAAAAAACTCATCGCTCATTAGCACAACCCCCCATTCTTCTAGTCTACAATCTGAGATTTGCCCCCCAGCTACAGTTCAAAGGTTATACTTCATTATAGGGCATAGATTCTGTCAACTTCTGAGTTGGAGAACTCAGAGTGACGCCATGAGGTAGATCCGCTCCTTGCATGCTTCTCCTTCTTCCTCATCGAACGTATCCTTTTGGACTTCACAACGTAGTACGACATAGTTCCAAGAACCCCAGCCATTATCGCTCCCCCAACAATGGTTACCAATATCGCAGCCCATTCGTGTTTACGGCCAACCACTATATACGAGGAGGCAATGAAGGCTACTGAAGTGCATACAGAAGCCAGCCACATTAATTTGTTGATCACCTCCACTACTCGTTTCTCCGCTTTTGTCTCGCCTCTAACCAATGTAATTTGGACCACCACGACAGCCAATGATGTAAAGAGGGCAATGGCATTAAAGATAAAGAAAATTTTGAAAGAAGCATGTGTCACCACCACTGCCATCCCATCATCGTTGTCCCCACCAGGTACAGTAAATATAGAGGCAAAGGCAACCGTTGCAAACAGCACGGCAACCACTGTCACCGAATTGGTAGCATTATTGATTCCTTCACGATGTAGTTTCCTCAGCTCCTTGGAAATATTATGAACATTTTTGTTGGTCCTTCTGGTTTGCTCCAGCTGGGTGTGCACATCTTTCTTGATCTGAGTCACAGTTTTCCTCAACTCGTCCCTTGGTTGGTTGAGTTCATTAGCTCTAAGAGCACCATATTGAGAAAGAATCTCCTTTATGTCTGAGGACTCCTCAGAGAGGGGAAGCCCTTCAGCTATGTCTAGAGGAGTTTTGTGGTCCCTGGTCAGTGCATTCACATTTGTATCCGGAAGTAATAGCAGCTCAGTCACTATCTGCGAAAAAACAAAAAAAAAGGTTCTATGCTGAGGAGCTTGTTTTTGTGGATTCATGTAGCATCTTAAACAAGAACATGGAAACCACTGAGAAATCCAAATGCTCCAGCAATTCAGGATGTGTCATAATATCATTTAAATTTCTACAATTTGAATAAGTTGCATAAAGACCTGAACATGTCGAGAATGCAATTGCAGACAAAATCAATAGTATCCCCAATCCTAAAAGAGTTAAAACCAACACTTTTTTTTTACCTCTGCCCTCTTTTTCCTGGTTGCCACATGTAGTGCTGTATTACCAAACTTGTCTGGCAGCATCACAATGGCTGCATCTGCCCCGAGAAGTAATTTGACAACCTCACAGCTTTGCCCTTTCACAGCCATATGTAGTGTGGTCTGCCCTTTCTTGTCAGTCCTTCGCGCTAATTGAGGATCTTTGCTTAGCAATGCTTTTACAACATCTACATGCCCCTGTCGGACAGCTAAATGCAATGCATTTTTCCCATTGGATTTAGAAATCTCCAATAAGCTACCATCCTTTGATAGCAACTCATTGACCACTGCACTATGCCCTCTTGTAGCTGCAGATATAAGAGGTGTGGCATTGGATGGACCATAAGTTTGGCTCAAGCTGGGGTCATGATCTAGCAGCACCTGGACAATGGCTGTCACCAAAGAATGATTGTAAGTTCATTGGAACATGAATTCTGTGACCAACAGCATACATCAAAATCGTAGGTTTAATGGAACATGAGTTCTGCAGCCAATAGCACACATCAAAATTCAGGTAGTCATTTCACAATTTTCAGAAAGTGCTTGGCTGGAACAAGAATTCTGACTGAACTGCCCTTAGCTCTGGGCCAAAAGCAGGAGATGCCTGCCATCAAAGATTACATAAGATACCAAAAACTAGAATCTTTTGGCACGAAAGCAAGAATTGAAGTTGGCAAGCCTCTTCTGTGTGCTTGTCATTTTATCCACAGAAAATTTTTCAACAAGTTAAATTGAATAAATAACATTTCACCAGACATCAAGCCAACACTTATCCTGAAACAATGCACCTAACTTATCAATAAAACATGATGAAACTGCTCCAAAGATTGAAATCAAATAACAAAGATGAAAGCATTAAAACGTTACCATGGTGCCCTTGCAAAGCAGCAATATGCAACGGATCAAACCCTGATTTATTCTTTCTTGAAAGGCACTCCTTGCTCGAGTATTGCAACAACTCCTTCACCACCTCAAGATGTCCTTTATCAGCAGCAGTAAACAGTGCTGTCTCTTCCAACTCATTCACCTCATTCACCACTGATGCCCTTATCTCCGCAACCTCAGCATCAAAATCCACTCCACTCAAAGTCCCTACCATTTGTGAATCAATATCATTGAGAATCTGCTTGACAGCTGCCAAATCACCACGCTGAGCTGCCAAGTGCAGTTCAGTATCGTTGTGGCGCCCAGTCACTTGCTTTACATACTTCTTCTTCCCTGCTTGATCAATTCGTTTCCCAGAATTGGACAAAACCAGAGCTGGAGCAGTTGATGCCGAGGATGGTGATGGTGTTGGCGAGGGCTCTGCTAGAGGATTTTGGTTTTGCTGTGGTGTCACTAGACCCTTCTCTAAGTCCCTCTCTCCCACTGCAGATATCCAATGTTCAATCCATCAATCAATCACATAAAACTGTACAGCTAATACAAATTTTCCTCTTTTAGTCGTCTTCAAATTTTCCTGAAGACTACTAAAGACAAATAATCTACTAGATTACTGCCAAAATATTACAGATGGGTTGGACACCAATTTTTGCAAAGACCCATTTCCACCAAATTAGGCAGATTTCAGAATCAAAGTACGTAAATTGACTACAAAAAGTCCAATAACCGTAGAATTCCCTTACTGTCAGCTTGTTAGTATTAAAAAGTTTTGTTTATTTGTTACAATCAGTCGTCAGAATCAAAATCAAGATCAGATAAGGATTCCTCTACTAGATTCACTAGCAAAATAATCGTTGGCATAACTGGCAAGGTCCGAACTTTGGCTGCAATAATATTTTTACAAACAAGCGGGCCAAAAAACAACAAAAAAAAACAAAAACCCAGTAAAAAGCAATCATACAAAGAGCAAAAAATAAACGGAATTCGATCAACGACATGTAGATAAAGGAATCTTGGAGCTAAGTACAGATCGAAACAGTACCTTCTTCGATTAGAGACGCCATGATGTCAAGTTTGGGGCGAAGAAAAGTGGCAACTTTTTAACAGCTCAAGAAACCAGAAGAGAAAGAGAGAGAGGGAGAGCAGAGAAAGAGAGAGTCAAGGAGAAACGTGTGAGGGATGATTATTAACGCTCAAAAAGCGACAAAATGTAAAGACCGAGGAAACTGCAAAGAAGGGTCTGAGTTAGAGAAAACATGGAGATTCTTTTGGACTTTCGGTCTGAGTTTCCACAGAATTATTGCTTCTTTTTTTCAATGTAGAAATATTAGGTTGCACTGTTTGAAGTAGTAGTACTAGTCTGAATATAATTTAATAATTTTTTTTTTTACATAATGATTCAGATTTATGTTTTTGTATTGTTATTTGTCTTGAAAAATAGAATATATATAGAAGTGTGATAGTAGATTTATGAATAATTAATAATATAGTCAAACATAAAAAAAATTTGTTAAGTTTAACAGTATTCAAGTGATAAATATGTTTATTGAGGACGGTTGAATGAACTACGATAAATAGAAATTATTTCAGTTTGGACCCATAAATTTGATAGTCAATATATTTACGATAAATTTTTTTTACTAATCAAAATAAATAAATAAATAAAAATATTAAACGACAACATTTATTTAGTAATAATCTAATAATCAAGTAATATATGTTATCGAATAATTAAAATTTTTAAAAAATAAATAGGTATAATGTTAAATATTATTAAATAAATTACATAATTATTTTATTATTATATAAAATTAAATTATATGATAGAACCCTTTTTAAAGATTTCTTAGTTAAAATTAAAGTAAAATTAAATATATATAATAAATGATTGAATTTTAAAAAAATAAATAAATTTTTAAATATAATTTAATGAATTATTTAATTATTTTAATATTATTTAAGCATAGTTCGAAGTATTTTTTTATTGTTTTTGTTGCTTGAGTTTTACTTTTGTTTTGCATTGCTACGTTGCCGGTATAACTTTTTACTCGAAACCCAGTCAGCCAAAACTCGGAACTTGTCGGCAAGCGATATTCAGTTCGTGGAGTTTAGGCATGCCGTTCGTTTCAACTTTATTACAGCTGCAGTTGATTTAAGAGAAATACATTTAGATTTAATAATATTTAAATAGTAAGTTTGTTTTTACGAGAATAATTGAATAAAATATTAAAATGAGTGATGTGTCCAACTTTAAATTATAAATCTAATAATCGATATATTTATAATAATATTTTTTTTCTCGTAAAAAAAATTCCATGAGTGACATAGGCTAATAGACTAAAAATAAATTGTTGGCTCACATTATTAAAAAAAAAAAAAAAGATAATTTAAGACGATATAAACGGTAATTGTTGAAACTTCAAATTCCAAACAGGTAAGTAGAAGTTAATTTTAAATTTATTACGTAACAAATTTCCCCGCCAGATTTTCCGAAGTTGAAGTTCAATTATGGCGAGGGGATACCCTCAGCATCGACTCTAAAGTCTATACTGCATTCTCTCCGTCAAGCCTGGTTGCCTCGACTTGCCTATCAATGTTCGTTCCAATTTTGTAAATCGAATTTCTTATTTCCGCCTTGTAACGAGGATTATAACAAATTACTCTGCAACGCTTTGAACTCAAAAAAAAAAAAAAAAATCCATTTAGGCTGATTTTGCACTAATCTCAGTCCGCGGAGAATACTTCGATACTGGCATTACCAAATTTAGTCATGTGCTGACACTCGACGTGTTTTCCCAATAAACAAAAGATTGGGGGACGGGGTGAGTGAGAAAGGGACAGACAAGAGTGTGGTATTTGTGTGGATTCTGCATTCTTTTTTTATTTTTTTCAAAAAATAAATAATCTGTGCAAGTAGGAGAGATATATGGGCAGAGAGAATGATGAAATGTAGATACAATAATGAAAAAATATCGTTTACATATTAAACTTGCCTGTTTGTACATCAACTGTTTTTCAGAAAAGTAACAGTGTGTTTGAAGTGGAGAGAATAGAAGAGAAAGAAAGGGAGAAGAAAGAAAATCACGGTGGAATCCTATTTTCGTCCGTTTGGAGTGCAGTAATAGTAAGAGAGGAAAGAAAGTCAGGCGAAAGTGAGGGGAAAAGTTAATGGCTCCGTACTGTACGATTTTTCTCTCCAAAATGGAGAGAAAGAGTGGCTGCCAACACCATTCATACAGTAAAATGACTGCAACACCCTCACTACAACGTTCAGAAGCACTGAGAAAGGGGAAGTGACTCGCCAACTCTGATACCATAATCCCCTTTTGATGAGTTCTCAAATCAGTATGCTGTAGCTGTAGAAGTTGCCATTAGATTTGAGAAGAAGGCTCATATCTCGTTTTGGTCGTGACCGTCGTTGTCCTTGAGGAGGGGCAAATTGTAACAGTTTCCATCGTCCCTCTCCCTCGTTCTCTAGAGTCCAGACCAGACCCAGATGGCTAATTTGAGGTGAGCCTTCATTTTTAAAATTAATTTCGTTGGGATTATTTCGATTTCGTTTTCCTTTTGGGGTTGGGGTTTGAAAGCACGATAGATTGAAATTTTTTTTTTCAAAAAATTGATCGTTTTGGGAGGGTTGTTGCCTCTCTCTTTCTTATTAAGGTGTATGGTGCTACAGATAGAGGTCTGATCTCATCTTTGTTTCAGCAAAATTATGGGTTAAATGGTTAGTTTTTGCCTCTCTCTTTTTCGGTTAAAGTTTGCCTCTGTCTATCATCCTGTTTTCTTGGATCTTGAATTCTCTATTGCTATCGGTAATATTCTTTCGCTGCGTTTCTATATATCATGGGTTATCGTTTCTACTTGAACAGTTCTGTCAAGTTTGTTTCCTAGTTAAGGTTAAATTTGGTTGCTTGATAACATAAGCTTGTAAACGATGACTATGTAGATTGTAAGGGCTCAAATCTGATTTCTTGGAATTTACTGTTTTTTTAAGTTTGTTCGAACTATAATTTCGGATCGTTATAAGGATCAAAACGGTTCACCTTTTGTTATTTTCAGTAGTGTTGGGCTCTGATGTTCTGTTTGGTTCACGAGAAAGTGCTGTGGAAAAGTAAACTGGGCAGTTTTATTTGTGACCCATCAGTTATCTAATGGCGATTTTCTTGTTTCTTGTTAATTGTCCTGAGGAATTCATTGCTTGTTTTAATCGCCATCAGTTTCTTGATCACTTTTTTTGAAACTCCCATTTGGTTATAAACTAAATGTTGAGAATGAAACGATGAACATTTAATCTCCCATATTGTTGTGATTTCCATACAAATAATCTACTCCATCTTCTATCTTTGTTCCCTGTTGCATGTAAAAACAACTTTGGTTGTGTTTTTCCCCCTTCCTCTTTTTACTTTATATACTTCCTTTTATGGGCTTCTCGAGTTTCCCATACTGTCGAGTATGGGGCATGGGGAAAGTCTGTTTTCTTTTTCTTTTTTCCATTTTGTTTTCATGGATTCCAGTGTCTTTTAATTAAGTCTCTTGATGTGGTTATCCTTTGTGTTAGCTGTGATTGAATTACATTTAAGATGCAGAACTTAAATTTTTTTCCGAGAAAGGTTACTAGTTTTTTATGACAAAAATATAGCCATTCTACAAGCTAAGGAAGGCTGACAAAAATGTGAAAGGTCAGATATCAATTGTCCAGGTGAAGCTTGAAGGACTATGGTGATGTATCTGTTCCTTATTGCAATTGGGAGGAAAGCAGTAGTTTAAGGCTAAATTTGTTGTTGTAAATGACGTTGTTGAAATCTAACATATTTATTTGATCAGTGAGTGTGATGAGTGTAGTCTATGGAAAGAGATTTCTATGTTTATTGTAGTTCTATAGTTGTCATTGTGCCTACCCTCTGGTTTAATCATGCCTGTGTCCCATTTTTTGTCTCTTATATACCATTATTGCTATTGGCTCCATTGGAACTTATGGGGCACATGTATGGGCATGTCAATCGCAATCTGAATGTTTTATATGGTTAATTGCTAATGAATTTGCACTATTGAAATTTTAAGGGCCATGGTATACTGGCGCCTTTCACTCCAAGGTGGCAAACTACCGATACAAATCCTTTCAAAATGTGCTTGTTCAACTGAAGCTGCTACCAACTGAGAATGAAGCACATTGTCATAAACATTAATAATTTATTACAAGCCAACAAATTGTAATTTTATTATTAAAATAATAACCACGTCGTCAATTATTTCAAAAGAGAGTTTTTTAAGATTTATCTCAATAAATACAAATGATTTTCTAGTACATAAATAACACAATAGACAATATCTTCTAATTATACATTAATTTGGTTCAAGGGTATAATTGTCATTTGTTATTAAAAAATTTTCTTTCTCTCTACTTTCTCTTCATTTCCAAACAAATTATTATTTTCTCTTCACTTTCTTTCCTCACATTTCTTTTATCACTCCAAACAATATAAGAGAAAATTAGATTCACTCATTCTACTTTCTTTCTCACCACTTTCATTCTCTTCACTTTCTCTCCCCACTGTTTTTTCACTCCAAACATAGTGTAAAAATAACAATAAAAAAATGCGCAGGTCCCACGTGGGTCCACGCTGCCCCTGTCCCTGCCCCATTCGTCTGCCCCAACCCTTTAAAGCAGTCCTTTTTCTAGTAGGCTAACGCTATATAATTTTTAATAAATAATAAATTAATTTTATTTAATAATATTTAATAATTTATTTATTTTTAAAAAATTTAATTATTTAATAAATCATAATACTTTATTATTATATTAAAACTATCTACATAAAACCATTGAGTTTTTTCCTTCCTTATATCAATCTAGTTTTTTTAGTTACAGATCTGAGGAGCATGTCTTCAAATCATATTTGCGTTCTGTGAGCTGAGTTGGTGGTACCAACAATGGGCATTGAATGTGTATCAGGTCCAATGCGTGCATCACCAGTGATTTTGGGAGTCTTTGCTTTGTGGGCATTATTTTATGTCAGAGAAAGGAATTTGGTGAAATATTACGAGAAATTTGTAACAGGTAGAGGCCGGAGATATGAGCCGAGCAAGAAGAAGCAGCCGCTTTTCTGCTAGTTTTGTTCTTCTTTCTTGCGACCTCATGAAAATTCATCTTGTGGCCAATATTCTCATTGTTATTTACTAAATCTTATCTAACAGATGACTCAACTTTTTATCTTCATAAGACCTATTTCATTTTATTTTTAGCTCAACCATGTGCTAATAAGCTTAATATATAGGTTTCGCTCATACAATTGTTTCTTAATTTTTAATTAACTCAAGAACTTTCAAGCGAAACAATATCGGGATTTAGCCAGACTTGTGATATATCCATCAACTTCATAATCTACGGACCACGAAAACAGCAAAACTGCATCCACTAAAATAAGTTTTGGACCGTGTGGTCCCATTCACAATAGCTCTTGCAACATATATGAATTGGAATGGTCCATACTTCCTTTAAGTTAATTTGCAACAAAAGTTATATAATCTTAGAATAACATAATCGTTTATGACGTCAAAAAAAAAAAGAATTACATAATCGTTTATGTTTACACTGTATCCTGACTTGCTTGCATCATTATGGAGTTGAATGACCCATATTTATTTTGAGTTTGCAAGAAAGGTTATATGGGCTTTGAAGAAAAAAAAAAAAGAAGATAAACTTGTAATTATTAGAATTGTCACTTTGTTGTAAAATTTTATCTAATCTTCAAACTAGTTACAGGGAAGTAGTTAGATGTTGCTTCTTTAAGTGTCTTTACTTGTAATTTTATTTTAAATATTATGGACCATACTTCTTGTAATTATTTTTAATTTCTCTTTATCCTTGTAAAAATTATTATATAATGGAGCATTTGAATCAACAAAAATACGAGTTGTTCTCTCTACAATTTCACCAATTCTTTTGATGTTTTTCTATATCACAAATTGTCTCTATTGTGTCATTCTCTCTTGCTTTTGTGGTCTGTCAAAAATGAAAGCAAACACACTTTACAAATTTTGTTCTAAAACCTTATACTCTTCATTCAAAAAAAAAAAAAAAACAAAACAAAACAATAACTTATTTTGCGATCAATTGACAAAAACACCATAAAAAAATCTTACTCCTTGAGTGAAAAAATCTTACTTCTGGAGTCCTTGCCTGCAAAAATTCTCCGGTAGACATGACCCACAAGTTGAACACAACAGCAAGGATCAAAGCTTGAGAGAATCTTTAAATTTTAACATATGCCAGGCCCATAAATAAACTGAATACTCAAGCAGCACTAATTAATAATTAAGCAGATAAAAAATGACAAATTCAACCAGATACATCAATCTTTGATTATTTTCTTTTCCTCCCATTTGACATTTTCAAACGACCAAACCATGGGGAAAAAAAAACAGATTATTCATGAACCTTGGGCAAATGTGAAGCAAATGAAAATTCCCAAATGGTGAAATTCCGGCAGGTTATGACAACATTGAGGTATCAAATCTAACAAAGCTTAAATGTTCGTCATTGATCCAGCTATACTTCTCCATGAATGGATTAACTAAGGTGGGTGGAGGATAATGGTCTATGCTTTCTTTCCAAACGTTGGCATCGTTCAAGCCCTTCATCACTTCCCACACACAATTGTTGCACTTAAAGCCTGCTCCCAAGCTGATCATCAGGATCCTGTCACCCTTCTTAAGTCTGTTTTTGGCCTCCATGTAGCCCAAAACGTACCAGAGGCCCCCAGCTGAAGTGTTGCCGAATCGGTGAAGTGCCATTCTGGCTGGCTCAAGATTATAGTCACTGAGCCCCAAACTCTGGCCAACTCCATCAATAACAGCCTTCCCACCAGGGTGTATGCAGAAGTGGTTGATCCCGGCCTTGAGATTCAAGCCTGCTGCTCCCACAGATTCAAGTCTGGGACTCTTGGTTTTATTTCTCCGACGAATCACCAAAATGTAACGGATTAATTCCCTTAATGGCAATATTTTAGGTACGAGCACTCTGAGATTCATTGTCAGTGCTTGAGCTGCAGCCTTTGTCAAGTTTCTGGTCAGCAGGAAACCTGCATAGCCAAGCTCATCTTCTCCTTGTATGCAACAGCTGTATGCTTCATCGTTTGCGCCATGATGGGTACGCACAAGATGAGTCAGTTTCAGGATGGCTCGGGGCTTCAATGCTCTATTGTTTGTCAAGAGCATTGAGCAGCCTCCTGAACGAAACAGGCAGTTGGATAGAATCATGGATTTCTCTTTCCCGCAGTACCAGTTTGGGCCAATGGATTCTGTGCTCACAACAACAGCCAATGCATTAGTGTATGACTTGAACAATTGCTGCACCAGGTCAATGGCTACAACACTTGCGCTGCAGCCCATTCCAGAGAGGTTGAAAGTTTTAATTTCTGCCCTCATTTTGTAATGGTTAACTATGCGAGCTGTCAGAGATGGTGCTGGAGCGAACAGAGATACATCGACAACAAGAATGTCGATTTCTGATGGAGAAAATCCAGATCTGTCGAAGAGCTTGTCCAGTGTGTCAAACATGATGTCGTCCATCTCTTGAAAGGCATCCTTGAGTGTAGGACATTCTTCATGGCCTGCAATAACGTTTCTGGGGCCATAGGTCTCTTCGCCGATGCCGGAATTGACAATTGTTTGCAGGAGGAACCTGTATTCTTCCAGTCCCAGATTCTTGTTTCTCAGGATTATTTTGGCACATGATTCAGTGTCAAGCTTCCTGTCATCAGTAGCCTTGTAGCACTCATAGTTCAGCATATAACAGCACTGGTCTCTCCTCTTAAAAATCACATTAAAGAAACAGAAAATGCTGCAGAAAAGGAGAATGACAAAGCAAAACAAGAAGGGCTCCATGGAGAAGGAGAGAGATTTATATGGCAATTTGTGGTAGAACCATTGAACTTCTGTGTCTGTTGACAGTACTATATAATGTTGCCCACATACAAGTCTCATTTACTGACATACATTTTTTTTTAATGTTAAAAAAAGCACATCACAGCTGTATGTTATATTTATGTGTTAAGATTGAGATGTATTCACGTAACTGTTTTTCATAAGAAAGATCCACCACGAGAATATTTTAAATTTGAATTAGTTTCTTTTACATTTTAATTTAAAATTTATAAGTTTAAAATTTAATAGCATCACATTTTAGACATAAATCTCTTTTTATTTAAGAATAAACGGTGATGAAGAGACTTAAATTTAAGTCAATACAAAGAAAAACACGTTACATGATAGTCAAATTAACACTTCCAGTGCTACTTACTCACATACATGTCTATTCATTTACAATGCATTTATATGTCTCAGCTGGCATATTGATGGTGAAGTTTGAAGTTACCTAATAACAAAGGTTTTCCCAACTGCTTCAATGTTAATGGGTAGGGACTGCAAAGCTAGTAGGTCATTAGCACAATGAGCAGGAGCCATTAATGGGTGGGGGAAGCCTTGCCTTGACACTAGAGGCATGTGCCAGAAATTTGAAGTTACTTACTTTAACTTTGGCAAGCTGAGACCAGATAAAAATAATAAAATAAACAGGGAATGGAGGATCTACATTGGTGACAAGCATCTAAGACCTGAACCACCAATTCCTTCATTTCAATGGAAAAATTATACCTTCTACGTTCATAAGCCTTTACATCATTGTTTCAGATCCTTAACCAGGAAAGAAAAGGAATATTAGTGAAGCCAAATACACCGCGTATATCTCTAACTATATGTGGATGAAAAATTCTTTGGCGGACTACTTGATCCATCAGCATGATGTTTTAAACTGGCAAATGAAATTGTGTCATGTCTCTCAGAAATCTAGCTCGTTGAAATGTTTGTGAGACTCATAGAATTTTTGAATAAGTTTACATAACTGGGTAAAATATTTCTAATTTTGTCTCGAAATAAACTACTTTTATTATTTTCGAAATCGCAACTGATATTTTTAAAACGAAAAAATAACAAGTGTTGTAAAAATATCAATTTTCATTTTAAAAATAACAACCACGATTTCATTCGAAACAAAAATAAATATACTAAATACCGACTCATATATATTTTCTCTAGAATTTTCATTTTTCATTATTCTTTTCTCCTACTTGCTTAGAGTGTGGCCGCATGATGGAGAGATTTCACCCCGTAATCTACTGGGGATTACATAAAAGGAAATGTAGTCTAGAAAGATCTGTCGCTTTGTAACTCAAACTAGGCGTCATTTTTTATTTTCTTTTTTAAAATATAAATTTTAAAATATCTAATATTACTCTAAATATACTTAATATTACAATAAAATTCGATTTTAATAATTTTTTTAATATTCCTCTAGATAGTTTCTAATTTAATCCTTTATCTACCGACCTTTATTGAACTATTATTAAGGTTTCACGAGAAAGGGTAATGAGCATTTATGATCCAACCAACCACTTTGACTCGGTAGACTAAACCTCCTGATATTTTAGAAGGGCATATTCGTAGGAGTATTTAAAAAAATCAATAGTTTTGATTAATCGTCAAAATTAAATTAAATCAAATTAAATATAAAATTAATCAAATTAATTTTATAATTATTTAACTAAATTAAATAAAAATCAAAAGGCTCAATTTAGCTTCGATTTTTAATATTAAAAAATTATAGTTAACTGAATTAAACTGAATTATTATTTAATATATATATATATATATATTATTTTTTTATTCTGATCATAAGAAAAATATTATTAATACAACAATAGTAATGAATAAATGATAATAAAATGTTTTGATCAAAATGTTAATAAAATGTTAGTACATCTTTAATAATCACATATTTATTTTATATATAATGATAATTATAAATTTATTTTAAAAAATTATATTAAAAAAATTTTCACATTTAAATTAGAATTTTAAAATTTTCTAGTAAATTTAATTAACTGAATAATTAATAAAAATTTTCAATTAACTGAATTTTATTTAATTGAATTTTTAATTTAAAAATAATTTTTAATTTTATATAATCAAAAATTTTAATTTAAAAATAATTATAATATTTTGATTCGATTATCCAAATTGTGATCACCTCAAAGCATAAGTCAATGAGTTGTACAGGACATCGAGTGGAACATAAAATTCTGACAGAAATGGACGTGTAACGGAGACATTGACTCAACTTTTGTTTTTTTGGACTTACATTGACTCAACTTGAGAGATTGCAGTAGGTGGACATGTTAATACTGATTATCACAAGATAATAAATAAATAAAGGGCGGAAGTACCATTTGCCGCGAGAAAGCCGGTGACAGGCATTATTTTTTTTCGGAATACTTATGTGGCACATAAAAAAGAGACACCTAACTCGATATATTACAATTAGATATTATAGTTATGTAACAAAATATTTAATTATTATAATAATTTTTAAAAATATTTTTTAACTTTTTTTTTATTATAAAAATTAAGAAATTTATTGTATAAATATAACATCTAGTTATAATATATCAAGTCGCATATTTATTTTTTAAATCAAAAAATTTTTTTTTGGACTGAAAAGAAGTGTTGCATTAATTTAATTTGATTATGTATATAAATTCAACGTGAAAATGTTAAAAGGACTTGCACCAAAAAAGAAGATTACAGGACGGTTAAAGTAGTTTATGTTTGACTCAGTTTCAACAATTATTTACTGACAGGCATTATATCATAAGTGCAATTAAAGAAAGATAAATAGTTGGTGGACTTAGGTTAGATAGATTAAATAGAGATTAATATGAATTCTGAAATAAATAAATTGCCAAGCATCATGGTAATTTTTTTTTAATCTATAGTCACGCACTTGAGCTCATAAAAGAATTCAATCTTCATAAAACAATTAAGACTGGGAAGGACAGTTTTGGGCACAAGTTTCCAAGGCTGTATTCGATTTCTTTGAGTATGATTTTATGAAGCGGGAACAACACAATACAAATATTATAATACATTAATTTTAAAAAATTAAAATATAAATACAATTAACACATTATATATATATATATATATATATATATATATATATATATGTCACCGAAGACATGATAATACACACACATATAGATACTTATAAGACAATTATTTTTTGGTAATTTTTTCAACTAATTTAGTTGTTTCGATTATTTAAATGTATCTCTACTTATATAAATTGTTTTAATTTAAGTATTATACATTTCAGTATCTCACATTTTCATTGATAATCAAATTCTAACAATCCAAACATAGAAGAAACGTAAGAGTGGCGCCTTAGGCTGCCACTTACATGGTGGCCGGAGAGAAGAACTGAAGCCTCGCTCCGTTTCCTTTTAAATATCCCCAAGATCTTCAAGGTCGGCGACATGAGCGGCGTGTTTCTAAGGTCTCGTGTCATATTCTCCTCTTTATTCTTTGTCATTTATACAATTCAGCTATAGAAAATATTTAAAAATGTCTCGACATATTTTAGGCATAATATTTTTTTTTTAAATTTAGTTACAGGCGTGTTTATCATCGAATCTTTAAATTAGATTTGAGAGACAAACTCTATTTGAGTAGCCCATTTAATAGCTTTCAAAGGAATCAGATTCACTATGTGAGCACCAACAGAGCCAACGAGCCTCCGCCACTTGTATCTTAACGAATTAATCTAATTTTAAACATGACCCACAGATTTTCTCTACTTTTGTAGCCACCTCACGTATTGGTGAGAGGATGACATATTGTACTGGGATTTGAATCTAGGATGCCAAGTATGGAAATACGCCAACTTACTATAAATCCACCGACTTGTATGATGATACATCCTCGGTGTGTGTCGGTCACGCATCCAACGGACTAAAAAATAAAAAGAATGTATGACTTGTTAAGGATTTATATAATTATCGTCATTGTAATTAACACTTTATTTTTGTTGAAATTAGTGTTTTTTATTAGATTTATATTTTCTTATTTGTTTATTTAATATTTCTACTTTCTTATTCTTTGTTCCTACTAATAAATTTTCTAATTCCACCACCGCACCTATTAATTTGGCGTCTGTTTGTCTAAATTATATTTTAAAATTTTATGGTACGGCCAAGCTTAATAATTTGTAGTTCTCATTTTCTTTCGGTAATGCAAATCTTGTTTTTTTTTATTTAAAATTGTTTAGTATTCATTCTAATGAGCTGATTAATCTGAATCGATTTGAATAGGGCTCTGAAAGACAACAAAAGTTTTTAAGTAAATATTTAACGAGACTGTATTTTTAAGAACTCGAACTCGAGACCTCTGATTAAGTGATGACGAGCCGCTGCCACTTGCATCAGCGTCTACTGTCCACTGGTAGGTAATGCAAATCTTGTAAACTGTAGAAAGGTTGCCCAAAGAGCCCAAAAGCCCAATGGCTCTTGCTTCGGCGGACCTGTGACCGTTGATCACGGGTCCCACCATACGTGTCAAGGTTCACGTGTTCACCGCCAGTTTTGCGTTCTCTGTTCTCTCCTTAATCCTTCGGATTTTTCCTTTTTGTTCGTCCCGCTTACTCAAAAAAAGAAGAAAAAAAAAAAAAAAAAAGGAGTTTCATAACATTACCGGGAAAACAGCATGGCCATGCTGCCTTACGCGGACGTGGACTTCAGCTTGAGGGCTATGGCCGGCCGAGCCGAGGGCTTCGGTCGCTTCGCCATCGGCGGCCTCCACGGCGCCGTCTATTCCGTTACGACCTTGGCCGGTTCTCCTCTTCTCTCCTCTTCTCTTCAATCTCGTCTTTAGCTCGCATTTAATTGCTCGATTTGGCTTTGACCTAATTGCCAGTTTTGTAGATTTATATCCGTTAGATCGAGCGATTGATTTGATCCTACGGCACTTAATTGGTCCTTCTTTTTACGTCTCCTTTTACGTGATCAATGGTGGCAGAATTGCGTCTCCGCTGATCGTTTCTTTTAGTCATTGGCCATTCTTATATTTATTGAGCAGTGATATATAGAACAAATTTTTTTTTTCACGGTTATTCGCGAATTAGTTTTTTTTTTTTTATGTGTCAAGAAGTTTTTTGTAATTTTATTTTTGTTTTTTAAAACTATATTTCAGGTGGAATTAGTGTTTCCCTAAAAAATACGAACTTTGGTGAAACTTCGTGTAGAGACTTTCAGGATATTTATCTTTATTCATATTTATTATAGAGCAATGATATATAACATGGAGATTTTTTCACGATTTTTCATGAATTAGTTCTTTTGCTGATGTATGAAGGAATCTTTTGTAATTTTACTTTTTTTTTAAAAAAACTAAATACTAGGTAGACTTAGTATTACTGTAAAAAATAGGAGTTTCCGTGAAATTTTGTGGAGAAACTTTTATGATGTTTATCTTTATTCTTTATTATAGTCAAAAATAGATTAAATAAGGTCATAATCGTTAAAATTTTTTACAAAAAATCGGATTAGGAGAATTTGATGAACATGTCTGTTATGGTGCTTTTGTGTGCTTGGAAATATCAAAAGACCTGTGAAAGGTAATGTTTGCATTGAAAGTCAGAACTGACATTGTGCAATTGTTCATTAATGGATGTTTGGAAATCTGTGTATATGTTGCTAAGTGTTTGCCAAAATTCCCACTTTTCCCTCATACTGTGTTTCAAGTTGTGAATTGAAAAACTATATTTGTTTCGAGTTGTAGATGATGGACCTGGATCGCTTCGGGAGGGTTGTCGAAGGAGGGAACCACTATGGATTGTTTTTGAGGTTTCGGGAACTATCCATCTTCTCTCCTATCTGAGTGTGTCATCTTATAAGACAATAGATGGTCGGGGCCAAAGGATAAAGCTTGCTGGCAAGGGCTTAAGATTGAAAGAATGTGAGCATGCAATTATTTGTAATTTAGAGTTTGAAGGTGGAAGAGGACATGATGTTGACGGTATTCAAATAAAGCCAAATTCTAGACACATATGGATAGATCGATGCAGCCTTCGTGATTATGATGATGGACTCATAGACATCACAAGACAAAGCACTGATATCACTGTTTCTAGGTGGGTCTCTTGTCTCGGCTTCCATGCATGACAATTTAGGCCCTATTAAAGTGCTGGATTCTCATTGATTCTTTTAGTTTTGTACCAGATGTTACTTTGCACAACACGATAAGACAATGCTTATTGGAGCAGACCCCTCGCATGTTGGTGATAGATGCATTCGAGTGACCATCCACCATTGCTTTTTTGACGGGACACGGCAAAGACAACCGCGTCTTAGATTTGGAAGAGTTCATCTTTACAACAATTATACCAGGAATTGGGGAATATATGCTGTTTGTGCTAGTGTAGAAGCAGAGGTTCAAGCTGAATTTTGATTTATAAATGTGCATATGAGGTGTTCTGCATCCATGTTGTCTGAAGCATGCATCTTAAATCCTGGGTCCATAGTTTGTCTTTCTTACTGTTTCTTTTTTTTTTTTTTTTCCCCTTTAATTCCATCTATCAGATATATTCCCAATGCAATATATATGAAGCTGGACAGAAGAAAAAGACTTTCGAATATTACACAGAGAAGGTAAATTGATGTTCTTTGCAATTTAGAGCTGCTTTTGGCATTGACATATGTTTGTTTGGTTTTAACTATGCAGATCTTAATAATGGTGCAAAAATTTTGTCAATCGATTATAGGGATTATCTTTTCATGAATGAGCTGTTGGGAGTCACCATGTGTGATAGAATTGTTTTCTTGTCTTGCTTTTCATTATGATTCATTGGCTAGTTTGTAATTGAGATCATTCTGCAATTGGCCCCAACATCAGGATTTAGTCTTACTTGAGTTGGTTGGTTGGTAATTGAGATCATTCTTTATAATGCATATTTAACCAACAATGTTAAGGAACTCTTTTGAGGGTCACAGATTACATAATGAGGATCAAAATTCTTGCAAATGGAAGTTAATTGACTCAACATATTTGGAACCATTTTGCCATCTGTTCTTGATAGCTGTTAAAATTATTAGTTGGTCTTTCCTATATTTTTGATATGTCTAAGTGTAATGGTGTTATGTTCCACAGCTTGGATTATGTTCCCCTAATAATATAGTATTCTTCCCTCTGATGGTCGATATAAATTCTTTCAAATGTTTCATAATGGTGTTATAGGCAGCTGACAGGGATGAGGCCAGATCTGGCATAATAAGATCTGAAGGAGACGTGCTCCTTAATGGAGCTCAAGCATGCTTACTAACAGGCGTTGGTGAGGAACATGCGTTCCATCCGAGTGAATACTATCCAACGTGGACATATGAAGCTCCATCAGATTCTCTCAAGGAAATTCTCCAAATCTGTACAGGTTGGCAACCTATCCCACGACCAACGGAGATGATTATATAATTATGTAGTATTTATCTCTTTCATTTTTGAATGTATGTATCCATAACTATATGTATTTTCTATCAGAAAAGAAAGTTGCACGTCTCCACTTTCTGGGAGAAAAATAGTATAATGTGTTATGAAGCTTTGGTCTCAAAACCATGTATTTATTCAGGCAGTTTTGAGTTTTATGAGCACTCTATTGTTCACAAAAAAATAATAACTAAATAAATAAAGAAGAAGCAGAAGCGCCAGCTGCTAAGTCATGTACAGTTAAAAGAAATTAGCTACCAGCTGAGTAATTGTTTGAAGTCAAATTTTTTCCAGCTTTGTGCTAAAATGATAACAAATTCCTAGTGCAGTGCATTTACTGTTGTACTTGTGGGTACAGTGGAATACACCCTTGTGACGAAATAACTGGAAAACTTGGAGCACTGTGAAGTATAAATCTGGCAAAAACAATGTTCTAGGTCTCAAAATTTTCATTTAATTGGTGTTGCTAATGTCCAGAAGTAGATATTGGTTTGTTACTCTTTGAAAGGGGTGTCATGAAAATTTATTGTAGAGACAGTGTAATATTTACGTGAGGGTTTCTTCATTTGGGAACTAGTCATCGATAGAGTAAATTCACATCTTCATATCTGTTCTTTGAGTGAGATGTGTGACTCTCTGAGCACTCACTTTTGCCTTTCTGTGTCCAAATCCCTCACATTCAAGTGGGGATGCGAACTGCAATTAGATCTTTGTTAGAGAAAATGTGAGTTCTCTGCTATTTTTCATGTTTTATATCTGGTTTCTTTCTCTACCGTGCGGGTTTTACAGCTCCAGCTAAAAGTTTGCCAACTATGAAAAACAGAGCTGTAAGAGCACTTATTCATAACATTGTGCAAAAGCTGCTCAGTATTGGTACAAGAAACTAAGTAAAGCATCGTTTCATGGTCACACTATTTGTTGTGGTCCTGCTCTTGAATGGTTCATATCATGCTATTTAGGTATGCGTCCTCCCCATGAAAATGATGAGGAACTAACTGAGATGGTAGCACCCTGAAATAAGTATGAAAGACAATTCTCCAGATCGGCTGGCCCAAAGCTCACCAAAGTCTCCATATTTTTCTCTCCGCTCAACTTGGTCAAATAGGTGTCATAAAATTCTCTGTAGGCTGGTACAAGATTCCTTTTTATTGACATTTTCAACTCATCCCTTAGCTTCCCATCCGGCACAATCCATGATGTCTGTTTCCTATATGCTTCCTCAAAAGCTGCCCTAAACTTCTGAAAGCACTCTTTTGCCTCCTCAGGTGACAGGTCTGCTGAAGCTTTCTCTGGCAAGGTTGAGAAGACCTTGGTCCATGCCAATTTTTCGTAGTTGGAAGCATATCGTTTCATTGTCTTGGCATGCTTGATCACCCAGTCCTCACCTATCAGGGGCCTAAGGGCAGTAGAACATATCTTCCTAACAATGAAGTGAAGATTATTTGTTAGGAATAGATATGACTGAGACACATCTTTGTATTGCTCTGACTTGCTATCAAGCTTGCATAAAAGAACAAGTATGAGCCGGGCAAGATGGACTGAGACTGCTGGTGGGGAGCCATCGTCAGATTCTGAGCTGTCAAAGTATGATTCAGGCAATGTTATATTCCTTTGCATTGGAGAATAACTAAGAATGTTGGAGAGACTTCTGCTGTAATCTGCGAGTGAACATATGTGACTCATTACTCTTTCGGTCAGCGGGTGAATCCCTCCGCCCATTATTGGAGTTTTTGACGAGTCCTTTTGAATTGATGACTCGAAGTCGGATAGGATATTACAGACTGATGCACCTAGTCTGTCCAGGGATGAAAGAGCTTGCAATTTAACCTCTGAAGTTAATTCAGAGTTGAATATCAATTCTATGTCTGGCATAAGATCGAAGAGCGTTTCGTGGAGTTCCAACAGTGGAAAAATTCTTTCAGGCAGCTTCTTGTTCTTGACGATGAGGTCCGGAAATCTGAATAGATTTATTGCCCCTTCTTTGCTAATCTTAGAGAAACAGGATTCTCTGTATTTCTGGGATATTGAAAAGACGTGATCACAGAGAAGCTTTTCTCCACTGAATAGTTTTCTGACAGCTATCTTGACAGCTGTCAGCCACTTTCTGGTCATGTGTTCAAGTGCTTCCCAACTCATTTTTTGGACCAGAGAAGACCTGAAACGTTCAACTCCAAGTAGATACAGCCCTTCATCTAGTGATGATTTTCTGGCGAGTATGTATATTTTGACACACTCTTTACCATAACCAGCACTTATCATACAATCTGCTATTGACTTGAGATCAGACATGACTTGTGCCGTGAGTTTCTCCACTTTAGGGATTAATTCACTGGCTGGTCTTATCTCTTCTGCAGATGTGTCTTCGTCCTCATCTTCAAAACGGCTTGTCGCATCTGATGATCCAGGTGAAACAGACTCTGGATCTATTTGATCACTGTATGCAGATAATATCTGATAAAATTCTTTTTCGAGCCTCTTCATCGCAATTTGCATGAGGTTTTGTGCAAGTACCAGCTTGTTAGAGGTTGAATGATTGGAAACCAAGTACTGCATGGCTTGTCGCAAGCCTTTGACACTCCTGAGGAAGTCTTTACCCAATTTTCTGTTGTGGCGGAAGAGAGAGGTGACTTTGTGGATTGACGATGAATTTGGATCCCATTTGGTGATGATTGATTCAGCGTTTGCGATGTTTTCTTCCATCATGGACTCGGAGAATGAATGGATGGAGGAGGAAGGAATGGGAGAGCCTTGAAATGAGAGATTTGGAGAGAGGGTTTTGGAGAATGACGGTAGGATACTTGGCATCCCCTTTTTCGCCATAAGGGTGTTATTACCTTTTGAAGTCCCTGAAAGAACCATTGAACGCAGGAGGGAAGTGGAGCTTAGAGCTGAAGAAGAGAAGCTTGGAAACTCAAAGATGAGATGCCAATTACAGAGGGCTTAAAGTTGTTAGCTCTTGTTAAGGAGTGGATTATGATGCGGTTTTATATATAGACGAAGAGGAGCCGCAAGTTTCAACTCGAGGAAGGCGGAACTACTTGAACTTCTAGGGTTAAACCAAGAATGGTTGACTTATCCAACTCCTTGATTCGTTGGCATATAGATGAAAGAGATGCTTAAACGTGCAATTAGAATTTCGCTTTCTGTTTATTTAATGTCATGATGAAGATATTGAAGGCCTAAACTAGAAGGGTAACAATCAAAATCTTACAAAGAAGAGGGTCTGGTTCAATACAAAGCTAATCAAAGCTGGCTTACAAAGAAGCTTTAAGGAGATTCTCAATATTAACTTGAGTAATTATTAGTTTTATTGGTTAAAAGTGTAGTCAAGAGTTTATCTTTCGTCACATCCCTCATCTATTTTCTCTTGTACGAGTTTAACTTTTCCTCTAAAAAAAAAAAAAACCTTAAGCGGCTGATTGCCTATAGCAAGTCCCATAATAAAATTGTGCCTCCCAATTTCGGTTCAATAATAATGCTTCAGTAGGCCTGCGCAAATTGGCAGGTAAATGCCCCCCCCCCCCCCCAATAATAATAATAATATTATTATTATTATTATTATTGTTAGTATTATTATTATGCTTAAGAATGTAGAAGGCAACAACGAAAAAGTCATGCCGCAAATAACTCCAACTCAAGATGCGGTTTATAATACTTGTTATAAATTTATCAAGCTAGAGCATACATCTCGAATCTCCTGACAAGTGATTAAAATTCAGTCATATAATCTGGAACGAGTCGAGCCATATAGAAAGTTCCAAATTTGATCTGAAGTAAGCAACTCTGGGTTTTTGATCTTTGACTAAGAGCGGCACCCTTTTTGATTTGATGTTCAACGACTACAACTATAACAATTGTCTGGATAAATGCTTGTTACACATCAATTTTCAAAGATATTTTTGTTGCTTCACACACAAATCGATTTATAACCTCAAATTCCCTCCTAATGATGGTTACTTGAAAAATCTCTGCCCAGCGAACAAAATTTCGCAATACCTCAGGGCAAATTGGAATTGGAAGGGTCTAATATTATATAGGCGCGTGTGCACCGATTTTTATGTAATTATTTTAATAAAATGTAAAATTAGAAATAGTATATCTTCATCGATTTATTTTATTATCGTATAAAGTATTAATATAATTATAAAAAATTAAAAATTTATTACACTTCTGCCCGACAGTCGGACAAAAATTTATGGCCGCTAACTTGTTTGCAAGTTTATATATAACAATTTGTCAACCAATGTAGAATATGAGAGCCGACGCCACCTACCCAAATAGGCATTGTGCACTCGTGATAAAATTGTTAAGGATGGGGAAACTACCGTTGACCAAAATAAAATAATTGCTATCATTTAAATTCTCCATATTTCATGTATGAAATCATTACGTGGTCACATATTTGTAATCAAATATATAACTACACCCTCTTATTTTCTTTTTTTTTTTAATTATATTTTAAATATATTTAATATTACTTTAAGCATATTTTGTGTTATTTTAAACCTTAATTTTTAAAAGAAAAAGTTTTTAAAATTTTGTTTGCCTTATTAGTGTTTGGATTAGTTTTGGCCAAGTTAGTTTGGCCACTAACACAAAAAAAAAAATTTCAAAATTTTTTTTTAAAACTTGTTTAAGGATAATATTAAGTACATTTAAAATAATATTAAATGTATTTAAATTTTAATTTAACAAAAAGAAAATAAGGAAGTGTAACCATACATTTGGCCATAAATGTATGACACATAATAGTTCCCTCCATGTAATACACAGTATGGCATTGATTTTAATAAACCTGTAGGTGCGTGGATTTAATCATATTTTTTAAAAAATTATTTTTACTTTATTTTATTTAAAAGAAAAAAATAAAAAAAATCTAAATTTTGAGTATTATTTTTAAATTTTTTTAAAAAATTTCTTTAAGAAAATTAAAAAAAATTGTTTTTTGTTTTTTAGGAAAACAAATTTGGAAGTGGTGTTTTTTTCTAAGAAAAAATTATAGGTAAATTTGAAAGATTTTTTTAATCCTTTTTTTCTGAAAAAGAAAATTCGTGAAATTATTTTTTTCTTTTTTATTATTTTATTTTATTATAAAATTTATAGTCATAGAAATTTAACTATTATCAAAGTATAAATATATAAATTAATAGAATTCTTATTTGATTATAATTAGATTTATATTAATTATGAATCTTAAGTTTAATTGTGATAGAATTTTCATAATTATAAAATATTTTAGTATTATTTTAAATTTACGTATTTATGAGAAATTATTACATGTTAAGAAGAGAAAGACTAAAATTTCCCCTTAAACTTTATATACTTGCCTCTAGAGAGAGAGAGAGAGAGAGAGAGAAAGCACTTGTTGAGCAGTCAAGAACAACAGTGCCATTTCGACCGTCTGGCTTGGAATGACCACAAATAAAAACAAAATCAATAAATATAATTGAGAGAGAGAGAGAGAGAGAGAAAGCACTTGTTGAGCAGTCAAGAACAACAGTGCCATTTCGACCGTCTGGCTTGGAATGACCACAAATAAAAACAAAATCAATATTATAAATTAAAATATCTAAATGAAGGTGGTTGGTGGGAATTATGGTGCTTTCTCTTTAGTCAAACTTTCTTGATCCTACCTGAAAATTTTCGAATTTAATTTGTACTTTTTAATTTTCTGTTTAACTTAAAAACTACATTGTTATTGGGACAGCGAAATCAGACGCAAAGGTAATTCCAAGCAGAGGCAAGAGACTTGACTTGTAAGTCCTAACAGAAGTTTCTACCCCGGAATTTTTTCATAAAAAAATTTAAAAAAAAAAAAAGAAAAACTGTTTTCTCGTCAATTGCTTAAGGAACGAGATTGCCGTGTCACCTAAGCATAATTTCCCCTACATCGCAAAGAACACGCTCGACAAAGTATTTGAGTTATTTTAGCAACAGCATGCGCATATACTCCGACAAACTTTTTTCTTCTCGCATATTTCATGAAAACAGTTCCAGTACACGAGACTATAACGCTTTAAAATTTAGGAAAAAATCCGAATTATGTAGAATTATCTCTTCCCCCATTAGTTGGGCGATTGGAAATCTCACAAAATTTACTTCCCTCCAGTGGATTCATGATTGAGATTTTCTATTGAAAAGTTTAAGTTCATAATTCTAAAAGAGTTCCTCCAGAACACTTCCATGGTCAATTAAATGAAGGAAGAAACGGATAATATTACATAATAACACTAATATGAAAAGATGAAGAAAATTTAATGAAACATATCGAAAGAAAAATTTTTCCTTTTTTAAAAAAAAAAAATTTGTGGGGTACTTTAGAAACCGCTAACAACTTTAATATTCTTAAGAAACAATTTTTGAAAAATATACTTATTAATCATCTAAATATAAAAGTAAAATTGATGAATCCTTTATCAAGGAAACCGAAAATTTTGTTGGTTTTTCCTTTATAAGGAATTCCCTCCTCTCCTATCCAATAGATTTATAATTGGGACATCCTATCAAAAAGTTTATAGTGTCTCCTACGTATTCCAATCTCGAAGGTAATGAGATATGAGATTTATAAAAAATGATAAAACTGTGCTGTGTAATTGGCAATGTAATGAGACTTTTGATGGGCCAAAGATTAAAAGTGCTTAAACTCATAACATTTCTATGGTCTTTAGCAAATTAATTATTTTGCAATGAGGAAAAAAAAAAAAAAAGCCATTTGGTATAAAATCATCGTGGTGACATAAGAAGGACGGACAAGTCTTAATATGACATGTCCCTAATATCTCAGTCAGTCACGCCAACATGAAATATCTCTATGACTGAAAGAATTTTTTTTGATAAACAACTGTGAAAGAATTTGAATTAATATATAAGAAAAGCTATATAGTATATATAAAAATAGTCACAAAATTAATAAGTGAAATCTGAACCGTTGAATAATAAAAAATATTTTGAATTAAAAAAATAAATAAATTATTAGATTAACTGCATGTCTTCCGTATGTTACATAATGCGTGTCTACGTAATCTTCATACATATATATATAGTGAATGAATGAAAAGAAAAAGATGGAAAACAATTCCCCCCCCCCAAAAAAAAAAGGAAAACAAGAAGGAAAATGAAAAATGGAGACATGGCCACAAGGCCCACAACACGAGCAACAACCAATAACGTTGGAGACCTCTAAATTGTCAATGAAAATGAGCAGGATTCTTGCACTGACCGCAGATATATTTGAATGCTGCCAACCCCCCAAGTCTCATTTTAGGAGATCCTCTTTGACTCTAACTTATCAATGTGCTTTGTACTAGTTGCGTATATATTTATGTACATTGGGAATTCTTGGTGGGGTTAGTTACGTATGATTGAAATGAGTGAGTTGTTAGATAACTGTATTTAAATAAAAAAAATAAATAAGATGTTAGATAACATTAGATGGACTAGGTAATCACTTTTATATTACGTAAAATGCAGTCATGTAATATAGTTTATATGAAAATTCTTAGAAAATTCTTAAAATGAATATTAGGTTTATTATTGGAATGTTTGTGATAACAATCATAGAATTATGGTTATATTTGTTAAAAATGTCATTGCAATATCATAATTTAAACAGCAAGATTCTATTTTAAAATTAGTTTAATCCAAAAAAAATTATTGTAATATCGATATATTAAATTTAGATTATACATAAATAAAGATAAAAATATGAAATACAAACAAAAAGGGGTGTAGGTCGGGGCTTGGGGACAACTGGCCCCACCAGACCATACATGGTCTTTTTATGTATAATTTATACAATATATTTTCATATTTTGGTTTTCGCCTCCCTCGATTTAATTGTTGCCTCATAATCCCACTAAATCTTTTTTATTTTCATAATTTTTTAAGACTTGTTTCTATATTTTTTTTTTTCTTATGTCAAAAATCTAGGATCCACACTCATCTTAAAAGTATTGTTATTAATAAAACAAATTCTAGGTAATAAAACTTGGAAAAAAAAAGAGAGAGAGAGACAAATATGTTAGTCATATTTCTTAGGGAGTTTGTGTTGTCTAATAGTGCTGCTATTCATTACTAACAGCTAAAAATATATATTTACAACCATCTCGGCGCAAAAATGAGGCTCTAGATACAATTCAATCCAATCTTAAGTTTAAACTCAATAATAAACATAAAAAAGGTTTAGAAAACATAAGTCATGTCTGATGGTTACTTGTATGAAAAAAGTATATGTTTAATGTAAAAAATAAACAAGATTTTCAAAATATGAAAAATTTAAGGGAATAATTGTAATATTTATTGTTCACACACACACACACACACACATATATATATATATTTCATTTATTATATATGTGCTATTTTCAACGTTATATTTATACATATAACTTTGGTCTTTTGAAAAATTATTATGGATCCGTCCCCCTGAATACATATTATTATAATTAACTAGAAGATAATGTAATTGTGCTAAACATACTTTGTTTTTCCGTTTGTTATATATGATGCATGCATGCTTATGGTTGCAAGGTAATGGCCAATGGGTTTTGAATTTTGAGTTTTTTACTCAAAGAAAGAAAGGACCTAATTTCTTTGACTGAAGCCAAGACGCATGCATGATCCATCCAGAAGGTCGTCTTGACCATACGACGTGGCGCACTTAAAAGACGAACGTGGATAACATTGAGATATTAGGATGGTTGATTTTTCTTCTTCTTTTTTTTTTTTTTGTTTTTGAATAAAGGATGGTGGATTTTCTTTCGTTTGAAATGGGGTCTAAACATTTGTAAACCACAACAATTCAAAAAAAAAAAAAAACTATGGATTTTTTATCAACGAAGAAAAAAAGCAATGGATTTCACAGACATTTATAGATGAAATTAGAGATTAAAAAAATAAATTAAGTGCACCGATTTTGCAATGCCTTCAATATATTTTTGTCATTGTGTTCTTAAAGGATACTCTAATAGTTAAGAATATAGATTTTCATTTTAAAAATTTTTAGTTTTAATTCAAAAGTAGAGATATGAGATGTGAGAACAAAAAGAACTATGAACAAAATAAATAAATAAATAAATATATAAAATGGGACATCTTATTAAATTATCAGGCTAAATTGAAAATAAATAATTTAAAAAGACTGTTATTTAGATTTTTAATTTGAAGAAAATCTTCAAGAAAGTTGCTTTTATCAGCTTATTATTATTCATGCTTCGCTGCTTCTGCCGCTTGGCTGGCTTCCACTCGTCCTGTGCCTTAAAAAAAGCCGGACCGTGAGCGCGGTGGGAACGGACTTCCCAAAAAGCCAGCCCCGAGACGGGGGCAGCATAGAATGAAGGGGACGGCCCTAAATAATGTTGTATTGGCTTTCGTCAAAAAATGAGACAGCAATAGAGCGAAGACTTGAACGCTTAGAGCCAATGAATCACTCCCTAACTCGTGGGACGGGCTTACCACGGAACAAGAAGTAATAAAATAACTTGCCGAGATCAACATAGAAGAGAAAACTCTTTTTTTTTTTTTTTTTTTTTTGACAATATACAAAAATATCACTAATTTTATTTAAAATAATAAATTTAACATCAATTTTAAAAAGTAATAAATTAAGTATCAATTTTACTTAAAGTAACAAATAATATATGTAAAATTTTTTAAACAGAATTTGTCTGTTTTAATAATATAACGCTAATTTATATGATTTTCGTATTATCAAAACAGACAAATTTTTATAAATCTGTTATCGACACTTATAAATTTTATTTATATAAAATTATTGTGTATTATATTTATTACTTAAGGTAAAGTTGATACTAAATTTATTACTTTTTAAAATTATTGTTAAATTTATTATTTTAAATAAAATTTATGATATTTTTTTATATTAATTTTTTTTTTTTTCTTGGCAAGAAAGAAGTAGCTAGGATCAATCTCCTTCGGAGTGCCCTTACCTGTCGCGTACTCCTCTGTCTCTTTCCTTTTCGTCTCTTCCATTAGAGAGAACCGTACATAGAACGATCTGGGTAGCTCATCTCCTTCCTATATTCTTAAAAAAAAGAAGTTCTAAACTTTAAAAAGCTATATGTGTCCTAAATATAATTTCTAAATCTTTCATTAATGGTATTAATCAAATGTGAGAGACTCTGAGAAGCTATTTCATAAATTTACTTTATCTCAGAATAATTAATTGTTTGTCATTGATTTTGCAAAGTAAATTATAAATTGGGCAAGAACAGCACTCCTTATCAAAGATGTTAATTATGAATAGCTAAAAAAAATCTGGAGTAGAAAAATGGGACACGGTCCTAAAAACAGTTCCATGAACTATATATGTGCACATATATATGAAAAGCCTTATACCACACTTTCACTTGGGATTTTTACTTCAGAAGAAAAAAGGGGAAGGTTGGAATTTTCGACAAAATTTGATCAAAAAAGCTAAAATGCCAAACAAACGCAGTAATTTTCCAATTTTTGAAAACTAATTAAGCATGAACAATTACAATTCTCCCAAGTGCCGTCATTGACCAAAGAGCTCGTGCGGGAAATGCTCCAATAACGGTGCGGCTTCGAATTGTTAAATGAGTAATTAAGCAACGACCTTGATAGTGAATTTTCAGTTCTAGAATGCCTTTCACTTCCAACGTGCTTACCATTTTTCTCTTGATTTATCTCGTTTTATTCTTGTGCAAAAATTAAGCGGCCTGTGGAAGCCACTTCTGGTCATTGCGTTTGTAAATTACAAGGAAACTAGGTATGCAGCCTGCAGTCGACCTTCGAGTAATGCCATTTTAATTGCTTTTTCGAGGGAAGGGGGGGATGGGACTTATGACACTTCCTTTGAAGTAAGTGTTCAAATTTATTCCTAATTAATTAATTTTTTTTAGTAAAAAAAATAATTACCGTAATTAATTTATTTGGAGTATTCTCAAAGAAAAATATTGTTAAGGAATAAATCATTAATGTTATCTGATTAATCTGGAAGACATGATTCAGACATTAATGAACATGCTTAAATTAAAACCTTAAAATTATGTATATATATAGTTAAATCTCTCTCTTCTTAAAGACATACAAAAACTTCATTTGAAGTAGTAAAAGATTAGGAGAGAAAAATTAGTTATTAGGTTGAAGAAGAAGGCTTCAGTCTTTATTCCGACGCAAAGATGAGTATGACTTCCGTTAATTTAAGTATATCGTTTAAATGATTTTATTCAATTTTAACATTCTAAAATTATTTTTGATGATTGATTAGATTTATTTTTAAATCTAACGATATGATCAATACATCAGCTAAAGTGGACAGCTGGTCTATTACCATTTTAATAATTGTATACAATTAGAAATGCATATAATTTATTATTACGGTGATCATTTATGCACTTAATTATTTTATATACATGCATTTTTCAACCAAATAAAAAAAAAGAACAGCTAAAACAATTTATTCTCGCGATTATATGGTAATGATGTACTTTTTTATTTTCACAATCATTCAAAGAAAATTTTCGGGTATGAATTTTGACATATTATTTTTGAGTTCTTATGCATTTGATAATTTATACTGAAAGAATTTGTGTGCCTTGGTTTAACAAAAAAATGTTGAAACTAATAACGTTAATGTGGTTTTATTCAATGAACTAATAAAGTCAAGCTATTTTCTTTTCCAGAAAAAAGTGACCCTTGGCAGATGAAAAAATGAATTTATGGCAAACTTGTTTACAAAAAGATATTGCACATACATATTACAAATTTTAATACTTTTTGACTCAATATTATAGTATCAACAAATTAAATAATAGGGTCAAGTAAGTTTATAAACAAAAACTATTGATAAAAACACATGATATAAAACTCATACTAAAAAAACAAGATGACAACACTATTTGGCATTTGAACGGATTTTATGTTATACTTGGGTAACTAAAATAGAGAATTTGTCGCTTAAGAAATAAAATACGTTGCAAAAATTATCTACCAAATTAAGTAACTAATATTCGTGACCATAAATTGGCGACATTTTATGCTTTGTTTAGTTATGTGAGAAAATGTGGGGAAACATTTTAATAGAAAAATCATTTTCTTTCTCATTTATTTCTCATCTTTACAAACAATCTTCTTTTCTTACATTTTTTCTCTTTCAATTTTTTTTTTCTTATTTTCTTTTCCTTCATTTTCTTTCTCATCTATTTTTTATCTATCCAAATTACTTTCTTTATTCACAATTTTCTTTTTCGTCAATTTTTCACAATCCAAACACGCCATTAGAGAAACTTCCCCAAAAATTGAAGCTTGCCGCGCCACCCACGCACCCACTTTGCTTGCTTCCACTTGTTTTATTATGGTCATCAGATTTTCAATGTGTTATTATATACAGTGAGGAAATTTCATTGTCCCTGTTTGTGGCTGGGATCGAGAATGGGAGTCAACTCCAATCAATGGGGATTTTCTTATTATGATTGAATTTAAACAAAAACGATGACCGTAATGATGATGACACTACAAAAAAATTACGTATTTGTAACTAAAAAATATCGACGTAAAAAGTCAAAAAAAAGTCGCTGAATCTTTTTACGACTAAAAAAGATAACTGCAAAATTAGTTGCATATATGTAATCACAGATAGATTTTTGCGACTAAAGAACTATTTAATTGCCTATAATTAGATTTTTGGTGGCTACTTATATTATGATTGAATTTAAACAAAAACGATGACCGTAATGATGATGATAATAATCATGAACATTCTAGAGAGATGATGAAGTAATTTTTGTTTGTTTTTTGGCACACTTTTCCACTCCTAACTTTTGCCGATTTCTAGATATGAAGGATCTAGCATAGTCCAAGGACAAATTAATTGATTGAAAATAACTGTGCATGGAACCTGTTATTGGGAGTTAGAATAATTTGGGTTTTACAAAAAAGTACTAATTTTGTTTAAGTAGCACTAACTTGACAATACAATCATGAAATTTAACTTTTTTTTTTTCATTTTTATGAATTAAACAACCCTATAAATCATATCACTTCAAAATTCTTTATGTGAAACTTCCAAATTTTTTTCTCATAAAATGAATCATACGGAAATCTATCATATCATTCGGAAGATTTACTGATCTCCCATACCGGAATAGATGCTCCAATGGCGTCATCGCCCTCGAACTTGATTTCAAAAGTGTCAGTAGACTACTGCGCAATTCGGGCACAATTCTGAGGGATGTTTTTTGTTGACTGAAAATTAAAAATAACTATTCTCCAGTATGATTTATGCAAGACGTTTTTTGTTGAATTACTCTTGTCCGGCATAGTAGTGTTAATCAAAATTTTTGCGACATTGTGTCCCAAGCCGAGTGCATGGGCCGACGTGCATTTGGTGTCAAATCCAACATAAGGTTCAAAATATCAAGTCCGACAAAAAATATCCGGACCAACAGATTCGCCTGTACTTCCGAAAGAGACAGACAAGCTCAATAGCCACAGAGAGGGATGTGAACTCGACGCAAGTGTGGCCCAATATATTTGATCTTCCACTAAGCCCATAATCGAAGTTAGGTCACGCCTGCCATTGAACATTGTCGTAGTCTAACAATAAGAGGGTTGTCTCTCAACTAGTAGGTGAGGGTTCAAATTCTATTAAATCTCACTTCTCCTTCTTCGAATGTTCAATAGATTTTTTTATAGACTAAAAAAAAGAAAAACTAAAAAAAAAGAGCTTGTAAAGGTTGAACATTTGTTCAAATAGTTGAGGAGAGTACGCTTCAACTACTAAATAAATGTTTAAATCCTATTTTGCTTCATTTCTCTTTTTTTCTAAATGCCCAATAATATTCCTTATAAACCCAAAAAAAAAAAAATAATAAAAGAGCTTATATCCTATCCCCCCAAAAAAAGAGCTTGTATATTGTCATATCAAAAGTAATAAATTTGAGTTTTTGTCTCGAGAAGTTTAGTTCATTTAGTAAAGCTAAAACTACGTTTCAAAATATAGTTTCAAAATATACTTTATCAGTAGGATGCAATCTTCTATGCATCTCTACCTTTCTATTTTCTTAAAAAAAAAAAAAAAAAGGGAGAGATCTCCGCAAGCCACACGCTACTAAAATGTGCATAATCGAGACACAAACTCAAGTTGTCTCGACACTAGAGAAATCAGCCGGTCCGACTTAGCACACAATAGAACGCCATTGATTTAAATTTCCGTACGATATAATTACCAAAGTGCGTTGAAATGTTTGCATCGTATCAACACTGGCCTTTAATGGAATGATATAGATTTAAATTATTGCTTTAAAGAATTATCTCCATACAAAACATTCTTCAATATTTTGTGGAAACTTACCTAATTGTCCACTCGTGACCAAACAAAGGAATACCAAATTAAATAATAATAATAATAATAACCAAACTTCCTCACTGCTCTTTACCCACATATGCCCATTAAGGCTGTCTGTAAATCAAAAAAATAATACTAACCAAACGAGCTATAGCACCATCTCGCAAGCAACATCCAGACTTCAACTAAAGTACCATTGGTGCGCCACAATGGGACAGCTCTTGCAGAGAGATAACAAACCAACCATAGCGGCTTATTGTAATACGATTGGATATATTATGCTCTTCAGAGAAACATTGGTCCCAAATTATATGACCCAAATAGAAATTGTTTCGGTTAATTTATTGATATAACCAAATCACACTCAGGTAACAGTGATAACTCTACACTCTACAGTGATAATTCTGCACTCATTAGCAACAAAATTTTTTTTTGGTTAACCGAAATGATATATTATAATTGATCAATTGAACAAAAAAAAAATCAAAATTTTCAGCTCAATTTAAGTTTTTAATTTTAAAAAATCGTGATTAATTAAATTTTCAGTTTAAGATTAATTATGGTTGTTTGGTTCGATTAATCCAACCATGAACACCCTTACTGTTAAGTATCTTATTTCATGAGGGAACTACAACAATTGTGATGCCTATAGGGTTCAATCAAGGCCAAAATCAGACTCAACTACATTCCAACATAACAACATTGTAAATGGCAACACGAGTAAATGAAAGTGCATTGCTAGTTCACGACATAAACGATTAAAAACAAAACTTGCCAGTCAAATTTCAAGATACTGAAATGGCCTACATAATAGATAATGCCCTACACCTTAATAGCATACTTTCTCATAGGGAAGTACATTTCTCTCTTCTTCTCCCTCTCTGTCTTCAATGATTGCTGCACAAACAAAACATTTGATCAAGTTATGAAGGTCAAAAACAGGACATCTAATAAAAAAAACTCAAGCAAAATGTCAATTTTGAAACATAAATAAACAACAAAATATGAGCACAAATGCCACAGTATACCAACTCCGTAAAAGCCAAGACATGGGCTGAACAAAAGGAAGATACAATAAATACGAAGGCAACGGTGCAAACACATCTTCTGGCACTATTTTCTCAATAAAAAAAAGGACAAACAATGAACTTCAATTCCATTACATAACCTCTCAATTTGTTGCACGACTTTGATTGTTAGGAAAAAATTTATACAGCCAAATATATGAAACATTTGATCAACATAAGATAGATAGCAGAAGACATATTCATCAAGGGGACAGAAGTCAAGAAGCGAAGCGGTACCTGATGCTTGGTAAGCCTCCTGCGAATGGCTCTGGTCTTCTTGGGACGCAGATCAAGTGGCAAGAACTTCTTGTTCTTGTATGCCTCCCTCAACGCAGCCTTCTGCTTCTGTGAAATCACGGTCAACACTCTTGCAATAGACAACCTCACCACCTTACTGCAACCATCCCAGATAGTAAATGCATAAATATCAGACTGTCAATTCAATAGACATATGATGAACAACTAGAATAGAACCCATTATTGGCAAGAAAATCCAGATAAATTCCCATTATAATCCCTTGAAGAGGCTACATGAAACATTCGTCAACAGCATTTTGTTATATTAGAATTCTGAGAAAATTTTCCAAAAAAATTTCGGTTTTCGAATAGCGAATGCAAGATTCACATCAAAATGTGAACCAAGCGGAGTCCAAACCAATAAATAATTTCAACATTCAACCATTACCATGCCAATAGGTCAATCAACCTATATATATATATATATATAGAGAGAGAGAGAGAGAGAGGAGCGGTACATCTTGGAGAGCTTGTTAGGAGCACCGCCGGTGACCTTAGCGACGCGAAGGAGAGCGAGCTCAGCCTTGAGGTCCTTCAGCTGATTCAAGAGCTCGGCCTTGGATTTCTGTCTCAGCTCGTGGACCTTGATTCTCGCTGTTCCGTTTGCACCACAAACACAAACACTCGCAAATTATCACAAAGAAAATTGTAATTACCTACAGGTTTTCCAGACTAGTTATTTCATTAGCTTACCCATTGCAACGGCTCTGGCTGCGGCTTCTTCTTCTTTGCCTCCCTCTTCTCCTCTGTGGATATGATATGAAACCCTAGAGAAAGGGCAGTGTTTACGTTATTTATACAACAAGATTTGGGCTTGACTAGGTTTTGGGCTCATTTTAGCCCAAAATACCTATCCGAGTCATCTGACCTTTTTGACAACGGAAGTCAATTCTGTGTAATGGGATGCTTGGGCTCACAGAAATAGTCCAAGTTAACCAATGTTTATAGTGTGTATGAACTTGTAGGCCCAACCCAATTAAATTCCTCGTCATTCTTTATTTTTAGAGCCTATGGGAGACTACTGAAAGTTATGGTTTAATGGTAGAGATATCAAACGTTACCAGGTTAGATCCTAAGTTCGAGCACTTGTCAAGACAATTAGTAGGACTAAACTTACGCTAGCATCCAGTGTGAGACCATCCGAACTGTTCACACTCACTCAAATCTCTAACGCAATGCTCTCTGATAGGGCAAGTTGGGGATCACCTCTATTTTCCTATTTTATTTACCAAAAAAAAAAAAGGCCTATGAGAGGTTTGACCAAAATAAACAAAATTAAAAAAAAAAACTATAAGAGGGAGAACATAGTAAAGATATGTATATCTTACCTTATAAGTGAATGTGAGTATTAATTTATATAGTAATTAATTTTATTAGTTAAGAGTGTAATTGTGAGTGTAATTCTTACTATAGCTCTCCACTTTCCCCTTATATAAGCTTAGCTCTTCTCTAAAACCAACAAAAAAAAAAAAAAAAGAGAATATATTATAATTGGGTGGAATTGTCCCCTGTTATTTGGTCACTATGGTCGGCTAGGACGCAACAGTTCTCTCCTATCATCCTTATGTTGTGCAGGGTTTATCCTTCCTTAAAAAAAAAAAAAAAATTGTTCTAGTTCTTGATTTATATTGTAAATAAAGTATATAAATCTCTTTTTCATATGCAAAATAGAATATTACAATTTTCATTCCAACATATAAAGATTGTCATAACTCTTTTCCTTTTTTTTTTTTTTTGTCCTTTTTTGAGTTTTGTTAAGAAGACTATTAATTTATAGGATCATGCAATAGAGATAATTTTCTCTTTATCTTTATGTGGCTAACTTGAAACTGAGATCTTCTAGTTGAAAACTTCAATCTTGTAATTGCTGAATTTATTTTGCTGTGGTCGGTCTTCGCTTAAATAAGATTCATAAAATTTAAAATGTCAAAAATCAATTACTAATACTGTGTTTGGGAGGGGGGAAAGTGGGGGGAGGGAGAGGAAAGTGAGAGAATTAAGGTAAATTGTTGTGTTTGAAAAATATTTGAAAAGTGGGGGAGAGGAAAGTTTCTAATTCCTCTAATCCTCTCTACCCCACCAAAACCAATCCTCCCAAAAATGGGAGGAAAGTTGTTAGTTCTCATACTAAATTTATTGAATAACTCAATTACCCTTACATAATTTAAAAATTACAATTTTACCTAAACAAAATATCTTAATAGAATTTATTATGAAGGATAAAATTGTTATTTCAACATATTTTATATTCTTCTCCCCCACTTTCCATTATTTCCCAAACAAAAGAATTTATAATTTTCCTCTCTCTCATCACCTCTTTCCAAATACAAGAGATGATAGAAAATATTTTCTTCCTCTAATGATTCTCTCCTCCACTTTCCTCTCCCTCACTTTTCTCTCCCTCAAGAATTTTATTCAAACACGGTGTAAATGTTTGCGTGCCAAAGTCCATGCGCGTCGACTACTAAAAAGAGGCAGAAGTGATCCGATGTCACGTGGCCTTCAGGTGTGGCATGATCAAGTTGCTTTCAATAATTTTTGCTTCTATCCAATCAGAACTGTCATTGCTAATAAGCAAAGAAGACCATCTCCAAGACTACGACCTGTTAAAGACCACAACGCACGTGTTTAAATTCCTTACCAATTTTTCAATTGCTTTATTTAAATTTGATCCGTTTGGGGAACATGAATTTTTAATTGCTTAGGCATTTCCGTAGGAAAATGTCTTTGTTGACGATGCTCCATAAGCAGTTGACAAAAAAGATAGAGGCATTTGGAGGACACGTTTGCCCACACTTAAAGTTATGCTGTAGTATAAAATATGATTAATATATAAAAATATTATTAATTTTATTTAAATTAATAAATTTAATATTAATTTTAAAAAATAACAAATATAGTATTAACTTTATTTAGAGTAACAAATTTAGCACCCAATGATTTTATATGAATAAAATCTGTTAATTTCGATAACAGATTTATAGAAATATGTTTATTTCAATAAAATGTAATTATATAAGTTAGTGCCATAACATTGAAACAAATAAATTTTATTTAAAAAATTTCATAATGTAGTAGATTTATTACTTTAGACAAAATTGATTTTAAATTTATTATTTTTTAAAATTAATACTAAATTTTTTATTTTAAACAAAATTAGTGATATTTTTATATATTGAAAATTTATTATTTTAAATAAAATTAATGATTTTTTTTTTGTATTTAACTCTATAAAATAATATAGATTTAGTCGTAAGCAACATGGAACATACTCAGCTGAAATATGTTTATTTCAATAAAATGTAATTATATAAGTTAGTGTCATAATATTGAAATAGATAAATTTTATTTAAAAAATTTCACAGTGTAATAGATTTGTTACTTTAGGTAAAATTGATTTTAGATTTATTACTTTTTAAAATTAATACTAAATTTTTTATTTTAAACAAAATTAGTAATATTTTTGTATATTAAAATTTTATTATTTTAAATAAAATTAATGATTTTTTGTATATTAACTCTATAAAATAATATAGATTTAGTCGTAAGCAACATGGAACATACTCTGCAAATTCTCTAGCAATTTCTCTAGTGTAAAAAATAATAATAAAATAACAAAGCTAATGAGAATTAGCCCTCCTTTATATTCTTTATACCATGCCTTGCCTTTAAACAATTGGCAATTATTTTTTATTTAGGTTAATATACAAAAATATCATCAATCTTTTATAAAGTAATAAATTTGGTATCAATTTTAAAAAGTAAGAGTTCACTATTCTTTGAATATTTCTATAACAAATCTAACACGCAATAATTTTATATAAAAAAAATCTGTTAGTTTCAATAACAAATTTATAGGAATATATTTATTTTGATAACATAATAATCATATAAGTTAGTGCTATATCATTGAAACAGATAAATTTTATTTAAAAAATTTCACAGCATGTTAAATTCATTATAAAAAAAAAATTTCAAAGAGGTAAACTGTTATTTTTTAAAGTTGGTGTTAGATTTGTTATTTTAAATAAAATTGGTAATATTTATATATATTAACCCTTTTTATTTTTATTTTTATTTTTTTGGCAATTGTTTTTTATGTTGAGATGCATAAACATTAATAAAGTCTGGGAACTGAACAAACAAGCATATGTATGGGTTTCCTGCGCCAAGATACGGCAGTAGAGTTTCACTCTTTGGTGCTAATGTTTCAACTTTGATAAGGGCCTTGTGAGGTGGGGCAAGGCCAAACTCAGTTACCCCAACTTAGCACTAATTTGCAACTCGAAATCTTACTACAGTTCAAGCTGAAGGGAGCGTCTCTCTGTCAGCAAGATTTTGACACATACTACCAAGTAGACACCACCACCCCCTACAGGTACACCCGCAAGAGCATTCTCCACTACCAACCCTATAATGTTTTGTGGGCTAGCAGTTCACACCTTCTATTCTTTTCTGATAAACTATACTCAGACACACTTCATGCCCTTAGACCAATAGGAACCTGCTAACGGACCTATAAATACCGCTAGCCCGCAAGGGCTTAAGGTGGTACCTCTCTATCTCTTCGTTAGTGTCCAAGTTACTTTTCTTACCCTCTCCGAAGAGCCCCTTACTGTCAAAGCGTCAAAAATAGGCTACAGGCGCTATGATATTGTGGATTTGAATCTTCGCCCGAATTTTCGGTGGAACTAAACATTAGTCCAACAGAGTTGTGGGAGAGGCTAATGACTCTTACTTAATACCATAGAATTTACTCTTTTATAAAATTGGTATAGAAACCCAATTTATTATATAATATGATTAATACAATTCTCTAATAAGATTATAGGATTCTACTTACATTTTCTCATTTTAAAATAAAAAAAATCTGTAAATTTATTATAATTTTCTGCTTCGTTTACAAACTTCAATTTATGGTTGGAAGGCAAATAAAAATGTTAATCTACTTAGTTCATTTATGTCACTTTTATCTTCTTTTGTGATAGAATCATAAAAATGAAGAAAATAATGTCATTTGTTTTGGTATCTCTCAATAATGGATTTGCTTTTAAGCAAAAAGCATAAAATTCGTAATTTTTATTCCCATTTGTTAATTTAACTTTTTTTTTTTTTTGGTCTTGTGGATGGCTATAGCCTAAAGCAAAACACTTGGCCTCATTCAGTTGCTGGCTGGCCATTGCACGCCAAAACGGTCCTGGTCCAGAAAATTAATTTTACTTTTGACGTACAAATAAATCCACAATTTTAAGGTTTAAGCAGATCTATCCTGGACTTTGAAAAAGTAACAATTTGGTAATCTTAAATTTTTTTTAACAAATTTAGCTTATTATTAATTTTTGTTAACAAATTTTGTTGACTCGTGCTCGTAACACATTTACATGTAAAAATTTAGTCACATGTGTCATCCACATGCCATTAATTAGGAATAAAAAATGTAATTATATAAAAATAAACAATCTTAAATATTCTTTCTCTCTCCTCTCACTCTCTCTCTCTAGGCCTCACTTCCTCCTCCTACACCCCTCTCTTCCTCTCGCTCACTCACTATTAGACAAGATCGGGAGAAACTTTCGAACCTTTCCGGTCAAAAATCATATTGACCTCAACCATTTGGCAAATCGAAAGCAAAAGAAAACTCAATTTCAAAAATATTTGTCGCCTAAATCCAAAGCTCCTCGACAAATGGGACTTTATATCACCATCCAATTCCAAACAAACAAGACCTGCCTGTTCCCCTAAGGCTAAATCACAAAGCACTGCCAGTTTTGATGGTTTGGACGGTTTTGGATTTTGATACTGTGGTTGAAGAAATTCATAGACATGTTTAAATTCCTTTCCAATTTTTCAATTGCTCCATCTCAATTTGATCCGTTTGGGGAACATGAATTTTAATTACTACGCATTTCCTTTGGACAATGTCTTCGTTGATGCTCCATAAGCAGTTGACAAAAACCAAGAGGTCTTTGGAGCACATGTTTGCTCATTCAGACTCCTCAAGTTACGCCATAGAATAAAATAACTCAGATTTAGAGGGTGATGGATTAGTCTTTAGGGGTACTGTTTGTTGTTGTATTTCCAAAAGATAGGAAGAATAATGTTTGGTAAATTTTTTTAAAAATTGTTGTAAGCTCATAGTCATAATAGCCTTTAAAAGTGGTTGATCAAAAAAGTAATTTAGATATACTTTTTTATTAAAAACAGTTGATAGCTAATAATGGTTAAAAATACCTTTTAATTGTTTTTTTCTTTTGTATCTCCAAAACTTTAAGTTTGATCTCTCAAATAGTCATTTTACTATTTAAACTGCATAATAAGTATTAATTTAAACAAATATTACAATTTATTTTAATTAACATCAATAGGAAATAACAATAATAATCAACAATCAATAACAATACCTACTAATAATTAGCACAATTAATACTAATTAATCCAAACAGAATCTCAGTCGCAGCCATATATGTAACATACTCTACAATTAGCTGATTGGGATTTGTACAAGCAATGTCATAGTCAACCCTATGCTTTCCAACCAGAACCGTTTTCTTCTGACCATCTTTTTTTTTTTTAACATTTAAAATGATTAGTAATTAGTTTGCTAAGTATTAATAGGAAAAGAGAATAACATATTTAAAGACACTGTATAATATGCTTTACATCCAAACTCACATTTCTGTGAATATCCACTTATTCTAGAAGTCCAAAAGAACGTGAGAATAGAAATGCTAACCTCTCACAAGAAATCAAACATATTTGGAGAATTCAATCAAATACTAGTAGGCATCTTTCATTAATTGTTTTGACAAAAGAAAACGATACTAGTCATCTTTGATTAATCAAAGATGATTAGTATCTTTGTTCATTAACGTCACTATTGTCTTCTTTTGTGATAGAAATGAAGAAAATAATGTCATTTGTTTTGTTCTCTCTCAAAATATATAGGATTTGCCTTTTAAGCAAAAAGCATAAAATTTGCAATTTTTATTCCCGCCTTATCAAACTTATATAGACTCACTATTTTCTTTTTAATCAAATTGCATTGCATGATGTGATGTAATTTGCAATTATTGTAGAACATGCCCCGGTTTTTATTAAAGCTAACACCCACTGTGAAGAACACGAAAAAATATGTGATGTAATTTGCAATTTTTGCTAATAAAAATTATAAAATTTTTTCGAGAATATATTTATTTCATTATGGAAAACGACCTCAACAACAGTAGAGATGATTTGGACATTTTATTTAGCTGACCTCTCCCTTCCTAACGAGCAGCTACAGTAACCTTTTTTGGTAACAGGAAAAGTTTAGATACACATTTGTAGAAAAATGTAGTGTAGTCCATTTTGTTTCTTTCTTCTTCCATTTTTTTTTTTTTGAGGGAGTAGTACATTTTGTTTCAAATACACTACATTTTTATTGTTCAATTACAATATGGTTGATCGCATGCCCCTCACAATGAGCTCACGCAGCTTTTTCCTTGAAATTTTGAAGGAACTGAGAAACATGAAAGCTACTTTAACATTAATTGTTACTTCTATGGTCAATAGCGCAGCACAACTAACACAGTACTTGATATAAATTCAGAAAATGACAACATTTGAAAGGAGATTAACTTATATTCAATTGGAAACATAGTCAACAATGTTCGCAAATCAAAATTTTCAACAACGTGTTGGGTTCGATCTAACTCGCTGGCAAGAAAATCGGTCAATAATACAGCAACTTGACAATGGTTTTTCAAGAATCCAAGTGAAAATACCGCAAAACTTGCGGGAAAAAAAAAATTTAAGAAAGCGTGAGAAAGTGCAAGCAAACTAAAGCAGCCGATGAATCATAACAACAAAATTACACTCCACTTTAGTGATTAGTAATTTAGACCTCTTTGTCTTCAAAAAAAAAAAAAAAAATGGTGATTTAGACCTCTTATAACTAATGATACGGTGAGCCAAAAAAAAAGGGTGCTCTCTCTTGCTATTTATAACTTGCAAGTGTGCCAACTTGTATGTGGCACGCACCAAAAGTTGACAATTGTAAGTAGCGGCAAGACTTCTGACCACTCTTGGTTGTTTGCGGAGATTATCAGTCCATATCGCGCTGCCAAACCAACTAATGGCATCTAACCCTTTAACACCATATATCTCTAGTTTGTTAATTATAGAAAAAAAATTGGCAGTTTTGATCCTACATGGACGATTGGAAGACGTCACATACTTGACCAATTTTTATATATGGAGGGCTGAACCCATAATCTATGAACCAATCTTTTATGGCTAACATTTTTATTGCCAGAAAAATGGAAACAAGGAACGAATTGGCTAGAAAAGAAAAAGAAAAAGGCCACAAGTTCCAATTTCCATGGTGTGATGCCATATGGATCCAACGGATTTCATAATCATAATTAATATTGGAGACTTCATAATCATCATAAATAGCAAGCAACTCATTAAGTCATCGTATAATGTGTTTGGTCAAAGCCGTCGACTATAATTTGCCAACTTGAGCCCTTTACGCGTTTAGTTACAGCCCCCTAAAATAGGCCGAAAGTCCGCTCAATTCGGGTCCTATTCCCATAGGCGGATCTTAGCATAGGACCATTTTGATGAATCTCTTCTTATCCAAAATCGTCACATGTGACCGTATGCTTTCCACCATGCAACTAGAGAATTTAATAAGTTTGGACCCACTTAGTATTCTTTTTTTTTTTATGTCAAAAAAATATGTATTATAAAATGTCAGTCATCACACCTATAAATTAATATTATAAATTATTTATTAACATTTTCATTTAATTTTTATTATAGAAAGAATCTAATATTCGAATATTTATAAACTCAAGTGACTCTCCACTTATCAAACTACAATAATTACTAAATATAAAATCTACATTGTAATGAACCAGACCTTCAAGTCCAGCAGATGAGGAAACTCAAGTATATGGCAACTTTGAAACAAAATGGCAATAAAAAGATTGAGATCTAAGACGACCATATAACATACACAACGAATCACCGTCATGGCTTTTGCCTCGCGTGGTACCCACTTAATATTCAGAAGCTGCTCCTTGTGGCTTTTATATTAGGCTTGTCTTTCTTTCTTTCTTTTTTTTTTTTTTGTCTTTACGTTTTTATTTTTGAGTACTGATTGGTGGTAGATGAGGGGGGTAATTATTGACCAGCACCTGTTCATAAATATCCGGCATTGTATATCTTCAAGATTTGATTTAAAATTTTATAAAATTTATTTGTATTCATAGATATTTACTCTGAAATACCTATTTAATTATGTGGGGGCTATTTTCGTTGAAATATCTTCCAGTTTTTTTTTTTTGACCAGAAAAAATATCTTCCTGTCCCAGGCACTGAAAAATTGCCAGTTCGCATACTTTTACTTCTCGCACAGCGGTACAGGTACTTTTGATCCCCACACAAATACCAGAGGAGATATTTTGAGTGGCCTATTGCCCTGTTCAAGTTCATGTCTAAACACCATCAACCCAAAAGCAGTACTGCAAAAGCAACGCAAGAAAAGTCGAGCAATCAAACCAGCACAACAAAACGTCCGCTACTAACCAAAAGATGCCCATAATCGGCACAACGTGACATGAATCACGAGTTCAATAGATATAAAATCAAATAACGGACTTTCGTTTTCAATGGTCAAATAATGGACTAATATAATAATTGAAGAAGAGCTTCCGCTTTTTGAATGAAGGGTTGATTATAAATTTAAAACGGTCTTTACTAATAAATAAATAAATAAATAAAACGGTCTTTTGCTCATTCCTTATTGATAAAAAGTCATATAGATGCAATGAATTTAATGCAGGCTCGTACTATTATAATTATTAAATAAACGTTTGTTTATGATTTTTATCATTACTTGTAATTGTGAATGAGAAGATGAAAAAAAAATATATAACCGAAATTTATTGTGACGTTTGAACCCCCATCTTAGGTGCATTTTATTTACTACGTCCATATAATTTTTTTAGTTAACAAAAAGTACTTTTTAAGTTATAAGTCTCCAAAGATCACACACTGCATTCAGGATTATTAAATTAAAGGAAGCACCTACACGTGTTGAATTTATTTCAAATTCGTTACAAACTATAAGTCAATAGTCAAATAGAATTTAAATAGTTGAGTCACAATATCATAAATTATTCTTGGTTGATTAAGAACCGAGATGATCAATTATATATAGACATAAGTGTCTCAATTTATTGTATAATTAGTTAAAAGATTATATTAATTTGGTTGGTTAATAGATATTGTTAGTGTGACTTGTGAATGTAGCCTGATATTCATGCTGTTAATGGGTGTGTTTCTCAGTTAATTGTGTGTTGTTTTGAGATTAATAAGATTAAAGTGTTCCTCGGTAAAATTTGATGTAGTTTGTTAACTGTGAAATTATTTTAAATATATATATATATTATTAATATGTGAATTATCGTATTTATGAGTTAAAATAGAGGGTCATCTGTTAACGTTCTTATTTAATTTTTCTCATATAAAAGACATGTCACTCAAGTACTATTAAATCTCATGGACTCCACGTCTGATATCAGTATGAACAAATCTTAAATCTATTATCACGGCATGTTGTAAAGGTAACTGTAGAATTATAATTATTATAATATCATAACTATTATGCTCAAGGTAGCAAAATTACTTACACTATAACAACACTTATAAAAAAATATTTCTTTGGATTTCTCTCTTTTCATTAATTCTTTTTTTATTATTATAATGATATTTATGTTATTTTATTAATTATATTAAGTTATTTCTAATAAGTGTTTTCCTATATTAATATCCAGAAATATGAATTAACTTGGAAGGCTCGTTGATCTATGACTCTTTCCTAATTAAAATCCATTTGTCATTTATTATTAAGTTTTCTTTTATTTTATATAACCTATCTTAACGTTGACCTTAACGTGCGCGGTTGGTGGGGTTTACGCATCCCCATAAACGGATCACTTTCATAATACTTTTCTTTTTTGATACTTTGAAGACCAAATAATACAATGAGTAACGGGCTTGACGTAGGGTTGTATGGGTGATGTTAGCCTCATAATAAATTAATATATATTTTTGATAAAATTAATAAAAATGAGACCACATGCTTGAAGTCTAATTAAAATATACAAATAATCCGAATATAATATATAAAATAAATATGAAAATTTAAGATATGATTTCATAATTTTACGAATTCATTTATCTTATTCACATTTTATTTGATTTTTATGCGGTCCTAATATGCATTACGTAATCTTTTTTAAAAGTTAAAAATATACTTTTTTATTTACGACTTGTAGTTGAGATCCGTCGAAATTCTGTGCCCGATAATTATTTTGGTCTTTGAGAATAGAGAGGGAAAAATTGCTAAGAAGCGAAATTTGAACTGCTACTATTTACTTAAACATAATGCCAAGTAATTATCTAGCTGTAACGAGTTGGGTGCCCTACAGTGATTTTAATATTCAATACTAAAATATCAATGCCACCATCCATGCAGTACACACAAAAAAAAAAAAAAAAAAGGCCGTACTGCACACATATGACCCATCTATTAACTCTCTAAAAAAGGTCTCCTCCAGATTTTTTTTATAAAAAAAAACTCGTTTTCCTTGTGCGTGTCCGCCCGGGTCCCTGCGACTGCATATCCGTCTATTAGTTTCTCTTATTGCGCTGTTTGCTTATAAGAATCCTTTATTTTCTCTGTTCCGCTGTTATGGTCAGACAACATAACCTTGTTTGCTTCCTGCACCTCTCCTTCTTCTCTATAGAATAGAATATTATTCCAAGTTTCAATTCAGGAATTGCAATCCACATTCAGAAAGGTTTAACAGGTTCTTCTTTGAATATTCTAAATCTTGGCACCCTTTATTTTAATATAAAAGTCATCGCAGAAGAAATTCCCCGACAGTTGCGGTTTCTGGAATCTCTTCTTCTTCTTCATGGTATGTCTCTCTTTCTTTTCTGTCTCAGAAACATCTGTTTTTTTTTTTTTTTCATGTTCTGCTTTAATATTTTTGTTTCGTATTAATGTTGTTTTTTTTCCTTTGTTGGGGGTGGAAATTTTCAGGCAAGAGAAATTGAAAACGTCAAATATGACGAGGTTAGACTAAATTTATGGCGGAATCTGATTAACCCTCAGTGAATACATCTTTATTGACTCATTTTTTATGTGATTGCTTAAACTTACCCCTTTTTTTTATTTTTTGGAATAAATTTGACAGGAGTTTATATTGAATTCTAGAGGATTGAAGCTTTTCACATGCAAGTGGATTCCCATAAATCAGGAACCAAAGGCCTTAATTTTTATCTGCCATGGTTATGCCATGGAGTGTAGCATCACCATGAACAGTGAGTATCTATCTACATGTTGAATTTGATGATAAACACAGTGTCTGAAGACATGTTAATGCAGAACACAATGTAATTTAAATGCTAACAGGGGCTTCTAATTTAATCAGGTACTGCAATTCGGCTTGCAAAGGCAGGTTACGCGGTTCATGGAATAGATTACGAAGGCCATGGGAAATCAGCTGGATTGGCAGGCTATGTCGAAAATATGGATGATGTCATTGATGATTTCTCCAAGTATTTCACTGGCATATGTGGTTGTGTTTCTTTCTTGACCCCCTTACATCCTTTTGTTTCATTGTTTGAAATTGTCCAAATTCTTTTAGTGCTTGCATTTTCCCTTTTGGTCCAAATTCTTTTGTTTGACCCCTTACATCCTTTTGTTTCATTGTTTGAAATAGTCCAAATTCTTTTAGTACTTACATTTTCCCTTTTTTATTTAATTTTATTTTGTTTTTGGGTAATTTTCAGAGAAACGGGAAAATACAGAGAAGATGAGGTATTTGCTGGGCGAGTCTATGGGAGGGGCGGTGGCTCTTCTTGTTCATAGAAAGCAGCCCACCTTTTGGGATGGTGCTGTCTTGGTTGCCCCCATGTGTAAGGTTCGTTAAGGTCCTTTTCTTTTGGAGTTTTTTTCAATTTAGACCTGGTTGTCCTACAAATTCGGATCTCACATCTGTTTTTTTTTTCCTTTTCTTTGGGGTGCGGGAATTGACAATTTGTTATGATTTCGATTCTATAAATGAAACAAAAAATGCAATTTTAAAGTTTTATGAGGGAGGGGTACAATTGGTATGTTGTCCTCTACTTTTTTTTTTTTGGTCAACCCTCTAACTTTATGTTGGCTTAAGTGCAGATTGCTGATGATGTAAAACCAAGTCCAATGGTAGTCAATGTCCTCACAAGGCTTAGCAAGTACATTCCAACATGGAAAATAATCCCAACTAAGGATATCATCGATACTGCTTTCAAAATGCCGGAAGTGAGAGAACAGGTAGAATTGATATGAACATCTTAAATTTATGGCTACTATTATTAGATAGACCAACTTTTGTGCAAATTCGAGGCCCACTTCACCCAATCTTTAACTAAGGCCCTGTTTCATGGGTAATCTAATTACAGATTAGAGCAAACCCATATTGCTACAAAGGGCGGCCTCGCTTGAAAACAGGACAGGAACTTCTAAGAGTCAGTCTGGATCTCGAGAAAAGGCTCTCGGAGGTTTGATATTTTCACCCTTTACTTTAATTTATCTTCATCTTAAGAAAATCTGGTCTGTTTTACTCATTTCTTGTAAAATCCGGATCAGGTATCGTTGCCATTTCTAGTGCTCCACGGTGAGGACGACAAAGTGACAGATGTGTCTGTTAGCAAACAACTATACGAAGTGGCTTCAAGCGTAGACAAGACCATCAAGTTGTATGCCGGAATGTGGCACGGTCTTCTTTACGGAGAAGAGCCTCAAAACATTGACATTGTCTTTGCCGACATTATCAACTGGTTGGATGAGAGGGCGAGTGTCGGAGGCACGAGGTACGAGAGGGAGCAAAAGCACGCAAATGACGATCCGTCCAAGTCCAGCTGATTGCAAAGCAGCAGCCTTGGTGGTGGCAAATGATTATGGAAATAGATTGGGGAATTAGTGTGGCAGCTTGAAGAAGTAATTAATAAGCGCAGGCGCGCCTGGGAGAACAGCGTAGTATGGTGAATTCTATAGAGTATGTCACAGTGCTCCGACTGTGAAATTTTTGTTTTTGTAAAATACATTGGAATTTGTTTGTGTTCAGTGGACAATATATATGTTCAGTCGGCAATTCATTTTCTGAGTTCTGTGAATGAAGTTCTCTTATTTTTCCAGTGCAAAAAAAATTCATCAAATGCCAGATTGGCTTAATAAAGATGCTTAAAACTCGCATTGTCAACGCGCAGAATCTGAAATAATGAGGCTTAAAAATTGCCACTAAGAATATCAAATTGGGTTTACCTAACACATAATCTAATGATCAAGCGCCTGAGCTCTTAGTCTAAACCATTCATAGTTTAGAACTTCCTAATCACTCAAATGAACAAAACAAAAAGGATCAAAACACTACACTAACTATCCAAAATAACAAATGGGGGCCATTTAACCCCCACAATATCATGTACCAGTAAAGGCTTGACCCCTCTCGGAGGAGAAGGGAAGGGACTGCACACCCATAGGCAAAGACAGAGCATGGCCCGCCAAGTGTGGGAGCAAACACACTGCCAATCCTTTCGAAGCTATAGATCAAATTAGATTTTCAATTTCTGATCATTTAAATTGGTGCAACTTCGAGTTATAGAATTCTAAAGAAGCACATGTACAGGGTGTTTTGTAAGACTAAAAAAGAATATAACCTTAAAATAATACTAATGAAGATTAAAAAGATACTCCAACTGATGTTGCGTAACACAATTATTATAACCTTAATATATTTTCTTAAAAATATTAAACTATCAGAGCAGAGAATCATAGTGTAAGAATTAGAAAATTGTGCTCAATGAGTTTAACAATTAATAACGTTAAAAGCTTAGGATAGAAGAAGGAAAAAAAATAAAAAGAGCAAGTTGTAACATTGAATTGTTAGTTGTTAGCTTTTAACAATAAGTGGAGAGGAAGGTCCCAACTCGCAAGCATAGCATCCATAGAAGCAAGTTCCCATCACCCCCACGCATAAGTATTTTTTAGGGACCCCTGACAACAAACGGCTGTTAACTAGCGGGGCTAAGCCCGGATGAACTTTTTATAAAAGTTGTCTCGTTAGAAACTATTATAATTCCGTGCCTAAGAAAAGCGCAAAAGAGTTAGTTAGTTACGATAATTTTTGTATATCATTGGACTCTAATAGGAATTAAATTCCTGACCTCAAATTAAAAAACTGAACTCCTTAACCGATTAGATTATATGAGCGGTGATATCCTGAAATTTATTTTGCTTCAAGATATTTTGCTTTGACAACCGAAACATTACAATGGCATTTAAGTCGGCCCATTCAATTGCAGAACGCGGGTCCAATGTAACACGTTTATTCCATGGAAAAAGAACCGGTGAAATGTGAATGATAAACGGTTAGCCGACATGGCCAGAGTCCAAAATTACCATGTGGGTTCATAGAACAGGTCAACTTCTACCGCACCCAAATAACTAATTCTTTCGTTGAGTAATGACTACAGTAAATTCAAATTTTTTAGTTAAATGGCTGCAACATTTTTTTTACGCCATGTGAGCTACCAGCAAGGAATATGATAAATGCGGATGCAAAATTTTGGATGAACATTATACTTGTCTAAGATATCGAATTTTTTAGTCAAATGGCTGCAGCGTTTTTTTAACCCCCATGTGAGCTATCAGCAAAGAATATAATAAACGTGGATGCAAAATTTTGGATGAATATTATACTTGCTTAAGTTATAAAAAGTTTTATATTATAGAGTGAATTACTATTTTCTCTCTCTCTTTCTGTCTTTTTTACTGAATCACACCATTAGGGGATGCAAGAGACCGCATTGACCCATAACAAAGAAGTTCCGAGTTGATTGAATATAACAGGACAGAAAAACCTGACACTGGGAAAAGCAGACGAAATAATGAAAAACTTGGGGCATTCCGAGAATTGAACTCGGGACCTCTCGCACCCTAAGCGAGAATCATACCACTAGACCAAATGCCCTGAGATAGCTTCCTTGTGTATTGTTATCAATTTATAAGAAGAAAGTTAACGAACCAAACTCTTACCCATAACAATAAATAAATAAATTATGTCAAAAAAAAACAATAAATAAATAAATAAATAACTGTGTATACTTTTCTACGACCCAAAGTTGCAGACTTTGTTTTTTTTTTACTCACGAATCAAAGTCATCTTGTATAATTTTGGCCACAAATACCGGACCTTAGGCGACCTGGGAGTGGGAAGATGTTGCCAATGCCGTGGACTCTTATCTTCCAGGGAAAGGGTTGTTGCCTGCATCCAGAGCCTGTCATATTTACCAAAGTGTGGTATCCAATTACCAAGAACTGGGAAGATTTAAAAAAAATCATGTTCTTTTTTTTTTTTTTTTTTTCCAAAGAGAATGCTGGCCAATGATATCCAAGCACATTAATACTATTGACTTAAGCATAGTTCAACAGCATTTCGTCCTAAAACCAATCCATAAGCACAGATGGCGACAGTACATTTACCAGCCAGGCAGCCACACTGCAAACAAGTATATCAGGTACTACTTCAGGCGAAAAAAGAACAAGAAAAACATGAATGTTGATGCATAAGCTTTGATTGTGGACAACATGAATATGGACTCACTAATTTCAACCCTCAATATATCAAAAATTTTCCTATATACCAACCTTTCTCTCTCTCCCGATTACGCAGACAATGCCAAGAGCCAAAAAAAAAAAATGACGCTTGCCCCATCTTTCAATTCAAACAAGCACTATATTCCTATGTTTTTCTACTTCTAATAATGAATGTGGAATGAACCAATTTGTCTCAAAAACTCTCTATACCAACAACATCCTCCACTAGCTGATCAATCAAAGAATTCTCTATTTCTCTACCAATGATCTCAACATCTTCTGCTAGTTCCAACCATCTATCATCCTTTCCAAATACCTTCGGGGAATCCATGCTTCCTTCCTTCTTCTGGCAAACCATTAGCATCCATAACCCCTCCTCAATCATCTGCCGGCCCTGCCCAAAACAGAGCCGCCTTGCAACAGGTTTTTTCCATGCTGGCGTGCCCATTGATGGGTTTAAAACCTCCATCAGCGCTAAATTAATACGGTCAAATAGAAGCCTCCTTTCTGACCTTTTCCAATATATGTGGTCACCGTACTTTTTCTCCAATGCTTCAAAGATTGAAAAACTTATTGGGCGTTCTTTACAATGACTAGCATCAAAGCCCACATGCGGGTATCTACTGAGAAATCCTGCCTCGGTCAATATATCAACCAGATATGAATAATCTCTGCTCTCTTCAACTCTCAAAAACTTCATCAGGTCTTCATTTTCTTCAAAGTCACCAACAGAACCACTCCCAGAATCTTCATCACTAGATACCATGATGCGCGACCCCTGAGGGTACAGTTCTGATGTCTCTGAATTCAGAAGTTCAAGTTCCCTTTGCAAACCTAATATAAACAACTGGTATTTAGAGATGGAGACATTACGAAGCAAAGCAAGTGGGTACCAACACTAGAAAAAAAATCCTTAGTTAACTAACCATCTAAAGAAGAACCATTGACACTTTTAAAACAATCAGATCGAAATGAAGACTCTTTCTTGAATAATGGCTCCAGTACTGAGTCTGGACTAGGTTGATAGCCCTCATCCAGACTCATCAGTAATTCTCGATCCCTGTCAGAGCAGTGTGAAAAAGCAGACTCTTCTTCAAAGAGTTCGTCGTGTATGTCCTGCAATGTAGTCACAAGTAGTTTTCGCAGTTAAAAAAAATTCTAATTTATTATGGCAGCAATAAAGGGTGTTCCCAATGCACAAGACTCTCACACACTGTGGAGTCTAGCAAAAGGTCAGATTTACAGAGCTTTACCCCCGTTTTTTCACGGAGGGGCTATTTCTGTGACTTGAAACTGTAACCTTTAGGTCACAATGAAGTAACCTTAGTCTGGTAGCGTAAAGTTTCCTCAATTTCTACGTTGCTTTATTAAATTCTCGTTCTTATGGTACCAAAGACATTTGTCAAGAAAGATGCATCAAACCTGTTGGACTGAAGGATCCAGTGCACAGGAGAAATAGTCTTCATGTTTCACTGACATCATGCAGTTACCAGTAGCTAACTGTTGGGACTCACCAGCCTTCACAATCTCATTTTCTGCATCAGACATCGTATCAGCTTGCACAACAACGGAGTATGAGTCACTTGTTGAAGACAACGGAACTAGTGAATTTCTTCCGATCACATCCCAATTTCTAGCTTCAATCTTGTGCTCCTTCTGTGTCACCAAAGCATCTTTCAGACTCTCATTATTATGTGAAGACGGTTTACAATTTGCTGCAGTTTCACCACAAGAATCCTCCCCATCACCCTTTTCCTGAAATACATAATCAGCTGCTATTGGGTGACCATTTCCAGACTCCAAGCAAGAGCCAGACAAATGCTTCTTATGATTGGAGTCTGAATTTCTATGATCCAAACTATTATTCTGGCCAGAATTTAGCTTCTTTGACTTGTTCTCCTTACTGCTTATGCCTAAAGAAACGCTACAGCTTGCAATTCCGCCGTCAGGACTAGCTTGCTTGCGCAGACCAAATTCATTAGGTTTGCTTTCTATGTTTCTTCTCCTTGATTCCTGAGCAGGAATACCAAGCAATTCAACCGGAGTTACATTCCTACCAGCCGATTCAACTTCTTTAAACTTTTTGTTTGTTTTCCACCTTTCATATATTTGCTTCTTTCCTTCATTAGGAACGTATAACTTGTCTGAAAGACAAACCTGATTCTTCTTATCAGACATAACGGGCAGAGAATGTATGTTCAACTCACTCTCTCTTCGGAGGGTAACACAACTGGTAATGCGAAGCTTTGGTGTCAAGGTTGACATGCCACTTACACCAATCCCCATCTTTCTGGTTATGTGCTTAGCAAATCTGGACCTTGGCCTAGCTAGTCCTGTGTCATTGTTCACGATTTTCTTCTCTTTCCCTTCAGCACAAACATTCCTATTTTGAGGAATAAAAGTCCCACTATAACTCCCATCACCCAAACAGGACTCCCCATAATAATTGATAAATGGTGAAAAGCACCTTGGGGTGCTCCCCACCTTTTGTGTGCTCAGATCCTGAGCAACAATCCTGGCTGTTGAAAGACAGGATCCATAATTTGGCTTCAATTGTGGTCCCAAAAACTCATTCTTTCCCTGCAGTCCAGAAGCATATGGTGTGAGACAATCATCAAATTTCTTCAGCAAGTTAACATGCAGTTGCTCACTCATCCTTAATGATTTCCTGAACATGTGACTGTCTCTACAATCAGAAGCATAACATGAGTTCAAGGCTGTAATCAGCCTTGATCCAACTTGCAGGGGAACCTCTTGTACATCATTGAGTTTCCTGGTAAACAAAGAGTATGGTTGCTGGGTATCTTGTGGAAAATTTTGAAGCGTTTTGTCATCTGAAACCCATTCCACTCTTGTGGATGGCATCATCAAACTTGACGAGGTCGAGTTTATTTTCCTCTTTTCAACTGACATGTCACAGCGCTTCTTTCTCTTCAATGTTTCTACTACATGAAATACATTGCTACATTCTTTGTTCTCTTCAATACCCGAACTAAATAAATGACATTCTGGAGACTTCTGTCTGACACCTATAGAAGCCACTTTCTGCAAATAATTCTCAGACAAAACTCTTTGTTTCTTTTGGACATGCTGCTGTGATGGTAATTGATCAAGACCCATTAACCTTGCAATAACACCGAACATTGGCTTTGTGGGTTCCATTTTTGTTGAAATACTTCTCCCGATTAAGTAAATACCCAGCAAATTCAAGGGCTCTTCAGAAAACACAAAAATCTACCTGCACCAAATCGAAGAGGTAATAAAATATTATTCATAGCCTGATAACTCTTTTAAAATTGGTCACCTTTCCTCTCCTTTCAATACAATTGCAAATTATAAATTTATAAAAAAAGAAAAAGAAAAAAAAGCTAGTAACACATACTAACACTAACAGATTAACAACTAATTTGGGATTGCCAAATGTAAATCATTTCCAGATATCCCACCACACTCCCCGCTTCCTGAAGTTGACTCTATAAGGCATACACAAAGACACTATATAAATAAACAAATATAGATAAAAAGAGTAAAGATTCTAGAAACCCCAAAACTGGAAATCCTAGCCCTAGATAGTGTTCATTATTTTCTAACACCACAAAGTAAAGAAAAATAAGAATCAAAACATAATGAAAAAAATGAGTAAAACTAATCAACCCAAGAAGCAAAAAAGAAGTTTAAAACCCCATGGATCCTAAAACCCTTTAAGATGAATTTGCAGGCGATCAACATGCAGAGAGCATAATCATTAAAGCAGCTGTTCTGTGAAATAATCATGAAAACAACATGGAGCCAAAAGCCAAATGAAGTATCATCATTCAATGGTACCATCCCTGAATAATAATAATAATAATAATAATAATAATAATATACAAAAGTCCAGCAGCAACAACCATGGCTAGAAACAAGAAACAGAACAAAATGATTTTGATGCCGCAACAACAAAAGATCACTATTTTAATCCAACTAGCAACAAGAAATAACACCCAACTTGACAAAAGCACACGCAAAAATCAAAACCCAATTAAATAGCCAAAAAAAAAAAAAAGCAAAAACACGCGGAATTCGATCAAGAATATGAGATACTTACCACTTTCAATGGAATATTGGCTTTTTCGATGAATACCCATCGCTCAATTTCTTCATTTTATGCAGAATTTTCGATCAAAATTGCCTCTTTTCTTGTTTCTTTATCTTTCTTTTTGGACTGACAGACCCTTTAAAAAATGAAACAATCCTCCGAAACAAACAATCTGAATCACAAATGAAGAAAGAAAATACAAAGCCGACATATTGAAAAGAACATTTCAGTCAAAATATTCTGCAAATAAGGTTACCGTCAAAAGCAATACAAACTTTTGCAATTATGAACAACAGAACGAACCAAAAAATAAATAATTAAGATAATTTTTTTTAATGTTGTTTTTCTTTCACATACTGTAATTAATTAATCGGGAAAGTGGGGTTCAGTTTTTTTATTTTTATTTTTTTTGTCGTTACGTGGATTTACGCGCGCAATCTTGGCATTGGGATCCGCGTGTCTCCCGCCATTATCGATACGATCTTTCCAATGATGATGTAGTGGAGATTGCTATTTCCAGTCTCGGCTTTTTCCTCTTGTATTTAGAAATATTGGTCCTGGAAATAGAGATGCGGTTTTGATTGAAACAGGGAGAGACGCCAGGAACTGGGAAGGGACGCGGTTGGTCATCGGCCCAAAGTACAGATAGTGCAAAAACATACCCATGTGATTTTCATGTGCATATTGCCATATTAGGATTTTTTTTTTATTTTTTAGTTTACAAAGAGTCCGATTAAGTATTTAAAAAAAATTAAAAAAATGAATTTAAAAGAGATTTAAATTCTTATTTGATAATTGAAGGGTACTTTTCTTAATTATTTAATTATTTGAGCAAATACTTTCACTTTCAACTTGGCCTCCATGGTAATTGATTTTGGAACGGGATGGGTGGGCCACATCTAGTAGCTCACATGGGCTGTGTTAAACCGGGCCTCAAGCTGTAATCCAGGGTTGAAGTAGGGCCTGGGGCGTAATGAATGAAGCAAATTGAGGGCGCTAATTCATATGCTAAACTCTACTACTAGAGTTGCCTAAGGTGCAGTGGTCGTCTTCTCTGTATCAAACCAATACTCTACTAGAGTTGCTATAGTTCGGAACTAAAATCTTTTTTGCCATAAGTACTGTAGTCATCTCTAGTATAAAAGTCTCGAATTTGAATTTTACACGGAATCAACTAATCAAAAAAAACTTCAACAATTCGTAGGACCCCCAAAAGAAAATCCCCTACAATATGATGTCGAAGAAATCTTGGTGTATTTTTTACACCACATGAGTTTAGATCCTATGAATAAAATGTGTTAAATCTCCTCTCCATCTCATTGTTTAAAATTTTATTCATTGATTATACTATAGTACAAAATTGTTAGTCTGATGTGTTCTAAATGCAAATTAACGCATTATAATATTATGAGTATTGTTGGTGCATACAATTAATCTTTCTATGTAAGTTAGTGATGAGAACTATAAATTGACATCCAACAATTTTGATACTACAATGCGAGAAAGCGGCTAATTTGCTTTGAAATTGTAGATCTACATTAACGCAAATCTACACATTGTAATAGGATGACGACCATTGGTGCCTATCTATTGTCTTTCAATAATTAATCACAATTGCTAATGAGAACCATAAATTTGCAGCCAACAATCCTGATTTTGCAACGTGAGAACGCTACGAAGATGTTCAAATCAAACTGTCAGCTTGAAAGAACTTTAAGAGACTATTCTAGGTGGTCAATGTCCATATTGATATACTATGTTCAGCTAAAAATATTTTTGTAATTCCCAAACATCAGATTGGTATGTATGATTGCAAAGCTGATATAGGGTGATACTAAGCGTTATACATTGACATCTGTAATTGTCGTGTGATAGTCATGCTACTGCCTACTTGCAAGTAGCACACCGTAGGCAACACTTACGCGATCCAGTGGAAATTGAAACGAAACACTCACCTATTAAAATTTACAACAGCTTTCAACAAATGATGTGATTTCTTAGCAAATAAATAATGGCATTTCCACCGTATTGTGTTTTGAGTGTTTGACGAATCAAGGAAAACTATAGGAGTGACTGACGGTCCAGCAAAGGAAATGAATCATTATCTCTGCAACGCAATACCGTTCATCAATCATCTTTTCCTGTTTTGTTTCCTTTTTTTGTACAGAAATTGTTCTCAATATACCAATCAGGAAACAGAAGAGAACTGAAGATATATATACCTATATATGTTGTCTTTCGGAGGTAGTAGTCCAACAATTACGAGATGGGAGAGGTGAGGGCATAAGCGAATTAAAGGTGTATATATATATAGTCCAACAATTAGGGGATGGGAGAGGTGAGGGCATGGACGAATTGAAGATATATATATAACTAAAGAGATACATTAATTAAGTCAGGTGTGTCTGAAAACATTCAACTGAGCCGATCTGTCTAAGTCGGCATCCAAAAGGGCCAGAACTCCCAGCCTTGTGTGTTTCTACAAGAACTGATTCAGGCCCAATTCATGTCCAAAAGAGCACCCGCAGTGACTTGTCCCTTTCAGATTTCCTGACGGTGAAAAAAGAGCCAAAATTATGACCGAAAAAAAAAAAAAAAGAACCAACATTGGAACAAACATCGATCAAACCAATAGAAAAGGTAGTGATAGGGTAGAGAGACTGAGATGGGTTTAGATTCCCACTAACGAAAAAATGCTATTTTTCTAGCTAAAGACTACGGCCTCGTCGTTCTCTTGACTTCGTTTTCGCCGTTGTGGAGGTACAATCTTTTGGGACACACCCCCAATAATACAAAATAAGTGATGCTACAGCATATGCAGCCGATGACATAAAGCCCAAAGTCTCCATGGACCATTTCATTTTATTATATTATATATATATATATGTAGCGACACCATCCATATATCTCTGAATAAATACTATATATATATATATATATATAGACATCATCTATATATCTCTGAATAAATACATATACATGAGTCAATGATTAGGAACGTATGTTGGTGAAGACTGAATAGAAGCAACCTCTTTGTTTTTGTTTTTGTTTTGTTTTTTTTTTATGATAAGTGACAAGCAACGAGTTGTGGTGCTGAACCTTGCCACTCTCTTGGTGATGATTCAATTTCAAATTCACCACAGAACGTGGCCGTGATCGCGGCCACACCCAATATCATGACCAATATTGCTTAAAGCCTTAAACCGTGTCTTTGAGGTCGACATCAACGTCAAAATAAGCTTTTTTATAGGAGGTGTGGTTAATGCCAATTAATGTTTTGTGCCCCACCAATTGATTTGCCATAGATTCTCTGAATTCTAAGGATCCAACCAACACCCAAAATTTTTGGACCTTAACAACAAAAAATTCGGTCTTGTGTCATGTTTTTTTTTTAATTTTTATTTTTTTTCATTGTTAAAGTTAGGAGCTATATGTTATTATCCTCATTCAATCTCCTACATAGTGAGAATCTACCATTTAAATACTATTAGATTCGGTGGGTCTCCCTCACATGCAATCTTGGTGTTAATAAATTTGGAAATATAGCGTCTAGTGCGCAGCATTCGTAACATTTTAAAGTGTAACGGCGGAAACTCAAACTTAAATTAATGAAGAGAAGAGCACATTAGATCCAACTAGAGTACCACTTTTACACTGTGTTTGAAATGAGAGAAAATAGGAAGACGAGGAGGAAAGTGAGATGATTAAGGTAAATTATTATATTTAGAAAATGTTTGAAAAGTGGGAGAAATGAAAGTTTCTAACTCCCTTAATCATTCGTACTCCACTACTAAAGTTGTTAGTTCCACTACTAAATTTCTTAAATGACTCAATTACTTCTCACATAATTTAAAAATTACAATTTTATCTAAATAATATAGTTTAATAGGTACAATTTTACCTAAATAATATAGTTTAATAGAATTTATTATGAAAGATAAAATTGTTATTCTAATAAATTTTATATTCTTCTACTCTACCTTCCACATTTTCTCAAATAAAAGAATTTATAATTTTCCTATCTCCAATCACTTCTTTTCAAATACAAAAGAGGATAAAAATATTTTTCTTCTCTAATGATCATCTCCTCTATTTTTCTCTCTCCCACTTTTTTCTCTCTTAAAAATTTTTTTTGATACAATTTTTCAAAAATTTTATTCAAATACAGTGTTAATGTGATAGTCTCGTGTTTTTCAAAAAGCATAGATAATACAAAAAGAATGGTCAAACAACCTTAGGCGACGAACCAAAGCAGCATTATTTGCTCAAAAAATGTTGGGCAACCAGATCGGGTTAATACAATGAAATTGTTTATCTTTTTTTTTTTTTTGACAATATGAAATTGTTTATCAGATCCACCATGATCCAAAAATTTTATCAATTTTCTAATGGTAAGATGTTTTATATCAAACTTAGCATGTTGTTAACTCTAGCCTGTGTTCTGAAATTCAAATCAAATTGGTTGGTCGAACCGATATAATAATCGGTTTGGTTAACCATTAAAAATTGTGAAAATTTATAAAAGTCAAAACTGGGTTGAATTTGGGACAATTGGCTTACAAAATCTATAAAATTGACTCCGCTCATTATTGAACAGGTTTTGACATTAAAATATTCAAATGACAATTTAACCTTAAATTTTATTGAACTTATAATTGAGACCTGAATTGTATTTAAATTTAAAATCGACTAAAATTTTTATTTTGATTTCGTAATTCAGTCATTAATACTATAAATTTGATATACGATCAAGTCCCTCTATTATTTTTTTGTCAAAAATTCAAATTTAACTCTTGAAAATTTATTTTCAGCCAAAATTATTATTATTATATTCAATTACTAATGAATACACACACACACGCAGACATATTATTAAATGCTGATTTATCAGTTCAAATTCCAATCAACCTAATTGAACCAATTGAATTTATTTATTTTTGGTTGGATTACCGGTTTGGCTTTCAAAATATTGACCATGAAATGGATGTGGACTGGACTGGAGTCACTCGACAAAAACGGCAAAACTTATATAACACGAAAAAATAAAAAATAAAAAAAAAACTGAAGGTATGATTTTAATTAAAAAAAGAACCCTCCATTGACAAAATTAAGAATAATTTGTTTGACCAGCTCGAAATTGAAGCCACAGCTGATCTGCGCTGTGTGTAGGGGCAACAATAGAATAATTTGTTTGACCTTCTCAAGATTGAAGCCATTGCTAAACGCCGTGGTGTGTAACGTGTGTTCGGGTCCTTGGGGATAACAGTGGGCTCTAAAAAAAGATAATATTCTTTTTAATCATAAAATTTTATAATTAAATTTTAATTTTTTAAAATAATTTTTGTATTTTTTCAGATTTTTTATAATTGAATTTTTTGTTAACAGCAGTTAATTAAATTATTTAAAATATATTTTAATTAAAAAGAAGTGAATCAATCAAATTTTCAACGTTTTAACTTTTTTTGATCAAGTTTTAAATTTTGGAACGTTAAGAATTTGATTGAAAAAAAATTAAAATATTTAGGCCTTAATTGAAAAAAGTTAGAACATTGAGGACTTGATTGATTTACTTTCTTTTGGTCAACATATATTTTAAACGGTTTAACTAACTACTGTCGATAAAAATAACTCAATTGTAAATGACGTGAAAGATATAAGATTTAATTAAAAAAATAAATAATTTAAAAGTCAATTATAAAAATTTAAAATTAAAAAGATACCATCTCGCTGGAAATGGTGGGTACATTTTGTAAGAAGGAAAACACTAGGCTATAATATTTAAATCATAATAAAATAGTACGAAAGTAATATATGTTATTATGTAGTTAAATTTTTTTAAAAATAAATAAATTATTAAATATTATTAAATAAATTATATAATTATTTTGTTAATACTCAAACTGCGTATTGAAACTTTGATGAGACTGACGATGGCCGTCTGCTAGTGTTGATCGCACGGAAAATTTGATACAGAAAATCCTAAGTTGATAAAATATTAAGACCATACAAATCACAAAGTCTTCGTCTTTTGGAAAAAAGTTGATAAAATAAAGAAACGTATCTAAAAAATTTTTTAGAATGTAATTAATAGAAAACTGTTTATAATTATATAGATTTGTTGTTTACTGAAAAATTGGTGATTTTTTACTTTTTCTTTTAATTGTATTTGTAATTAATATAGTTACACGACAAATCTAATAAATTATATAATAAAAATTTCTCTGATAAATTTCTTTCGACCATGTAACAGTACCTTTATCTATTATTGTATTAACCTAGCCAAATATCATAAATTTATAATATTTTCTTTCATTTTTAATATTTATATACCAATTAGTTTAAGAAAAGGAGACAATAAAGCAGATTAAGTGTTCAAATTTTTTACTTCTATTTTATTGATATATTATCACTGTTATTTGAATTATAGGTTGTGTCCAAGTGATAATCGACTTTGATTTTCTCTTTTTTGTTTTCTTCCATTACAAGCAAATTAATGTTATTTATTTATATGAAATTAAAAAAGAACACCACTACATAATTATTGTTTAAAGAAACACAAGTCACCACAATTTTGATAAGAAACACCACTACAATTTTGATAAGAACACAAGTCACAAAAATTTTTCAACAATTTTGATTAGTAATATGAAGAAAATGAACAAAATAAGAAAAATTTTACTTTGTATTTGTGAATTCATGTAACTCCTTACATTGTGTTTAGATTAAAAAAAAAAATGTAGAAGAGAAAGTGGGAGAGAGAAAAATCAAAAAGAAAGAAATTAGAGGTGATGAAAATTTTCAAACCTCTATTGGGTTTGAGAAAGGATAATTGGAAGAAAAGAGTAGACAGTGAAAGAAAAAAAATAATACAAATAAAAATTTTATTTTTATTTTTTATAATAAAAATATTATATGTATACTAACAGAGTCATAAAAGTGATAGGAAATCAATAATTTTCCTCTTCATTTTTGAAAAGAATAAATTTGCTAGGAAAATTAATATCTCTCCCTCAAATTTTCTCCCTACAAAAATATTTTTCAAATACAAATATTAATTATTTTTCTTATATTTTGCTCCCCGTCCCTCTCTTGTTAGGGTTAAACCAAATAATTGTTTTTTCCACTGAAAACCAATATAAATTTATCAAGAACAAAAAAAAAGCCACGAAGGTAAAGAGCAAGAACTTTCCGGATACAAGGAGAGACAAGGGAATGCATATTTTTTTTTTAATAACAGGTATATTAAATTATGAACTATCTAATAAAGTAATTTTCTGACCTTATAAATTCTACAATTCGTCTTCTTGGGGAAAACTTTTAAGTTGCATTTATTTCATAAGATAAGATATAATATGATAGGTTAGTAATTAATTATTTCACTTTAATTAATGTTTAATTAGTTAATAAAATATGTATAGAATAGTCTAATATGGACTTACTATCCCATAAATATGGGATAGTACTATCTCTCTTACTCTTATAAGTTAATCTATCTCACATTATGAACTAGTGTTAACAAATTATATATTTACTAAAATATCCTCTTAATTAAAATAAATTTTAAATATTTTTTTAAAAAATTAACATAAAATTTAAAAAATTTATTTCTCTCTCTTCTTTCCTTTCTCTCTCCTCCCTCCTCTCTCTCACTCCTCGTCTCTCTCTCTTTCCTTTCTCTCTCCTCCCTCTTCTCTCTCTTCCCTTTCTCTCTCTCTCCCTCCTTTCTCTCTCTCACTTCTCATCTCTCTCTCTTCCCTTTCTCTTCCCTGCCTCCTCCCTTCCTTTCTCTCTCCTCTCTCCTCCTCCTCCTCTCTCTCTCTCTCTCTCTCTCTCTCTCGCTCATTCTTTCATTTTCTTTCATATAAATTTGAAAATTTATATCTTAAAATTTATTTAATTTTTTCCTCAAAAAATTTTAAAAAATATTAATCTATTTTTTGATATATTAAAATTTATTTGTATAAATAAAATTAATGGTTAATTTTTAAAAATATTTTTATACAAAATTGAGAATTTATAAATAATATAATATATAATAACATGTAAAATAAATATCACATTTACTACTTAATTTTAATTATTTTTAATAAAAATATTAAACTTAATAGCAAATATAAATCAATTATTTTTAAGAGTAAAAAAGTTATTTTGATATACTTATTATTTTATCTCATATTATCTAAATATTAAATAAAATAATTATTATATATATTTAACATCCATATATAATATAAGTTAATAATTTAGTCTATCATATATTATATTCCCTATACTATTTTATATCATACTATCTAATTTGTGTACTAAAATTTAAAATAAAAATTTAAATTTTAATTACTAGAATAATACAAATAGATAATGCAAGACTGGTTGACAAATGACAGGATGTCGTCGGTCCGACCGGTCTGGTTTGCTTCGTTACGGTTTAGTAGTAGTAAAACAACCATCAGAGCACAAAATATACGTTCTTCCTATTCCCATTAATACTGCTTCATTACTGCAAAATTTGCACAATGGCTGTGGAGGTCTGCGTTAAGGCTGCGACTGGCGCCCCTGATCATCTTGGTGATTGTATGTTTTCTTTTCTCCTTATCATTTACAATGTATGTGCATGTATGTGTGTTTGTGTATATAGAGGCACGCTCATTTGCGTGATTATGAATGCAAAATCTGAGAATATTGATAGTGTTTTTCTTTTTTTGTGTGTTTTTGTTGTGGTTTTGTGGGTTTTCAGGCCCCTTTAGCCATAGAGTTATCTTGACTTTGGAAGAGAAGAACATTCCTTACAAGCGCCACCTCATCAACACCACCGACAAACCCCAATGGTATTCTAATTAGTAACACTGATGATTTTCTGTTTTATTTATTTATTTATTTATTTTAGCTTTATTGGTTTCTTTGGAGCGTTTGACGAAATGGGGTCATTGCTGTTCTTACATATGTGCTTCTCCGAATGCACAATTTTGAGGTTCTGTTGTGTGTTGTGTTGTCATAGCAAAGGGTTGGATATTATGTTGGAGAGTGGTTTCTTTGATATTGTTTCGTTTCAGTTAGGAGCCAATCAAACACCTTCTTTCTTTGGTGCTTCTCTTTGCCGGATTTTCCTACCAATGTTTAGATCTGTAATAATGGATTAGAGGTGACAAGGTCCATAATCACTGTTCAAATTGTCTGAAAGCTGGCTATTAGTCTATTTATATTAGTAATAAGCCCATAGGACGTTCAACTTTCTTCCAGTTAGTCGGAAGATTAATAGAACTGAACTAACTGAAATTTGGGACCGGCCACATAATTTGCGTTTGAAGTATGTTGGATTTTTGAGGGCTTTCATCTCGTGTTGGGACACCAAAGAGACGGTTGTTGTTTTGGCAGGTTTTTGGAGATAAGCCCTGAAGGCAAGGTGCCGCTTGCGAAATTTGATGACAAATGGGTGTCAGACTCTGATGTGATTGTTGAGATTCTAGAGGAGAAGTACCCGGAACCATCTCTCAAGCCGCCTCCTGAAGTTGCCTCTGTGTAAGCCTTCCGTGTCGGCCCCTTTGGTTGTCCCCTCTTCCATTTAGATGTGGAACTTTTATCTGAATATTATTTTGTGTTTTTCTTTCTTTCATGAATGTTATTCCAGAAATTTGGGTCTTCTAGTTGCTGGTATTGCAGGATGGAGATGCAATTTTGCAGAGTTTTGCAATTTGTTGATTACCTGCTTCATGTTATTATAGATTTTTTTTTTTGCGCTTAGTGGTCTGGTTCTTTTATCTTGGCTTATTTGTGTGAAAATTTGTGCATGAAAAGTTTATAGGCAGATTAGCATATTTTTGTAGCGGTCTTTTATTGTATGATAATTTTGTAACTCTGGAAGGAAACATCATTTAGTCCTCCCTGAGCTCCAGGACTAAATTGTATATTTGCTTTGGTTATTATTCTTCAGGGACTAATTTACCCAGGACAGGTTTTCTTGTGCTTGCTGGTGTGATTTTACTTTTCATGTATACCCTCATGTGCTTCAATTTCCTTTTGTTGCCTCTGAAAGATAGCTTTGAATAAGTTTTCAGTTCTGGCTATTATGCTGGTTCAACTCTGCATGCTGTGCTGTATCGCGCACTTAGATTGTATTTTAATGAAACTGTAGGGGTTCAAAGATATTCCCATCTTTAGTCAAATTTTTGAGGAGCAAGGACCCCAGTGATGGATCAGAGCAGGCTTTGCTCGAGGAATTGAAGGCATTGGATGAGCATCTTAAGGAACATGTATACAAAAATTTAAATTCAGATGCACATCAGTAAAAGAGTGTATTATTGTACCTTATCCCTTGGTCAAATGTAGAAACTAAAATATTTCAGACATAAAACCAGGGTCCGCTTGTTGCTGGGGAAAAGCTTACCGCTGTTGATTTGAGCTTGGCACCAAAGCTGTACCATGTTGAGATCACTACCGGACACTTTAAGAACTGGTCTATCCCTGAAAACTTGAGTCACCTTCACAACTACATGAAGGTATGCTTGCTACTCTAACATTTCCATTTTCTTCAAGGACAAAAGGGCTTCATGCTTTCCCCTATCTCTTTCATGTACTTGTGCAACAACCATATATATGTAGCTCTTATGAGATGGAAGATGCAATAACCCTGATTGGCATGCTTAACTTTAGCTAGGTGACTCGATGAGTTTAATAGCTTTTACTTGCTGTGAAAGATGATATTATTATACAATAGAGCTGTTCAGGAAAGACGTAACTAAGTCAATGGCCTCAGTCTTGGATTTTGAATTAGGTCCTCCTGCTATCAAAGAAGCATCTCTTTTTCCCTCTTCCTCATTTTCCCCTCATTCCCTGTGTGCTTGTGTTTGCACTTGCGTGTGGATGACAGCTAACTTTATCAAGTAAATACGAATTTGATGAAAAACCTTGAAGCAACACTAGGGTGTTGGCTGATAGCTTGCAGTCATGCAGGCTGGTTGTCCCATATCAGTTATTACTAATGTATTCCAGCTACAGCTGTAGACTTGAATCATTCGTCCTCTCTGTTTCTTCTCCCTTTCTTCCATCCACTCTCGATCTTTCTCTCTCATAAGTCATCAGTTGCACATATGCACACACACAAGCACAAACGTGCCAAAAAAAGTTCTGTTTCATTTACATTTACAACTGTAGATTTTGCCAACATCTTTGCTAGCTAATGGTGCAAAAATTTTTCCATCTTGTACGGCAGTTGCTGTTTTCCCGTGAATCCTTCCAGAAGACAAGGGCTCCAAAGGAGCATGTGATTGCAGGCTGGGGGCTGAAGCTAAATGCATGAAGTAGGTCAAAATTATAAGCCTTTTGAATTATACTTACGAAATGTGATTGAAACATTTGTGCATGTGAGACTTGAATGTAAGTAGTAATAGTTGTGCAATAAAATCTATGAAACCAATGGCATAGTGGCTGAGATATGCTATTATCTATTGCTGGGGTACCTTTTGTCTAGCCAAGCGTTGTTTGTGAAATGGGTATTCCCTATCCACGCAACCTGATATCTTTAATCAGATGTGTTTTGCGCTTGCATTTTTAATGGATCGTTCGGGGGCAGTTTTTTGTAAGTGTTTCACATCCTCGATGAACTAATGAATATCTGTGAAATGAAGGTTCTCAAGTCTCAAAAAATGATTGATCCTTGACTGTCTTCTAAATTTTCATGGGCTTTTAAATCCTAGCAGATGGTTCCTGGGTTTTTCCTGTTTTTTTTTTTTTGTTATTGGAGAAACGGGTTCCTGGGAATTAAATGACTTGGACTTGGAAAAATAGGTGCCAATAAATAGAAGTACGCGGTCACACATAGAGCAATTAGAAGATCTGACTTGTAATATAAAGTTACGCGGTTAAGTCCATGGTCGGTTTTTACTCTCAAATGTTTGATCCACAAAAAATTATGCTTTTGGTGGCCATATATTGGACTAAAACTCAGAATGAAATAGTGCCTATGGCGCATAAACATTTTGATCTGCCTTTCCATTTCCATGGTCAGCATCCTTGTGGAAGATAACGTCTAATAGTTCTGAGGATGCAACAAAATATCACTCCACAATTCTGCCTCCTCGACGGACTTGTAAAATGGGCAAGGGTCGTCCCGGGCACGACCCTTTTTCTGGCCCCCTTGTTGTCTTGACACGGGCATATGTTTTTCGTATCTCGTTGTGTTGTATCTTATTAAAATATTTACACAATAAATCTAATACAATCTATAATATTAAATACTATAAGTTCGTGTATACTGTACTTAGGCTAGTTTTTGTGTCTAACTTTATCATGTCAATGCTAATTATTTTTACTGGCTTGATGTTGTGTTAAGCTTTAATGTTTGGAAAATATAACCACTAGTTTTTATATCTTAAAATAAAAGAGGGTTGTGATGCAAAATAAATAAAAACAGATAAAATTTAATAGAGAACTAAATTTGATATGCAAACTAAATTATAAATGTGAACATTCTGGATTTAATAACAAAAATATGAATGAACATTTTTAATTAAAATTTAAAATTATGTTAACTATTAGTCGTATGACTAATCTACTTGAGATAAAAATGTTCTAAATTAATAATTTAGAAACTAACATGTGTAATATTTATAATTTGTGCTAACTAGTGTGATAGTCCAATGATATAATAAGTCGTTTTTCTTTATTTTTTTAAAGTTCATTGGAGCTGCAGAGCGACGGTAGGAAAAGAGGATTGGCAAGCACTAGTCGAGAATTTGAACCTGATCTTGTAGTTGGCAGTAACGCTACACTAAAGACAAGCTCTATCCTCTCGTTTCTTATTCATTTCATCTTCTGTTGGAGACTCAACTTCTTTACGTATACCAATTATTTCCAAGGGAAAAAAAATAGTTAATATACAAAAATATCACAAATTTTATTGAAAATAATAAATTTAATATCAATTTTAAAAAGTAACAGTTACATTTCTTTAAATTTTTTTATAATAAATCTTGCACGTTATAGAATTTTTTGAATAAAATTAATCTGTTTTCATAACGTGATACTAACGTATATAATTATCATATTATGGAAACAGATATATTATAATAAATCTGTTATTGAGACTGACAAATTTTGTTTATATGAAACTTTATATGCTAGATTTGTTATAAAAAAATTTAAAAAAGAATAAGCTGTTACTTTTTAATATTGATGTTAAATTTATTATTTTAATTAAAATTTTTAATATATTTGTATATTAAAATTCAAAAAAAAAAAAACAAAACAAAACAAAAGAAGAAGAAGAAGAGATACAGGCCCATCATGGGTGGCACCACAGGCTGGGAGCCCAGCCAGCATTAAAAATAGACCAAGCACGGCCATTAGTATTCAGATCAAATGATGTTTTGGTGGTGCGGTTATACATCGATCAGACACGGGCCAGATAGTGGGCCACCCTGGCTATTTTGCGTCTACTCTTCAAACGCAAGCAAATGAAGTGCCACAAAAACAAGAACTTGAATGACTGCCAACGGTTGTGGTTTAATGGAAAGTGTTCAATACTAACATAGATTGATTCATTGATCTTAGACGAACTTCATCTGTAATATTAGAAGTTTGAAACTTAGTGAAACTATTTGGCATGGTCTTATTGTCAAATTATTTCCGGTCCCAAAATAATTGCGGCCACTATTATTTGACCAAAAAAAAAAAAAGTTCAATTGATTCTAAATCAAAAGTTTGAGGTTCTAGTGCTCTTAGGATTGTTGGTGGTGCTAGATTTACACTGTTGTGGTGCTCTTCATAACGTAATCACTCGAAAGGGCATACTTCTCTTGCGAACGGCACAATACTTCTTGATGGGACTGTGAGACACTATTTTTATTTTTCTAATTTTATGATCAAATAATACTTAATAAATCAACGAGCTACAACTCAATTAATATTGAAATTATCTTCAAGACTAAAAGTATCGAATTTAAATTTTAATGAGAACTAAGTAACAAAATAAATAAATAGGTGAAGCCAATTAATAATTAAAAAAAAAAACCCTCAATAACGTTAAACTCAAAATGAACATCGCAATAGAAAGATGATGGGTGCAAGCCCATCATACAATCTATTGCCCAAAGGACTGCGCCGAATTATGGTACGCGCACAAGTCAAGCAACCAACTTGCTTGCGCCTGGATCATGTTTAGAGCCAACCCAACTAAAAATCACAACCCAAAAAGGACTGTTTTAATTTATAAAGCACTTGCTACCTGGCATTGCCCATTTGTTCTCTCGATCTCTTATCTGATCCATCTTCGGCACGGACAAGTTCGTCATCTATCTACGTATTAAAAATGGATTGGTGACTCTTGTTAAATATTATAGTATTTATTTTGTAAGTTTATTGTACAGAGTTTTCTCAAAAAATAAAAGTTTATTGTACAGAGACTAGTGCAATTTTATTTAGCAGAACTATAAGATTACACGTCTTGGAAAAAACAAAATAACCTGATTTAACAAAAACAAGATAATAGATGTAAATTCTATAGTAACCTCTCGTTTAGCGGGTTAAAGTGGAAGTATGAAATGGGCCAAAATTTTAAATTAGTGTTTAACGTTTGAATTAAAGTTTAATTATAGATATAATATTTTTTTAGTAAAATTGATCTCTAATATTTTTATTATGAAATAATTTAATATTTTTTTATTATCTGACAGTTTAATTTACTAAAAGTATATTATCTGTTAGAGAACCTCCTAATAGAATGTAATATTATTAAAAATATAATATTATGACATTTTATCTTAAATTTTTTTTCATTTTTTCTAAAAATAGTGAAAAATGAAAAAAATTAGGAAAAAAATATTACGCTATTATATTTTTATTAATATGACATCCTATATGATGACAGGACAAATAAATGATATATTTATTAGTAAATTAAATAATCAAATAACAAAAAAATACTGAATTATTTCATAATAAAAACATTAAAAACTAATTTTACCAAAATATATTACATTCATAATTAAACTTTAACTCACATATTAAGCATCAATTTAAAATTTTAGTCAATAAAATACTAAATTTTAGTCAATAAACTTTATCCCAGCCTATTTTTTTGGGCCAAACTTTTTTGGTCTGTTCTACCACCTGGCCACAGGAGTGCGCCGCCACACCCCCGCCCGCCACCCCCCCCCACCCAAACGACTTTGGACGCTTACTACTATTAGATTTTGTTAAGAATAAGAAACGCGGAGATCGAACTCTCCCACTTTTGTTGCCCCGCCCCTCCGGGAAAGAATGCGCAATTATTTTTTTTGTCTCACCGTACGTTGTATTGGAAATGAATTTTCACAACATTTCTAAAGGAAAATTACATTATTTAAAATTTCTTGCTTTATAAATATGTACAGTAAAAGATATGTCATCACATTTTGTAATTAAGTTAATATTACTGCAAAAAAAAAATCACCATTATTATTATAGCACCATTACGTAGGCATAACAATAAATGGGGGAGTAACAAGAGAACATTAAAATAATTTTTTTTTACATTTACCATTATTTATATGTGAGATCAAATAAGATTTGATTGGTTCATATTTTTTTATTACTGACATATTACTTTTTAAGTGATGTTATTTAGTTTTACTTATAAATTATAGTAGAATGAAGTAGAGTGAGAGCCGCTAACATATTGGCAGACGATTTGCTCATGTAAAACCGTTACAGCCGATTCGGAGTCTTGAGAAATAGTGAGAAAGAGTCAAATGGGAAAGAAAATGACCAAAGAACGGACTAATTCTTATGTTTGAGCCAAAAGAAGGAAAGAAAAGGTTTGGAATTGGATAAGAAAAGTAACCATAGGGTCTAGCTACTATAGGCATTCACGGATTGGATTGGGCAAATTAGAGAGAATTTTACATCTAAATTGTCATGATGGCAATTAGGAATTTTCAAATTATAGTCAATCTGCTAATCGTGTAAACCGTTCAAACCAATCGAATTATTCTGCAGACCAACAATCAATGTGAAGAGAATTTGCTAAAATACAACCCAATTACAAGTGTAGTATGTATATGCACAAACGAGTTCTATAGCTACTTGCCACTGTATATAAAACCCGTAGTCTAGCAACAGAAAGAACACAAAAAAAGAGTGGTTAACTACCTGGAGGCTAAAATATAAATAGAAAATGTGTACGGTGATACCAATGCAAAAACAATAAAACGGATGCTGCTTTTTCAAACCAAACTACTAAGAATTAGTATATTGTTTAACCTAGTGAATATATATATTTTTTAAATAAGCAATAGGGCTGAATTGGATCAATTATTCACGTTTTTCATAACTTTAAAATTATCACTAATCCACCCTTAGTGGATTTGAAAAATTAAAAACTAGTAATAAATTTTTTTTTTTTTTGCGATTTTAGTGAATGCATGACAGGGACATGTGGTGTAGGTTGAATGATGTTTTATGGATTGAGAAATTTTTAAGTAGCCTTACTGCCTACATTCTTTTTCACCATTTCAGTGAGAAAGAAGTAAGAAAGATGCTCCCGTATTCAATAAATAAGTGCTTTTTGAACAAAATCACCAAATTGCTCTGAATAAACAATGTTTTTGAGAGCCTGAATAAACAATGTTGGGCAAATTTCAAATAAAAAAAATTGAAGGGCAAAACTATTATTAGATACGTATAATTTTTTTTTATTTTCTTATTATCTATAAATAACAAATTTACTTTCTTATTTATTTCTAACTTATCCAAACAATTAGTAAAAAAACCATTTTCTTTCCCAAATGCTTTGTTTCTCACCGCATTTTTTCCCAACCTTCTTTCAAAACCAAACATACCGTTAATGTTGCCTTCATTTTCCTAGAAAAGGGTTTGTGACGGGGATGAGAGCGATCAGCTATCCCCACATCGGCTTTCTTGCCAATGAAGACTGATAACATCACATGTCTTTATGCCCCAATTCTCTTTCCAGCACATCTCCACTTTCCAGGTGATGCCAAAACCAAACCAAAACCAACCAATCAAAACGACAAAAGTTTATGACAACCCCTAGATTCTAGAGGTCGCCACATTAATCTATTTGTTTTTGGCAAGAGAAAGGAATTACAAAGAAAATACACAATCCTAGACAAAAGTCGCAGTTTGGAAAACTATCAGGCACTAATTTGAAAGGAAAAATGTAACTTTATGTAAAACCAAGTGAGAAAAAGAAAAAAGAAATATAATGACTAAAATAATCTCATTTTTATATTTATTTAACCCACAAGATATTATTAAATGATTACAAGACATTATTGTAATTTTATCCATAATTTTTTTTCAATATTTTCTCATACAATTTAAATATAAAATTTTATTTTCTTATCATTTTTTCATAACTTTCTTTTCTCATAATTTTTTTTCTCACCACTTTTTTTTTTCACCAAAATCGCACAATCCAAACACACCATAAAATTCAATTAGCCACTGTTGTCTGTTCTATGGGCATAGTCACAAACACTGTGCCAAATTAACCAACCCCATCAGCACAAAAATAAATAATATCTTGGCAAACCATTATGCATGACAATAGTTTGTTAATACAAGGACGTGGTGTGCTGCGATTGGCTACATTAACACAATAGGATAACAATTTCTTCCAAAGTAGTGGACCATAGAAGAAAGCTGACAAAATATACTATACCGTATTGGTCTTGTATTATGAGCATATTTGTGTAACTCGGGGGACCATGCATATATGTAACACTTCTAAATTGTTTTGGCCTGCTTTGGTTGGGGGGGAAGCTATCGACCAGAAGAAGGCAGGAGGGAGAGATCGCTTTCCATTTGCAATGGCTAATGTAATGTTTTTGATGTTTAGACATCATCAGAATCTTTGGAGGATTCTGCAGAGATCATATTCTGGATCACCTGGCTTGTTTCTTCCTCGGACATTCTGTCATCTTTGCTTTTGGATTGTGCGTAGGCCTCGAAGAACTCCTTGTTTTCTTTCTCCAATTCATTCCACACTGCATTACATACACATAGATGCAAGCCACAACAATTAATTAAGGTTATGTTAAAGCAGCATCTTTGGCGCATTTTGTGGAAACTGTACAAAGACCAAGATGCTTCACAACCGGCACACACTCATCCAAGACAGTTTGTAGGGGAAAAAAAAATTACAAAAAAACCAAAAAAAAAAAAAGCCAACTCAGTGTTGTTTTTGCAGTTGGATATGCACAAATTATAGATAAAGAAATCATGATACAACTGACAAACTCATACAACATGATGGGTCGTCCAGCTAGTTACAAGTGACATACGATTATAATGAATTCCAAGCACAGGATGGGTGGGTTCCAGTCAGGCTTGACTAAAACATATTGCGATCCTAAGGTAGAAAATTATGAGTCTTGAAACAAGCTGCTGGAGTTAGGATCATTAATCAGGGATTTACAACATAATTTTTCTAAAATAGTAAAGGCAGGCTCAAAGCTGAGGAAAAACATGATGATGTATCATGACAAAGCTCTCGTCTGGGAGGCATAGTTTTATTCATATTTCATGTTATAGAGCTTGAGAATAAATAATAATTAGTATGAGGGCCCACCCTAAGCGGAATGCTTGGCAGCTTAAGTTTTCAAGTGAGGGATTTGGAATATATCTTGAATTCTCTCTCACTAACTCTTTTTTATAATAATAGATTATTTTTATTAAGACAAAAATAAAAAAATAAAATGATTAGTATAACTTCACTACAGCATCTCTATCAACCCTTTCTGTTACCTTTGTAATTCATACTACCATGTCAGGGCTTCAAGGACCGGCGAAGAGATTATTTATTAAAAAAAAAAAAAAAAAGTTAGACAAACTACAGGAAAAACGTACCAGTTGACGTGATGACAGTTTTAATATTTGCATGTTTGGAGAGTGCTTCCATGCATTCTTCCTTCGTCATATTGAAGATCAGGCACTTCTCTATAAGGTGCTGGACCTATAAAAGTAGTCATCGATCGCCATAACCACCAACAGCAAATCACACAAAGAGCAGCATCAATAAACTAGTGGGTCAGTTCATCAAAAAATAAAGCAGCTTTTGCTATGATTTAGAAATCAGATAAAGTAATACTGGCTCCTATAGGAAATCATGAACAATGATCACTGAGAGTAAGGGAGTAGTTCTACAAACTCTAACCATGTGTATGTATGCAGCGGAAGAGTCCCCCATAATTCCCAACAAGTAAACTACTTTATGCAACTTCACAAGGCAGAAAGATCTTATATTATTGGAGGCGAGCTGGTGCAATGTTAGAAGATCGCAGAATGAACCAACATAAATAGGGAGGCCAAAGAATACATTATTGCAAATAAAACGAGAAGGGGATGGCCCGCTAACACTTAACAAGTTAATCACTGATCATTTTTGTATTTTAAAAAACAAAAAAAAATGTAGGAGAAGCGGGTGGCGGGATGGGTCCAGGAGTCCCACGTGGGAGATATATGATAATTGGTTGAGAGGCGATTAGAGGAGATTTGGAAATGACCAATCCTTTGTCTTGAACTTGTGTAGGAGTGCGATTCAGGCAGCCATTCTCCACGTGATGTGTGGGTCCTTAACGTCCGGAAATTCGCTAAACAGACAAGATGGCATCCTACAACAGGAGTCTAATATAAAAAATTGTTGTTGTTTAGTGGTATTTTTATTTTGAGTAATATTTTAATTAAAATTATAATTGATATTTTTAAAATAAATATTAATATTTTTATAATACCAGTTATTTTTATATTTAAAAAATTATCAATTTTATTTTAAAAATATCAATTATAATTTCAATCGAAATATCACTAGAACAGAAATGCTCCAAACTTGTGTGCTTGCTGCAAACATAATCCTCTCCAGCCAGTGTTCTCACAAAATTTCACAATTCACAATGACGTGTAAAGCACCAATAGAGTTCTGCCAACAGCATCCCGTGATCACGCCCTCACCTTGATAATTCCATGACAGGTGCCTCTTCTGTTTTGCTGCAAGTTAAATTCTCTGCAGTTCGAATAGCTCAAGAGTTAAAGAGTTCTTAACCTTGATCACTGTATTGGTTTTGTATGGATCAAATTCAGAGAAGTATAACAACTCTGGCTAATAGTACTGTACTGACCCAAAACCAACAAAATATTGCCCATACGGTTGATGCGATGTGAGCGATTGGTCGCAAACCCAAACTGCCAAGATACTAATTCGAATTGTGGTGGTTTTCATGATTTCTACGAAGAGGGTGCATCAATTTGAGCTTGCAACTAGCTTTCCTATCATTGTTAGCGAAGGGATCAATGGGGGGGATATTTCCCTATTGTAGACCTCTTTGTTCTGCTACTTTTTGATTGCCCTATCCTCCTATATTTTCTCAATAAGTTCAAGGCCAACTAGCTATTGTTTCTTGGCAAATAGATTTTCTCTTTATCAACCATCCACATGATGCCAATTGCATGGTTTAAATTATAAGAGAGACTGAACCTAGTTTACAAGGCTGAATATGATACCTCCCCAGCAATTTCTCCCTTCTCTGCAGATGAAATGTACAGCCATAAAGGCATTAAGATCATAATCAAAGCCAACCTATATTTGAGGCAGGGAAGAATCAACATAAGAAAAAAAAAAATCATAAGGCAGAGTCTAATGCAAATATTTCCTCTAATCAATTATTGGAAATGTGTTGAAAAAAGAAAAGAAATGATTCTTTTGTTAATACATCATCATCATCATCATCTCTGTCCGGTTGCTAAAGTTCTTAAGAGTTTTGTCTTTTCGCTTCGAATTCATCATCCGGTTCCATTGTCATATTCTTTCTAAACGAAGTGTATAGATCAGTAAGTTCCCTTTGGCACAATATGCCAACCAAGAGTGGACCATTGCAGTTTTATAAAAATAAAACTGTTTGCTTCCTCAAGATATTTTCCTCGACAAATAACTCAATTTATATCTTTAAAACCTATAAGGTGTCTGTGAAAGGCCACAAAATTGCAGTTTAAACAAAAACTCGATGAACTCCCTAATCACTACTAATTTGTCTACGAATATCTTGTTCAATTTCATACCTACAAGTTCACAGTGAAACCCATCCAATGATGGGAATCTATGCATTCCAAGTTCCTGTTTGATCCTCTTTGTGTTCCAGAGTTTACTGGAAAAGAACAAATTGGGGTCATTTATTCGAAAAATATATATGGAAATGGAAAATTACAAATAAAAAACTTGATTTGTATAACTAGATAATTAATATTTATAATAAAAATAAACGTATTTTTATCAATTTTTTATTACAAACAGCAATCATTTATTAGTATAAAATAATCAGTCTATTATACTGTAGTTGTTTCTTATCTACCATTTGTGGTGTTCATGTAATAGGATTCTCACATATTATCATCTGTGGTCCAGAATAATAACAAAGTCTGAATTGAGAGCATGTGCGCCTCATGGTAAATAAGAAGTGGACGCGTAAAATATTGATGCTGCTATTTGAGCCTGTTTTGCCATGTCAACACACAACAGATTGAGCTTGATGATGTGTCAAATGCCGATTGGATTGGAATCCATGAGGAAATAACCAAACAAAAATCCAGGAAAAAATTCTCGTCCTAATAGCCTTTCAAAGTTATTAAGACCCGTACTTTTTGTCATCAACACATGCCAGGCAACTTATAACTTGTTTTTCTACAGCATCAGACGGACCACTATAAGACAGAGGACGCATGAAACGTACCACAATACAAGTCCTCAAGTGATACTGCATCCACGAACGCATGAAAGCTGCAACCAATCGGCAGCAAGTTGGCTAGCATAGATGAATGCATCCAACAACCCGAGTCAGCTCAATCAAATAGAAGCGACATTCCAGTGTAGACTGTAGACCTCCAGGAAACAGAAATTGAAACACCGCTTTGTAAGTTGTAACCGATTCAACGTAAACTTATAACTCAAACGGCAAATAACAATACATTAAAAAGAGATTAAAAATTCAAACTTTTAACTTTTCTAATTATTCTTTCTCTAAATTAGTTCGTTTAAGTCTAAAATATCTATAAAAAAAAAAGAAAAAAAAAAAGTTGTAACCAATCCGAGAACTTACCAAATTACTCCTTAAGCAGTAGTATCAAATGGGCAGGGAAATAAGATAACAGTAAGAAATAAACACAAATTCTAAGCTTTTATTAACTCACAAAGAAACCCCTTCAATGGCCATCTTTCAATGGTGAAACTGAAACCCCTTCTGACGCCAGCTATTCCTCAATGGTCGGATTTGGTGTCTGTATTTTTTACTGAGACAACGTGTTTTCACCTTCAAGAGAAAAAGCTGCTTCTGCCAGCTCTGTCCCCGAGTGATAAAGGAACAAATCTCACTTGGGGTTACTACTGAATCAAACATAAAGGTAACAAAAATCCTGTGTACCATTAATGTGTTTGGAAGCAAAAAGGCAAAAAAAAAGAATATAATGCAATAATTCACATAGCATTGTGCCACAAGAGTTTCCAGGAAGCAAATGGTTACAGATCAAAGGAACATCATCGACTAGTGGATGACGTGTCAGATGACCATTGGTTCTGAGCAGATACTAAGTATGTTTTATTTTTTATTTTTTTTACTTTTTTGGACATTGGACCCACATCCATTGTTAGAGAGAAAATTTTTTCTGTAGCAGAATGTAAAGGTCAAAACACACAGTATTAGATTTTTTTTTTATTTGATAAAAAAAAATTATTATAGATATATTAGTTATTAAATTTGTGAGTCAAAATTAAAGTATTTTCTTTTAATATCTCATTCACTCATCTTAAAGAGGTAGACTTATTATTTTGAGTATTGTTGAATCCAACCAATCTTTTACATACTCAACTACAGTATTAATAAGTTATGAATTTATTATTATATATCTGCATAAATTCTTATATTTAGGACAGGCGACAGCACAATAAGTCAAACTCAAATCATTACAAAAAAAGATATATCAAATTATTATTAAATTATCACTTCAAATAATATATAAGATTAAATTAGATAACAAAGAGGCGGGCAGCATTGCATTACCAGATTTGCCAGATTTGTGGAGTCCTGGTTGCTCTCAACTACTCACATGAATACTAGCACATAAAATGTCAAAAGGGGAACAATTTCCTTTTTCCTGGCATTTTTTATGGAAAAAAGTACATTTCCAAAAAAATTTTTATCACAAATTTTGTTTGATATAACGAGATTTTGACTTCTTGTAATTATAATGATATTTTTTTGTAATAAAAAAAGACATCTTATTAGTTTTTTTTATTGCAAAAACTTACTGTAGTTGCAAAAATATCGTAATCTCATTGCAATCGAATAAAATATCGGGAAAAAAAGTATCTAGAAATGTAATAGGGCTTTTTTTTATTCAAAGAAAAAAAATCCGACTCCCCTCACTTAAAAAAAAAGAAAAAAATGAAGAAATTGCTCAAGATTCATCTTTTCAAGTTGCTATAATTTATTTTTTTTATATTTTGTGCACATAGATAAATATGGAACTTGAAAATTGATTAATTAACTTTAATTTAAAATCGATATGCCAAAATAGGCTATCTAACCAATAGTTACTCATTTAAAAATTAGATTTTTGGATTTATAACACAAAAAAAGAAGATAATGAAATTTATATTATTTTAATTTTAATATAACACCTTAGAAGTTCATATTAATTAATATAAAAATAAAATGTCATGGCATAGTCGTGGTATATATTCATTTAACATAATTATTGTAATCTTTAATTAAGGAGTAGATTTTTAGAGTTGCAAATCTGTTTTTTTTTTTTTTTAAATTCAATAGGCTGGCTCAAAATTATAGTTTTCTATTTGTGCTATATTTTTAAGTTCGACTAAGATGATTAAATTTGATGCCATTTTAAGTTTATAAGTGAAATAAAAATTTCACAAATGCCTAAACGGAAGACAACCAAAAAAGAAGAGTGTGAAAAATAGAACAGTTTTACTACATCGAAGAAAAATAGAACAGTTTTAAAATAAAATACTCAAAAATTATGCACTGGTTTGGGGGTGGGTCCACTTGGGAGGCCTGCTCAAGCGAGTTCTGCAAAAGCAAGCAGCATCAACGCTAGGCCAGCCTATAGGCCCTCCACAAATTCTTGCGCATGTTTTAATTTAAGCGCGGCCAACGGCTCTCGCCGCTGGCTGTTGTTTCCTTGCTCATTGGTTTAAGGCGACGGTAATAAAGGCAGCACACCTTATTTATCGCTTCCATGCAGGGCGTCTTTGTATTGAGTTTAGATGTGGGACTTTCACCATCCCAACAAAACAACTTTGAAACGAGGCACTTCTTAGACAATTTAGAACGGACGGACTTGAAGTTCTAATGTCATATATTGTGTCGGACGAGCACATGTTGGATATGTGCACTCGAATACAATATGAACACATGTCTAATATGATAAATCGTTTTGTAAAAAAAATTTTGAGAAAAAATTTTGTACTCATTGTTAATACATTGAGTATACATGTAGGATGTATCTAAGATTTTTTTTTTTTTTAATTTCAACAATACGCATTAAACCTAATCAAAAGTCCTTTTTTTAAAACAAAAAATTGAAAGGAAACCATTGCATTAATATAAAATGATTTCATACATAAAACCAATACGAGAGTGTTAGAGAAACTTGCGCGAAACGGGAGAAATAAACGGCCAAAATGACATGTATTTGACTAGGTTACAAGGATCACAAACTAATTAAACTCAAAGACCAATTAGACAAATCTCTCTGATGAAGGAACAAACCAAAAATAATTTAGATCTACTTGACACCGAAATTTTAAACAGATCTAACTCGTTCAAACAAAACTAATCAAAAGTTCTTATTGCACTTGTAAATGACATTGTATACTTATATTTGTAAACAAGGCAAATAATAATTATTTTAATAAATTTGAAAATTATTGAAAATACTAATAATAATAATAATAATAATATGAGTTTGATTGCATAGACACGCAAAGACACGAATGAGATATACAGTTAATTCAATAAGATTTAACAAAATATTTATTATTATATTTTTTAAATTTAATAAAATTTTCACAATCTAATAATTTATATCATTATACACTCACTTATCACCTCGCTAAGTCTTGTCATAGAGAATTTTATCCGTTTTCCTCTTTTTTTTTTCAAAATTAGTTGACCGCGGTATTCTTATTGTGTTGTGTTCAAACTTGATAAAAAAATAATTTATATCTAACACTACATTCGCCCGTAAACTTTAAACACTTAGAATAAAAATTAAAAAAAAAAACTTATACATGCATACCAGCAATCGGACACCTCTAACATGTATCACTTTAGTTAATATATTAGTCTACGTGAGATACATGTAAAATTAATTTTAAAGAAATTTAAAAATCCTTTCACTCATAATCAGTCAATAGACATGTCATCATGCAAAATCAGTCAAATAGACCTGTCATCAGACAAAATGTAGCCAACGATGTCCATACGGTGGTCGAAGAGTTTTGTCAGCCTAAGGGTATTTGGTAAAATCTCCACGAATTATAGGGGTTGATTTTGTACATATAAGTTAGTATACAAATAATATAAATATATGTATTTTTTTATGATTAATTTGATTATTTTTATAATTAAATTATTATTTTTAATAAAAAAATAACATATTAATTTTTTATATTATATTTTATTAATTTTATTATAAAAATAATTAAATATGTTACAATATATATATATATATATATATATATATTTTTTTTATCAACATCCAAGTAACCAAACTTTTTCGCGAATTATAAAACTCCCGGCTACAGCCACGTTGCTGTACAAGTTCCTGTATAACTATAGGAACCATCAAGAAGCTTAAGAAGTAAGTTTCCACCGACCACAATCCCTACACTCAATGGGATGCTGCCATGTGGATAGAAAAATAGGATATACATTGGATGAGGTGCAGCAGGCAAAAAATGAGAAAGACGCACCATCATTAAAACATACTTTTTATCAACCTATCAAATTTATGCATCTTTGTATCAATTTTTTTTTTTTTAATTTTTCGATGGAATTAGTTCGTTAGCAACCTATACTTTATTATTGTTATTCTATTGTTAATCAAATCAACACTTTAAGACGATTTCATTATTAGCAGTCATAATCTATTGCTATTCTAATGTTAATCAATTAAAAAACTATTTTTAAATTTGTTTTATAGAAGGTAGTTATAAGACGATATTACTGCTCGTTTTGTAATTTATTTACATGTCATTGGTATTAAACGAGTTTAATCTATTTTAGTTATACGTTGGTTTACGCCTTTTGGCCTTTGTTTTTTTACTCGTTAGTTTGAGATTGTTTAAATCCACAGCTCTATCTCATTATCTTTTTATGTTTGTATTGAATTATCACATATGTATTACATGATATTTGTATTGCTTAATAACATATTTGCATCATTTGGTTATTTTATTGTGTCATAATTTGTTTTCTCATTCTGTTAGTAGTGAATTTATAAAACAATTTTGATATATTAATCATCCACTAATCACCCCCAATAAACTAAATTTAATTATAAAATTATTTCAAAAAGCAACAGTAACATGCAATATTCATCTCGTTGCAATCAATCAACCCCAATTATTGAACATTTTTATATATAATTATGTTTAATAGCAAATAATTTATGAATCATGTTATCTGATACGAAAAAAGTTTCCGATTCATCCTAACTGGCCTACATTGGAAATTTTCCTTTTTTTTCCCTCTTGTTTAGCTTTTATGGAGCCCGTCTCCAATTTCTCCTGCCAAACATATATATTCCTTTTTTTTCAGTGCTACCACCTAACTTGCCTCAATAATCAGCCCTTTATATTTTTCCACGGCAATGTTGTCGAAATCTCACTGGATCTTTGCAAACAATACCTTTGATTATTTGGTTATTGGGTTGTGGGCTTAAGGTGTCCAACGAGACGCAGAAACTTTGCAAGCTTAATTTGATTTCTTCCGGTAAATCCGAGTATACCAAGATCTCATCTTTTGATAGAGGAGCCCAAATGTTTTGTGCTAATTCCACCGTTGAGGAGGTTGAGGACCTTAAACTGGAGATAGGGTTCCCTTAGACACAACTATGTTAAAATACACCTTAAAAAGGGGAAAAAAAAAAAAAAATTTTACCATCAACAACTGTCCGGATATATTTTCTTAATGACTCTAAATAAGATTCAAACTCTAAATCTTCAACACCGAAGACGATTATAATAACAATTGAGGTATAGATCATTAGTAAACGAAATGAATAAGGAGACTTCACATATGTCAAATAGCATTATTCTAGATTTATTGAGATACATCCTTAGCTGTCAATATTATTATGGTGATAATGCATTCTATTAAAAGAAACCAACTTTTTTGCAATGCACATCTGAAATTTTTGCCATGCTTTATCTATTTGAAAGTTTTAAGTTTAATTATGCAAGTGAATAATTTGATCTATTGAGCAACTCAACAATGTGTTTGTAAATTAAATTTTCTAACAATAAAGTCACTTTTAGGAACAATGTAATACAAATTTCCACATTGGTCTTAAACATTTTGGGAAACAATTAAGCAAATTTCAGGATTTCTTGTTTAACAATGGCTCCAACCGAGAATCAAGGGCGAAAGATATTTTGTCACCTGATTCCATCGCAGCAATGGCCAGATTCTCTTCTCGCTGTTTTAATAATCCCTGGAAAATACTGTTTTCCGGTGATGGATCTGTGGTCTTTGGCATTTGGCTTAAGCTTTGAACATGTTGGAGACAAACTTGAACGGCATCATGGACTCTTACAAAGTGCCATTCTTTGCCAATAAGCTCTACAACACCAGCTTTTGACAGTGTCAAAAGAACCTCTCTGTTAGGGTTGGAAATGGCAATCTACGAAGCAACACAACGAAAAGCAGAGATTACAATTGCATCTTCCTATAAAGTCATCAGCCGATATCTTAAGTGTAAGTACTGAACCTGGATGTCCCGCGATTTGTATTCTTGATGCAGGTCTTTCAAAGCTTGAACAGCACTGGAATCTATATATGGAACAGCTACAATGAAGAAAGATTTAGAACATTAATAACTTAATGGCAACTTAAAAATTAAAGTAGGATGAACTAAGCAACAGTCCAGTTACTAAAATAATAAAAAACAACAAGCAACATTCTCGGCGTGAGATTGAAGGCAAACACCTATAACAATTTGCAAATTGAGTATAGATTAAAAAAAAAAGCCAAGAGCAAAGAGAAATAATAAAGACTACAACAAATAGAATGCAAATGTAGTTTCAAACAGATGTGATGAATGCAGGGATTACAAAGCCAACGAGCTCCTTGAAATAGCTGTACAAATTGCCAAGGAGGGTAGAGGATAAAGCTGCGCAAAGGTTTGCTAGACATTTAATACCCAAAAAACACTTGAGTGTGGCATTAAGCTGGCAAGATACTAATTAAAAACTAAATAGATGAAAAATTTTGACCTCTAGGGTCTTCATGACATGGGAAAACATAAAGAAATAGGAAAAGGGGCTTAAAGTTACCAAAGTTGTCGTGCTCTCAAGCAGAAAGAAGATTGATAAACATAAGCACTTGTTTTGCAGGCTTCTTAGAAAATGACATAGTTGCCTCTAAACATGCCCAGTTTGATAATCAATTCAAATAAGAAAATGAGAAAATACAACGACAAAATTATTCGTACAGCATCACCTAGAGAATGCAAAATGTGCAGAATGTATTATTGATATTGCTTGGCCCTAACAACTTGATGCTTATAGATGAAATAATACTTGCTTTTGTTGACCTCGTAATCATTATCTCTAGAATAAAACTTACGTGCCATCTCCAAAATCACAAAATGAATTCTTTCCACTTCGGGTCCACGTCTGGTAGATTTATCAACGTCAATCTCATATTCACGTAGCCTGATGAAAACAAAGACAAACTCAACTACTTAGTATGTTTAGAATCTAGTACTCTTACTGAATTACTTAAAAAAAAGAAAATATAAATAAGCATGATGAGAATCAAGTCCTCACGTGCTTTACCTGTCTTTAATGTAACTTATATTAGCAAAATAGATAGGTGCATCGATGCGAACAATCACAATTCCGTTGTAAGTATATGCTTCTGGATACTGTTGAATATTTCTATAAACAGTGGTGCCAGGAAGACGTCCCAAGACAGCTGCAGGATACATGATACTATTATATAATCACAATAAGGACATATACAAACGTGTGCGTGTGTCCAACCATCAAGGACATATTCACTAAACAATAACAAAATTTGCATGAATTTTGAGCTTGCATATTCCCAAATCCCAAAACCCTCAAAATTTAATCATTTTCTCAATGCAGAAATTGTACTTGCAAAGTCTTATCTCTTAGACGGGGACAGAAAGGGGTAGGAAAAAAAGAAATGGTTAGAGATCTAAAATTTCGTAAATAATAAAAGGCAATAATTACAGACACGATGGGCAGACAAGGAAGGATTATTGTGTCGGATCTCAATATTTGATGCACATGTGAGTCAATTAGTGGCACGCATAAACACTGTGGTGCAACAAGTTCCACTCACCAATATGTGGATTGGCAGACTCATGGATGACAAAAGAAAGGGCCACACCAATCTGCAGTTTGAAAATCAATTCAAAGTTAGCAAGTTCTTCCATAATTTTTAGCAGTATATTAGACCTGACAGAGTTTGTATTAAAATCAGATCCTATCAAGTTTTATGCTTACAAAAGTTGATATGTTCAGTGTCTTAGAAAATAGCAATTGCTAACACTTTAGAAAGCCGACATGAAGATTTCAGGGCTTTGAACTTGCAATACATAATATCTCATAATTTAAAGTCCAACACCATCTTATGTCATTTCTTTGAATACTTACTCCAACAAGGACCCCAACTTCAATGCCTAAGAACAATGTTGTAGTGCTAGTAACAGTCCAAAGAAGAAACTCTCTTTTATCTACACGCCATAAGAAGATAGCCTCATTATAATCAACCTGAAATAATAAAACATCAAGAAACAAGGAAATAGACATAAAGTTAATGGAGTGACATAGAACTAGTTGCTTTAAGCATTTAACAGATGCAAACAACACAACTTTTTTTCAGAGAATTACAAAGATATAAATAGTTACAGACCAAGCAATGATATCAGATCTTCTTTCTGTTAACTTTTGCGGAAAATAAGCAAGACAAACTGTCATAAAATAACCTTTTAGAGCACTGAAGTGACAGCCAAGAAAAAGCCATAATATTTGATAAAGAAATCTAGCTAATGTAGAAAATGAAAGATCCATAGTTGTCAATGATTGATATGCTCCAACAGCCAGCAGGCATGCCAAAAAGGGCTAAAGGATCCAAAGAAATTCTCCCCAGCAAGTTACCAGAGACGTTTGTATGATACCTATATGCATGTCTTATGAATAATAATTGCAGTTGCGGAGTTTAAAAACAGTCAAACAATTTTTCCGTATTCAAAAGTAAATGGTAACAGTTTTTGGCGATGTGTTAAATCAAAGTATGGCCCAACAAACATAAAAAGGACAAGCTGTAGATTTAATCTGCGAGGGAATTCCAAGCTTCCAAAATTTCACACACTCACCAGGCTCATAACAGCAGATATCACGATTGCAGCCAGAGCACACTGCAAATGATAGCATAGAAATCATGAAATCTGAAGTTGGCTTGAGAGGGGGAAGGGTTCAATATCAAAAGAATCCACTAAGAGAGAGAAAATGAATATGTCATGCTCATAGTTTTCTTATCAAAGCAATTCATTTCAGAAATCCTATTCAAACAATGAGGATAATATGACTTGACATCCCTATATCTGATCACATTTCCAGTGCAAAACTGATTCATCAGCAGGGATATGAAAACACACCTGGGGTATGTATTCAAACAAGGGAGTCAAGAACAAAAGAGCGCAGCCAATAATTATTCCAGTTATAATTCCAGATAAGCCCGTTTTTGCCCCACTTTCATTATTTACAGCTGATCTAGAGAAGGAGCCTGCATGAATTGGTTTGTGAAAGGAGATATCAGTTAATTTTGCATCAAAAAACAAATTTGAAATAATGACAAACGAAAAGGGAACATTTAGGAACTCCCTTCCATCCCACCTGTTGTAGGGTATGCTGAAAAGAAAGAGCCAAAAATATTGGCTAAACCAAGACCGACCAGCTGTTAAAAAGAAAACTGAAATGTCAGTTAAGGTAACAATTGCTTTCAACTCAAAAAAATCAAAAAAAAAAAAATTGAAAAAAAAAATTGCTTTGCTTGTGCTAGAACTATGACAGCATGTAACAAAGGGATGCAAATGGTTTAAGCACTGCTTGTTATTTTGCGTTACGAATAATTTCCTAGTGCCCAGACAAATGAACAGTTTTTCAGGAAGCACATAATTTACTACTACTTATTAGTTGCATGTTAATGATTCCATGGACAAAAAAGAAAGCTAACAATATAATGATAAGCTGCTTCTGATTCATATGCTAGAGGAACAGGCTCTCATCAGATGGCCAGAAGACATTATTTGTGATTCTTGGTTCTGATACTTTAAAACCAGAAGGCTAGGATAAACTAGCTGATGAAAAGCCCAGCTTAGTTTCTTTCTCTGACTAGTATCTATGAGCTCCATGTAAAGGATTTCAAGTAAATATTTGGATGTTGGCTTGTTAGCTGGTTCAGTTGCTCCTCATAGTCCCAAAAGACTTTCGATTGGATCCCATCTAGGATTTTGGCTCGAGGAGGTTACGAGAAGCATACCTCTTGACTTGAATCCAATTCATATGCATTCTTTGCGGCCAAGGCTTTGGCTATCCCAACAGATTCCTACAGTTCAAAGCTTCATGTCATCGGCACAGCTCAAAACCACAATCCAAATTCTCAAAACTAGAAATATACTCATAACTAATTTTACCAAAATGGCTACGCCAGTAATGAGAATGGATGTTGGGATTAAAGACTTCACATGCCCAAAATTTTTTGGAATAGAAAAGCTGGGGAGGCCCTGAGGTATGTCTCCCACCTACAACACCAAATATCTCTATCAGCCTTTTTCAGGTGACTTCCACATATTTCAACAGTAAGCCTACACAATTAATCTTTGGCCTTTAAAAGAGCAACTTTTTCCAGCTTATGGATGGGAATTACAGTACTGAATTTCGTTTGAGCAGTTAATACCATTCTTACCAAGGAAATAGAGGATGGGTGAAATAGTTTTACAAAAGCTGTACCCAAAACAACTGCTGTGAAGGGACCCGCAGCTCGAAGGCACCTGAAGTGCTTCCTCGTTTTACCCTTAACATGGAACACGAGACAACAAAGACTTGAGCAAATATCACCGAAAAGACACTATCTACCAGCCAAAAACAAGAAATAGATTTCATACCAGATGTTTCATGACCAGAAGTATGGCAAGAAGGCTAGATCCCATCACAAATGGAGGCCATGAGAACTACAAAAGGAAGACATCACCTGTGGTTAAAAAAATAATTAATGAGTAGTAGCACCAGACCTCACAGTTCAAAAGTTTAAGCAAGCGATGATCGCACGTTGGGAAAGTAACAAACAAGCATTGATTATGCCGATGTAAAGAACAAAGGAAGTTTAGGGTGGAAAAATCAATTCAATGATAAGTGGTCCCAAGTATATAAGCTGATAGAACAACCAACAAGAAAAGTTTTTTTTCCATAGTTGTGAAGTGTAGGTGAAGATGTTGAAGTGCAAGAACATAATAATACAGACATGAAAGCAAGGAAAAATCACCATAATCCACATCACAATTTAATTCTGAGACCAAAATTTTTTTGTTTAAACTATCAAACCTTGCTGTGATTTTTACTGCAGGTGCTCATAATTTATTCTTGTAATGAACATCCACATTATTATACCATAGGTTAGATTATGCAACCTCAGATAAATGTCAAACTTCTGAAAGCCTTGATTATAAGTTTACTAAATACCTCCAAGAAGCTATGACCATGTAACCATTTTAGAAATTTGTCAAGCTATGTAAAATGCACAGACATAAAGCATCCACCGCAAGGGTAATAGTACCTTATCTGCCCCAGCTATTATGCTCTTAACTAATGGCACAATCTTGCTACTTGCAACAACCGAATATCCCAGAAAATACTTTATTTGAGATAGTGCAATCACAATGGCGGAAGCACTCGTGAAACCAGATATCACAGAGTGACTGATGAAGCGGATAAGCCATCCAAGCCTTCAAAAAAATCATGATAAAAAATTATTTACATTCATTTCATAACTATAATAACAAGGCTACACGCAAATGAAATTAGAGGATGACTTTAGAGAAGAAGAAATGCACATACATGATGAACACTTGACATTATGACGTGCCCCAAGTTTGGAAGTACCATTTTAAGAATGATAATAAATTTCTTTTCCTAGGTGAGGTTTAAAAAGTTCATAAATGTAGACACAAAGGAGCCTAGCAAGCTTTACATGCAGAAATAAAAGATGGAATGGTAGTATGAAGAATAGAGTCAAGCTGTTACCTCAGGAGCCCCATAATGCATTCAAGTATTCCAACCATAAGTGCCAATAATATTGCAAGCTCTGTGTATAATTCATCAGATGAATCTACGATTGTCCCTAAAACATTAGAGACAAGCAGAGAAACCAATGCCACCGGACCAATTGCAAGTTGCCGAGATGAACCAAATATTGCATACACAAATACCGGCACAAAACCAGAGTCTGCCTTGCAAAGAAAATATAACGATTCTAGCGTCAGAAAGCAATACCCAAAACATATGGACGCTGTAAAAAGGGTAGAAACTGAGCCCTTCAAGTTAACAACGAAAAAGAAAAGGCACATTATTCAATATTCGTATTAATCAGAAGGCAACAATGCGTGTCATAATTAGGGTAAATCCATTGGCAGGGTGCCAACAGTACAATCTACATTAAAAGCGATCCAAGATAGTAATAGTCAGATTTGGCAACAGTAATATGGATATTATATCAAATTTTCGGACTCCAAGACTATAAATAGATTATTGTCCAGGATAAGCATTGGAAAAATATGCATTAACAAACTTTTCGACACAAAAATGATCCAGAAAGAAAATGTAGGTTTGCAACAGTGTTACGATAAACTTACATAGCCCATAAATTGGTTGAAGCCCAGCTAATTTTGCATAAGACATCCCCTGTTCATTTACAAGAGTCAAGTCATAAGGCCTAAGAGAATGATCCAATCGGCTCGTCTAAATAAATGGAGTTTATACCAACAACTAGTCTGTCCATTGCTTGTTAGAAAACAACACAACAGTAAAGCAAACAAAAAACAGCTAATTAGAGAACTAAAGAAAGCCATGCAACAGTGCACTAGAGCAGATCAGAGTAAAGCAGAGTCAACATCAGGGACTGTGTTTGGTAGCAAAGAAACTGGCAAAAAAAACGTAGCCGGAGATGGGTTATTTTTCCATTAATGAACTGGGTGCCTGCTGCGAATCACGATGATATTAATATCTGGTCCCTGCACTCTGATTGGACTAAGGGAATACCCAACCATTTAGAGGCAAATGTAAATTACCGCGGTTTAAACCGTGCGGAAAAAATTTCAAAAAAAAAAAAAGCATTTAGACCAAATTTAATCGTCTCAAAACCCCACAATCAATCGGAAAGAATTGGAACCGTTTAGAGGCAAATGTAAATTACCGCCATTTAAACTATGCAGAAATTTTTTTTTTTTTTAAAAAGGGCATTTAGACCAAATTTAATCGTCTCAAAACTCCACAACCGATCGGAAAGAATTCCAATTCGCCGGATTTGAAGAAGGCCATCTATCCAATCCATTGCCGCTAAGTTCTTGAATAAATAACCACGACAAATCAAGCTAAGCATAACGCACACAGCACATGCTTTTTTAACTATTCAATTCCGGTTGATTTCCGATAAAAGGAATAGAGGAACGCAAGTTTAAACCCAATTGAGCGGCGTATCACCAAAAGATTGGCCGCCTCTGATAAGTTTTCCCGGAAAACAAACAGAAAAAACAGCCATATGTGAAAATAAGTGAAAAATCCAGGAGCGACACATAAATGAGTGTTTCATATTTTCGATCAGTCAAGTTGACTTTCCATCTGCCAAATCGAAGAAAAATCAAAAGATAGCAGTCACAGTTTTCTTTTTACTTTTTTTTTTTCTTTTTGTCCTTTACTTGTCTTTTCCTCTTTTGTTTTTATAATCTTCTTGAGTTTTCTTTTCTCTTGAACCAAACAGGTGAACTTTAAAAAAAAAAAAAAAGAAACGAACAAAGATTGTATTCCAAGAACATGAAGAAAGATAAGAAAGAAACAGAGGTGGAATCACCTGCGGCACCAGCATAATGCCAACGGTGACGCCGGCCACGAGATCAGCCTGGAAATGCTCGCGCCATTTATAAGTCCTAATCCAACGGTAACAGGGGAAGAAAATCTCGATCCATTGAACGGGAGTGAGCCGTTTTATTTTCGAGAACCATCGAGAAAACACAAGGCTGGGCCAAGAAGGACCTGGAGTCGATGACGGCGAGGCGTTCGGGTGTTGCAGCTGTATGATCTTGACGGGCCGGGTCGCGGAGTACGGCATGGGTCCGACGGTGGAGGAGGAGGGAGCGAGGGAGGAGAGGTCCCGCGAGCTGGTGGAGGCGTAGGTTATCTCCATGCGCACCCGTGGCGCATGCGAGAATATGTGCTCATCAAATTTAACGGTCCCGCCCCGTCCAAGACTTGTGGCGCACGAAGACAGGCAAAAGAGGGGAGAGACAGAGAGAGAGGGGAGGAGGCAGAGATGTCGGACACGTATTCTGTTTCCTGGGTGTGTCGAGAACGGGATGCTTCCTAATAATAGTGAACAAAAGCCAAGCACCTTAATTCAATTGTAGAGGGTATATATACCCGTATACCGGATGCATTTGTTATATAACATGAAAAAAAGAGAGTATAAGATAGGTATAAAATATAATACAATAGGATAAGGTTTGCTTATTTTATATTAGGTGTTTGTTACTTACGGTTATTTTTTATTTTCGTTTTTATTATTATTAATCAATATTCAACACATCAGTCATTTTTAATAATAAATTTATAATATATTGATATTTTATTTTTTGATGGTTAATCAATAGATGTTACGTATGAACAATTATAAAAAAAAAAAGAATAAAGGTCAATTTGACTCACCACGTTTTATTTTATTTTAAATTTCATTCATAACGTTTTTTTTTTGTTAAATTTAGTCCATAACATTACGTCCGTTAATCTAATTTAGTCATCAGTCTATAACGCCGTTAACCCTACTAACATGGCATGATGGAATTTGACACGTCATCAATTTTTCCACGTCAGCATGCTACGTCAACATTTGTTACTGACGTGGTATAGGTATAAAGGCTAATTTGATCCACAATATTTCAGTTTATTTTAAATTTCACTTATAACATTTTTTTGGGTTAAAATTGGTCAATAACGTTATATTTTTTTGTCTAATTTGATTTTTTTGTACATAACGTTGTTAACTTTACTGATGTAACGTGACAGAATTTAACACATCATTAATTTTTTTCCAAAGAGATGGCTCCGTACTGGCAATGCTAATGGTAGTTGGAGGCGACAGCGACGATAGTTTGACGAGAAAATAATGATAACAACATAAAAGAAAAAATTCAAAAATAAAGATAACAATAACTTTTGTTGAATTTTATTAATTTATTTTTTTTTCTAAAAAAAATAAAGGTATTCAAGTGAATATATATTTATGAATTTTAATTTTTTATTTTGTTTGAATTTGCAGAGCATGATTTTCAGTATAAATGTTTGGTTTGAATTTTAAAATTTTACTACAAATGTGATAAGTTGACATATACGAAACTTATTGATCTGTCACACTCCGTCGCATCATATTTGCTGAGTTAACGACGTTATGTACGAAAGGATCAAATTAGACTAAAAGATATAACGTTATGGATCAATTTTAATCAAAAAAAACGTTATGGGTGAAATTTAAAATAAACTGAAATCTTGTGAGTCAAATTAGTCTTTATACCTATGCCACGTCAGTAACAGATGTTGACGTGGCATGCTGACGTGGAAAAATTGATGACGTGTCAAACTCCGTCAGCAGAGTTAACAACGTTATGGACGGAATGACCAAATTAGACTAACGGATGTAACGTTATGAATCAAATTTAACAAAAAAAAACGTTATGGGTGAAATTGAAAATAAAGTAAAACATGGTGGATCAAATTGATCTTTATTCCAAAAAAAAAGATAAACGTAACTATCACTAGTAAAATTCCTTCTATTATTATACTCTATACTATATAACAAACGCACTTTTATATGAACATACTTGCCATCCAAAAAATATTAGAAATAAAAAAAGAAAAATCTTGAAAAAAAATTAAAACCAAGATTTAAAATAATATTAAATATATTTATAATAATATTATGTATATTTAAAATTTAGTTTAAAAAACGTCAAAAAAGAGTTTAAATAAAATATGATCAAATTATTTGGGTCATGTAATAGTACCTATATATATGTATGAGCGCGGATTGTAAGTCATACAGTATAGTTGTATAGCATAGTTATATATTTTAGTCGTACATAATATAAAAATATAGCTAATTATTAATTTAGTATAATTAAATTAAAAAAATGTAAAATAATAATTTTAAAATTAAAATTATATGAGTATTATTTTAAAATTTAAATTATAAATCATCACGATATACACTGGAAAAAATTTTTTTCTTAAAATATCAATGCGGTTAAACTAATTTAATGATTGGTTGTATGCTGATGCCTAATACGACCAAATGGTATAGCCAGTTTGTGCGGGGCACAAACTTTTTCGTATATGTATTTTAATATTATATATATATATATATATATATATATATATATATATATATACATGCAAATACGGAGGGTGAAAAAAATTATGTTTAGCTTGACACGCTTTTGAATGATTATTTGCGGATTTTTAGCAGAATATAATCAAAATAATAAAAATAAATCGGAAATTATTGAAGACAACCTGGCGGGACAGTTTCGACGTCTACTTCCAAATTAATCCACAAAACATGCTGTCACTCCTTAGAAAAGTATAAAATAGAAGGTGTAAAATTGTTGAAATATGAATATAGGGTTTTTGGCTTGTGGCTTGCATGTGAGCTTGGGGATCTGCATCTTCTATCATAAATTTTAAATTCAGACCGAACACAGACATATATAGACATATATAGTGTGTTTGAATTGTGATATTTTAATGAAAAAAAAGTTATAAAAAATAAAATTATAAGAAAAAATTTTTGAAAAAAATGATGAAAAAATAAAATTTTGTATTTGGATTATATGAAAAAAATAATGAGAAAAAAATATAAATAAAATTATAAAATAATCCTATAAAATATTGAATATAAATAATTATATAAGTGAAGATATTTTTATCATTATAATTGGACGATTTCTTTGTTCTTTTTTTAGTTGATTGCCGGTTGCTTCTGACAAATTTTCTAAACCTTTTCTCATTGGTTGCCAAATAAAAATTTTTTCGACTTTTTCTTTATAATTCTTTTCCCACGCTGTTACCAAATACACGGTGAAGGTCAAATTATTCACTCACTGGTCAGATTGAGGCGTCAATTCTTGTTTTAAAAATAATTAATATTTTTATATTATATACAAATAAATAAAATGTTATTAAAATAACATTTAACTATAATTTATAAGTATTCTTATCAAATAAAATAACTATATGCAATTTTTTTTAAAAAAAGCAAGAAAAAAAATTTAGCCTGAACCAGTCAGTCCATTGGTTTGACTGATTCAATCAAATCATTTGGGTCAATTAGATATAATAATTTTCCGATCATTTCTTTGTCCTGTTAAATAAAAGAATAAGCCAGATTTGAACTTCATATCACTGATTTGTTAGTAGGATTATAGCACCGATCAGATTTTTAAAAATATGTCCTCCATCATTTGGATGCAATGAATAGAGAGACAGAGAATACCTAGTATATTGGAATAAAAACCTTTCCAATAGGGTAAACGGCTTGCCTTTTTTCCTCATATACAGTGTTATATACTATTGAATAAAACTATTTATACTATATTTAACTTGTTCATAATTAATCGAGGGAAAAATTAGGTGACAACGTAATAAAAGTTATTTAATGAGAGTGTTGATGTAGGGTAATTTAACAAAGGAACTATTGAATTGAATTTGTGTGCCTCTCCCTACATTCTTTATAGTCAACTCACCAATTAATCTCCCATCTCTCCCCTGCTTTTCCATTTTTAGGATAGAAATAAAAAATCTCCCATCCTCCATGAAAATGATGCCTGCGCACAGGCAATGCGTGTTCAAAGGTATGATAGAGTTGGAATGAGTGGTAGTCATTTCTCGAGAGGGGAAAAAAATATCTGAATGTTCTTTTTCCATTGACCAATTTCAGGAACAGTAACTAATAATTATAATTAAAATATTTCAGTATACAAAATTTTTATATTTGTAGAGTATAAAAAAAGTCAGCAAACGTGTAGTCTTTCTTAATTTTGAAAAAGAAACTATTTTTAATATTCAAACCGTAGTTCAATAACTTTACTTTTACAAATTTTAGATATACTGTATCCTATTGAGATTCTTTATACCAAGTTAGTGTTAGGAGAACAAAATTTGTGGATCCACATTGTATCCGCCGCTGATTAAAAAAAAAATGTTAATAAAATTATTACTGAATTTAACATTGTCTGCGTCCACGTCAATTATTTGTGATATATTCCTTGTAAAAATAACTTAGGTCTCCGTTAACATATTAGAGAATAATTTTGAAAAAAAAAAATAAAAATGTGAAGAATCATGGTCTCCCTTTAGAAAGTATTACAGCACCCACCTCGTTTTGGTCCAAAGCCAAGGGAATTGCGCATAGGAAAAGAGCCCATCCAAACATACAAAGAAAAAACAAAACACAAAGCAAATATATATAAAAAAAAAAAAGTATTAAATAGTAATATCTAGATAGTAATAAATTAATATAAATTATTAGATAATTAAAATTAAAAAATAATTTGTTAAATAAAAAACACAATTAAATTGTTTTTACATAAAATTAAAGTGTAGAGCGAAACTAACGAGTAGTCCAAAATTGGCCGCCGGCAGCCGAAGGGACGGCTTTTTGATTGATTATTACTTTAATACTTTTGTTTGCTAGTGGAGATTAGAAAAAAAATTATAAAATGAATAATACCATTGGATTTTCAGCCCAGAAAGAAACAACGAACAAACGTTGCAGTGAACAATGAACATAGACGCGATGCAGGGGAACTTCAGGCCCCGACGTTGCTTTCGTCCTCGAAATAAATGCTGCCTGACTACGTGTTTAGGCGGGTTTCTGATTTTTTTAATGTACCGTTGTTGACCAGAAAAACTGTAATCCATTTTTTATGCATTGAAAATAAGATTTCATAATTTGATATTGTCCTTCTTATACCTTTTGGAAATATTTTTCCCTTTCACTTTTCATTTCTCTAATTTTATTCTTTTTTTTTTTAATCTCTTTACCTCCCCCCTCCACCCAATCATCATCACTCTTTAGATTGGAACTATGCGATGGATCAATAGGAAATTTTGCTACAAATTTTTGTTTACCCTTATTAAAAAATAGCTTTTACACCCACTAAATTTATAAATCAAAGATAAAGGGAATTTTTTTACTTTTTTTTGAACTAAAAAAGGGATTTTTTTTTTTTACTAGATTCAATATTTTGAGCCTTTTTCATCAACATGCATTTGTTATTTGCAATATTTTTTACTTTTAAACTTAGTCATTTACTTTTCATTAAACATTCAAAACAAAAATATGCATGTATTTATAATACTGTCATTTGTTTTGAACTTACAAAAATAATATTATCGTTGTTTTCCTTAATATATCTTGGTTTAAATTTTCAGTCATGTACTTATTTTTCAATTGCAAATGCTTAACACATATTTTGGTCAAAAAATTTGTAATAAAAACTATATATCAAATAAAATTTTATGTATTTTCCTATACTTATAGCTTACTTTGCCCTTTTTTTTTCCGTAGATACTACCTAATTTCTCATAGAATTTTATTACATTAGCGCATTCAACTTGACACATTCTAAACACAGATTTATATTATATTATTATGATTATGAGATGTGCGTTTGCGATTTCATTGTTAATTATAATCATATACATAAAAAAAAGCCTAAAAATGTAGAACCATTAATTATGATAAATCAACTGAAATCACTAGGTGTGCGCACTTTTTTTCTGTTTTTCTTACATATTATTGCTCCTACAGATTACAATTCTTGGATATGAGCATAATAAAGTAATAATTAAAAAAAAAAAAGAGGGAGAATCATATACAATGCATAGTTCACGATCTAGTTAAATTCTTATTGCCAAAAAGAAAAAGAAAGAATTTTTCCTATGAAAATTTTGCCATTGGCTTTGTCTTCATAAAGGTCATTTTGGTGGAGTTGCTACAGGCCAATGAGAAGCAGACGCCTTCCCTTCGTGTGACAACACGCAACACATCGGGCACATTAATTTAAGACAGGTCCATAGAATTTAAAAAATTTCAATAAATGATAGGCCCATAGAAGTTGGTGGGAGTGGGACTTTGGATTTATGAAAAGAATTATCTGGGTATTTGTCCAGATGATGGGGAGAGCACCCCAAAATATCAAAGAGAGTTCTAATTCTCACTTGTAGGGTTCTCTTAATCATTAAGTTAGACTGACAAAAAAAACAAAAAAAAAACAATCGTTTGTTGTATTAAATGTCCGCAATCAATCAATACGAAGCTTCCGAGAACCAATAGGCCCGGAGGGAAGTGGCAGTACAGTCCAACTAATTATCTTACAAACATAAAGAACACAATTTGTTTTTTATTTATTGAGAACGAAAAAGATCAACTGTCAGATAAATACAATAATAAAGAATATTTTTATAATAATATTAATTTTTTCTACAATAAAAATAACGCGATAATTTTTGTTGCATATTTTATTAATTTTGTTGCAGAAATCAGTAAGAACGTTGCATTATTAACACTTTTTCTGACCAATTATCTCTATTCGTATACCCGTGTCCGATTAAGAAAACACTTGCACCACGTTCAAGAAGATCATATAATGCCTAAAAACCATCGCTCAAGCAATTTGGTCGGATCAAGTTTGTTCTCCGAGTCGGGAGTATCCTCTCAAGCACAGCATGATAATTTCTCAATAATAAGACATCAAGACATCATGAATCATAAGTGAATCCTCCAGGACTGAAAATTTCATTGAGATCTACAAGTTGAAACAAAGAAACAATCATGGAATTCAATTAAGGCGTCGTCACAGTTAAATGTCACTAATATTAAAACTCTGATTAACTTTACCTCAAAACTTCAGTCATTACATTTTCCTTGGTTTGCATAAGATTCAGACCCTTCACTCCTTCGTTAAGTTGCTCTGATTCTGACGGAAAAAGTCCATTTTGGGTCAAGTTTGACAAACATGATAACGTTAAGAGTGGATTTTGACATTTAAAAAAAACGTTGTGGGTACAAATACAAAAACCTGAAACATTCGAGGTGGAATACTGAAATTAGTCTTTTTGCCCAAAAAAAAAAAAAAGCATTATCTGTTTTACTGTGAGGGATGAAGAAACAAATGCGTTGTCAAAATATAGCATTTTGGTCATCTAATATATGGATTATATTCCAGAAGGGTGTAATTTTGATCTTGATTGTCAATTCAATCATTTTCGTGAATCTAATTCGGTTAAAAATGCCTTTTCATGTATTAATCAATTTTTATCGTTTGTTTGTGCGGTGCAAGATGCTGGATAATGATGCACTGCATTAGGTTCAACGTATTGCGCGGGGCCTGAAGTGGGTTGGACAATGTTTGCGAGGTCATGTTAAAGTGTTACCTGTCTACGCTACTCTTATTTCACTAATATATGATTTAGTTCCATATATATATATATATATATATATATATATATATATATATATATATAGTTATCTTGAGCTTTACATTCTAATGGCGAGTCCTCTTAATTTAAGTTTTTGCTCAAAGTGTCAAACACGCATCAATTTCAAATAATTTGAGTTAATCTGTCTAAAACACTACTTGACCTAACTTGCGTTAACTTAAAAAAGTTCATGACCTGAACTCAGAATATCAAAAACTCTAATAATTCAAAATACTCAAAATTTGAATAATTTGAAAAATCAGAAACATAATATACCTAAGACGAGATGAACCTCAAAATCTAATGTACCCAAGTTCAATATATTCAGAACACAAACAATCCAAGATTCAAAATATACTACTTGAATTCAGCCTAACATGTCCACTTTGTCACCTCAAGTATTTTTTTCCCCATAAATAGAAAATGAAATTTCTTTTGCTGGAAGGCGTCCTTGTAGTTTATGGTGATAATACTACATGACATGGTAAGTATGGTGTCTGGGAATTATGACAGTCTTGGGACATAAATTATCAATAGATTTGGGGCTGATTGGTTCTGTTGTTGTTGATTGCTGTTGCTATTACTGATTGCTGATTACTGATTGCTGTCACTAATTGCTGATACTGACGAGTAAAGTGTTTGGTTAAAGTTAGAAGTAATTATTTCTGTTTAAACAGTAAAATAACCATTTTGACCCTTTCTTTTTCAATATTAAACTTAAATGGCTCATTATTGTCTATATGGTCACATTCCCTCAATAACAATTTTTAGAATAATGTCTTCAGCCTAAAATAATAGTTCTAAAAATATTTATCTGATAGTCATATGTCATGATTTTTTTAAACAATATGACTCATTATTTTATTTTTTTAAAATAAATAAATAAATAAATTTTATACTCAATTCATTTTCTTTTTCAATATCCGTTGTTATTTTTCTTTGTCGACGTATCAATTCTTCTCTCGTAATTGTCTTGTCCTATACACTAATGTCATAAAAAATAAAAATAAAAAATTCAGAAGAAGCAAAGAAAAGGAAGCAAACTTGATAGAGAAAGCGAGAAGGCATGACCAAAAAGAAAAGGAAATTTAACAAAAAAAAAAAAAAAAAAAAGCAAACCTGAAGAAAGCAACGAAGGCAAACCGTCAACCAGAACGAAAGAATATCGCAAAACAGCTGAGAACGCTAGGAGAGGAAGAAAAGACAAAAGTGGAAATAAGCTAAATTATGAAGGGTGTTTTAATTATAAAAAATGCATCAACTGTTGATTTATCAAAAAAAAAAAAGTAATTCCTCTTTGCTTTTTAGATCAGTTATTTTAGAGGCTTTTATCGGCAATCAACAGCTGATATACTAATTAACCAAACACTAAGTTTTTTACATTTTAGAAAAGTAATAACAACAGTAACCTTTAAATGCAAAACCAAACACCCACTTGATGTCGTGGAACTAGGTCTCATACATTCTCTCTTTTACTAAAGCAACGAGTGACTATCACCAGCTCACCGCTACTTAAGGGCCCGGTTTCACGAGCCTGCTCTGTCTGGCCATCTTCTTAAAATGCAACTTGTCCTGGGTACATTTCATATGGGACACCTTGATGCATTTCACATGAGGCATCCCGAGTGTTAACTGCAAGTGTGGGCGTAAGGAAAATTTATGCGAGTCTAACAGTATTTGAGTAAAAAAAATTTTCTATGAAAGAGGTCAAAGGAGGGTTTCAACGAATAATTTTAATTTTAATTTACAAATACGATAATCAATATATCTACGAAACACTTTTTGTTTAATGAAAAAAAAAAAATTTGTAAGTCCGTCAGCTCTGAGAAATGGCCCAATATAAATCATCCACAAGTCTTGTGATCCAACCCCAATGGGTCTCTTTTATACTGGGGCACGGGCATCCACCAGAACAAGCTTAGTTTGAGATTAGACTTGAAATATAATTCCACACCATTGTCAATTATTTTGGTCAAGTCTAGGGCACTTTCAATTTTAACAAGCAAAGAGAAATTGCATTTCCATTACCTACCGTACATAACAATGACACTCGTAATCATGACTTTGATCATATCATTCATCAGTATGAAGACTCTTACAAGATCAGAATGACCAGCAAATGATCCTCAAATGGCAAACTCAGTAGTTACAAAGTTTACAGGACTTGTTTAAGCCCCCGCAGGAAACTTCCCGAGCTTTAGCGCTCATCATTTCCTGGTTTGTGGAACCTACAACAGTGCAATTACTAATCATTGCTTTATAATTCATTCCCGCAATTACTTATCATCTGCATTGCCTTGACCTTTTTTGTTTAGTAAATTAGACATCTGCAATGCCTTGACTTCCACCATATAAACGTGGTGGATTTTGTTGGGAAATGAGCACAAACACTGTCGATACAAATGACGATGAGATCAAATGTGCTTGCTACGAGAGAGATTGAGCATGCTCAGGTTTATGGGTGTACTCATAATCAAGGTGAACAAAGGCCCTTTCAATATCAGGTAGTCGCTCGAGCTTCTCCTGCAAGGATTCCCCTATATCATGAGCCTCTTGCAAGGTCATGCTTGCAGGCAGGACAATGTCAACCTCAACAAAATAGTGAGACCCAAAGGTATAAGCCCGGACTGTATCAATGTGTCGAACGGCCTTGTGATGGTTCCAACAAAGGTACGTGAGCTTTTGCAGATAATCTGGAGTAGCCGACCTTCCAACAAGGGAATTCACATTTTCCAACACTGTCATTGACCATGTGCGAATGGTGTATAAGGCCAGCTGCAGTAATATAAACTTACATCTTGTAAGCAGATGCATGTATAGTTATAACAAAAGCTTTGAGAAAGAACCTCATTACACTTTAAACTGAAGGCTTAAAGAACCAAACCTAACATTTTGAGGATCTATAAATTCTGATGACAATCAAATTATCATATTTATCTCAATTATAATCAATTTATTTGCACTATCACTTAATTAGGGGGCCAAATTATCCAAACACCCAACAAACACACAAACCAAAGTCATAAGGTGTACAAAAAAATAGTTAAAATGAGTTTCCTTCGAAATGCCCCCTATAACTGAAATATAGGAAGGCACCATTATAAACAAACTAACGGGCTACCTCAGTCCTCAAACAAATTTGAGCTACATAAACGGCAGCCAAACAAGTCTCTTTGGCAACAATGAGTTCTCAACACAGGTGGATAAAAGAATGTTCTCAGGTCGGGGGGAAGGAGAAGAGAAAGTGGAAAAAGGATTTACTCACAATTATAGCTCCAACAGGGTCAATCCAACCTTCAATGTAATTAGCAAGAACTGCAGCTATTAGGCCAATGACATTGGTAATAACATCAAAAAAGTGATCCTGAGCATAGGCCCTGATGATCTCATTCTTAAACATTCGACAGTAAATCATTAGGAAAAGTTTAATGATGGTCGCAGAGAGCATAATGCCCACAAGCCAACGCTCTTGTTCCTTGGTAAGATCAAATTCATTTTCCTGCAAATAACCACCAAAGAAATGTAGTGACAGTTGCTATCTCAATCAAATTCACTATTTTCTGCCTTCTTAGCCAGAAAAGATGAAAATTGAAGGTAAAATACAAAGTCTGAGTGCTAATCAGGGATAAAGGCCCACTTACATCAGACATCAGGGTCTGCACCGATTCCAAGATGATTTGTAAGCCCAGAGTTGCCATGACAGAGGCAAAAACAAGAATTCCCTACAAATGTTCACAAGCATTTGGATTCAATATCAAATGACTTTTCGCAAATATTTAAAAGGCAGCACTGCTATAATTATACTGCAACGGTTGAAACAAAAATTTCCAGGCCTTGATAATTAGTGTCCTGGAAAATTTCTTTAAAGCACAAATCAAATTTGTCAATGTATGATAAGCAAATAAAACCAGGGAGGAATCTAAAATTGACAACCATTAAGGGCCAAAAAGAGCAGATGTATCAACATGAGACATGAAGAGTTCCTATTCAGGCCGGACAAACCAATAGGACCAAACAGAACAGAGAATTGACATCTGTGAACATATAGTCATAAGACACAACTATCTACTGTTTCTATAGAACTATGTTAGGAATCCCAAAAAACAGTGCAAGCAATGATATATTTGTCAAAAGTGATGATAAGCTTTTGTCGTATCAAAAATGACACCAGGCAATAAATAAAGACTGACCAGAGGCTGCATACGCTTCTTCCCAATAGGGTACTGATATGGGTTTGGTGTTTGCATGGAGAAAGCTGTAAACCACAGGATGAAGCCAGAAAGAAGATCAAGAAGAGAATCCAATGTTGATGCGATGATGGCTAAGGAACCACTTCTGATGGATGCATAAACCTTAGCAGCAAACAGAACCATGTTAGCAACATTCGATACTCTAATAGCAAAGCTCTCACTTCTGGCCAAATCATCTCTCTCTTCCTGCAATCAGATATCAAAGTCTTCAGTTCAAGCTGTAGAGCCTGATGGCAGAACTGAGAACAGGAAAAATAAGACAACATAAACCTTAGACATTTCATGAATAAAGCCACGCTCAGCCAACTCATCCATTTCATTAAAGCCCTCAAGCATTTCTTCCTGCTGCTGGTAGTACTCAGCTACATTGTCTTCTGCCCCTGAAGCCACCAATCAACGCAAAATGAGATGTGGGTCACACAATATTGCTTCGAATTTATGCCTTTATATAATATTATCTTCTTTTATACCTATGCATGATATACCCAAGAAAGCAAATTAGCCACACACAACTATACTCAATTACTATAAAAAAAAAACTTTGAATTCATCCGCCATCATCAACACACTCAATTAAGTGCAAGCCACCCACAATCGCAACCCTGAGAAATAAGAAAACAACAAAGCTCCATCCCCTGAATCCACTAATGAACCCAAGCGCTTGTACATCAGCAAAACCGAAACAAAAGCAAAACCTATACTTGGCTCTATCAAAGTTCTATCAAGTGCTTGTTTAAAGTTCTCTCTTTCCATGGCCCGAATAAACCTAAAACAAAAGTAAAACCTATACCTGGCTCTATCAAGCAAGCCAAGCCACTGCCCAATGAGTCCCAATCAAGAAAAACCTAATACATCATGATAACGAATCATCCAACCAAATACAGATTAAATACACACCAAACAAGCGAAAAGCAAACAAAACAAAAACAAAAAGAACAAAAATAATATTCGAATATTTCCACTTAGAAGAATAAAAAAAATAATTAAAAACGAATTTATTTTTTTTATCATCAGCGAACAAATACGCACTGAACTGAACTGAACTTTTATTTATGTTATAATATGCACCATTGCATCGGATGCTGAAAATTGAAAGTAAACGGAAATTACGTAAAACCCCAAGGCAGTCGTGGAGGCCACGAGACGGCCTTTTCTCTTTCTGCTTCGACGATAATTGATAACCGTCGAAGTTTAAACGCCAGGAGTTGTCGCCATAGTCGTTAAGGGACAACAGGGAAAGCTCCTCGTCGTTGTCGCCGGCCGCCGGATCGACCATATTTTCCGATTTCCGAGAGAAACCCCCGCCGCCGCCCTTCACTTTTCGGGATATATTTGTGAGGGACTCACGCGCGTGTAAGGCTTTTTATCGAATCTGGTGCTCAGATTATTTATATGTAACGTAAAGAAAAAGTAGTGGAGGGGAAATTTGAAGGGCCGATGGGGGTATTTCCGAGATTTCACTAGTAAACTTCTGCTGCAGTTAGCGCTCGGAGATATTTTTAATGGAAAACATTGATTAATACTATTTAATCCACAATAACGTGTAATAAAATAAAATAAATCGTTATAAATTATAAATTTAAATAATATAAAATAAATAAATTATTAAATATTATTAAATAAATAATATAATTAATTTATTATTGTTTAGAATTACGGACAACTATTTTGGATATTTTGGTTTGTGAAAAAGAAGATAATCGGCTGATGAAAGGGAAAAGTTAAAGCAGAGATTTCTGTTTCGTGTCCACGTGGTTTCGTCTTATTGGTTGAACAAGAACCACGAGGGAGGCAGCATGCTGGAGTTCGGTTCACGCGTGGAGCTTAATACAGGTGTACGGTGCGGATTTCAAGAAAATAAATCCCGGAGCAGATGATCTTGTAGCCACGCATTGAAGCTGTGGCTATTGGGTATCTTGGTGGGGGCCTGGCGTATTAATCTTTGGTGGTGGGGTTGGCGGCATAATAATTGGATCTTTGTCAGTTAAAATTCAAAGCTTACCCAAAAAAAAATAGTAACGTACACTTTGGCATTGACGCTGTATTTGGTTTCCAAAAAAAGCAAAGGAAAATATCAAATGAAAAAAATATATAATTATAATCATATTATTTATTTCATCATTTTTTCACACACACACACATATATATATATATATATATATATATATATATATATATTAAATTTCTTAAACTTAAATCAACTAATCAAAGAAAAAAAAGATAAATAAGATAGTCACATGTTGAAAAAATCAATGATTCGAACTTCTAATATCTTTTTTCTGAAATATTATTAATATCATTTGAATTATAAAATTATAATTTTTTTAAAATATTTCTTATTTACTAAAAAAATTTACTTTCCTTAAAATTTTTTCTTTTACAATTTTTATCTTATTTTTTCTATTATTTTCTTTTTTACTAATTTTTCATTTATCAAAGCAACTTTTTTAAAAAAAATTTTCTCAATTTTCTTTCTCTACAATTTTTAATAGTCCAAACACACCACGAGAGTTCTTTTTAACCTTCCTTTGCTACAATCAATTGGCAAAGTAAACTCATAAAGTTTTTCTCCTTGGACTTTTTCCTTTGGACACATAAAAATTTGAAACGGCACGGTGGAAATTTGCAAAGACGCCGTTTTCTTCAGTTGTCCTGTTCAATTTATTCGCTGATTTCTATGATATTAGGAGCATCATATTTTGCAATTAGTCGCCTGAGTTTTACTAAAATTCCAAATTTTGCATTTCTTGGCTGTTTAATCATGGAAGCCAAAACCAATTTGTAGCAATTGTCTAGGCGAAAGCATGTTGTCCAGAGCATACGCATCGCCAATTAAAATATAGTGGCAATGTCTACCAATTATGTAACAGAAGGATTTAATAAATTTAGCTAAAACATGTCTTTCCCAAAATTTATCGTGATACTCCATCGTTTGTCTTCTTTAATTGAACTTTTTTGCCAACTACTTAAAAAAAAAACAAAATTTCTAAAAAAAAAAAACAAATCTCTACAAAAAAATATATTTGAAATTATTTAACCACTAAGTACTAGGAGTGACACCTACTTTGTCATGTTTAAAGCGTAGGTATGAAAGCTATTATTTTTAAGATTTAGTGCTAGAGTTATTAAATTCTTAATTTTAGATTTAGAATTAAGATTTAAGAATTATAAACCCGAAAAAAAAATTGTATGTTGACTATACAGGATAACATAAATTTGTAAACGACTAGTTAATAGGCATTAGATAGGATAGGTAAGTATTTTATGCTGTGTTTGAATAGTATTAGACAAGTTAAACTAAGTATTGTGGTCTAATATTTGAAGTGAAACTCCTCAACTGACTTTATTGTGCTTATAGCATAATTAACTTGTATCTATTAATGTTTAACTCACATTGTGCATAACTAAAGTAAGAATTAAAATGTAAAGAGGTGGGAAATAGGCAGTGTAGAGAGAGAAAATGTTATGATGTCAATGCTTAATCACCATTCTACTTTGCTGAAGTTTGTTTTCCACAAGTTGGTACACTTTGTTATGAATTATTCATAATAAAGTCAATCTCCAAGAATCACGAGGGGTTGAGAACTGCTGCCCTCAGTTGGCCCCCATTCCCAATCACTTTTCAAGGATAACACTTTACAATTAATACACGCACTATAATTCTCCCAACTTCTCCACGTAATTTTGACTTACTAGATTTATTCTTGTACTAAAGCTTCACAATATTTACATCTTCTCCATCCCACACGCATATTACCTTAAAGAATTTTTCTGATTTGTTACCCTTGTTAAGTGATACTTTGTAATATTCTCTTATATAGACTTGTACGTACATAATTGTAAATACATTGTTCGTATATATATATATACATAGAGTGACAGCTCTAATATGGTCAAGGAAACATCTATGGCTTCAAATCTCTTCCTTGTTTCTATTGCTAATCTTCTTCATCGTAAATTAGGCCAAGATAACTATCTCAAGTGGGTACATTTATTCTATCCCAAATCTATGATCTTCAAAATCACATTAATAAAACATCTCCAAATTTTTCGAGCAAACTAAAACTCTCAAAAAACAAATGTTATCTATTTTAGATTTTCTTTATTGGCGTTGACTCAATTGACTTATTCTTAAGTACCATTTAACAACCTTATTATTTTGGTATTAGATTGAACCAATTTTTTCTATGGACTAAATTGAAATTATTTATAATAGTTAATCTAAAAATTAGAATTAAGATTGACTGAGACAATGATTTTTCTTTCCGTTGTCTCGTCGTTGAAGTACGATAACAATTATGTAAGGATTTCATGCATTTTCGATTCCACCTAGTGCAAAATGAGTTGTCCCCACGTTATTCTAAAAAAAAATTCAAATTCATATTATTTTCTAAATAAATTTTCTTAAGAAAAACATTATTTTTATAAATAGTCCGGATATGGAGGCATATATTCCCATTCCCGGCTTGTAGAATCTAGGAAGCCAGGACGGTACCTCTAACGTGGGTGCACTTAGGACAGCGATATGATGCGTTGGGACAAGGGCTGGTGGGGCCCTTCTTATCAAAGATTGCACGGTTCAATGATGCTAAGCAAGCAGCCATTGTGGACTAGTTGTCAACTATTTTTGGGTAGGCAATTTGGGATGCTCCGTCAAAGTTGGGGGGCCAGTTCCACGTCTGCACTGATTGCGTTAGGTTGCATCAGACAAGCTTTAATAATAATTTTTGTATGATGGGGTATGAGTACGAGTATGAGTATGAGTGCGCACGTGTTAAACCGGACACACATCTAATTTTTTTCCAACTAATATATATATATATAATTACGTGACGCAGAAAAATAAATATAAGAGTTTGTGCGGTTATTTATTTGTGTAATTAGTTAATTTATTTATATAATAAGATCGTTACTTATTATAAAAAATTTAAAAATATTTTTTTATCTATTTTTTTGTTCTAAAAATTAAATATTTTGTTAAATAAATAAATTAATCAGTTGTACAAATAAATAGATGCGTTGACTGTTGTGTCTACTCTCCCACGTCTATGTAATCAAGTCCTATGTATGTTTATGTGTGTGTGTGTGTGTGTGTGGGTGTGTGGGTGTGTGTGTGTGTGTGACATGGAAACTTTGAATTGTTAATCTATTAAATATTATTAAAAAGAAGAGTTGTGGTTCTGAATATATACTAAAGAGCGTTTTGCACTTTAAGGAGTAAGTTTTCAAATTATCTTAGGGTTTGTGAGAAAGGTTAAGGGCTTGTTTGGTTTGTGAGAAAATAATTAAAAAAGAAAAGGATTAGAAAATTTTGATCAAAAAATATGATCATTATTTTACTATTTTTTCATAATTTTTTATTTTTTATAATTTTCTAATCAATTCAAATAATATTATTTTCATACAATTTTTTTCTCTCATAAATTATTATTTATTTTTTTAATCATTTTCTTTATCATAATTTTCTCATCAATTAAAATAATTTTATTTTTTCACAACTTTGTTTTTATATTTTTTTTCCTCATAACTTTTTAACAATCTAAATAAACCAAAAAATTTGTTAAAAAAATTGAAGGATTGCAGGTGAGAAGTGCAAGTCCGTCACCTTAAAAAACTCATAGATCTTTTGGTTATTGGAATCGGACCCAAGTAAGTGATTATTTTTGTACTTAATGACGTATGTGTTAGATATTATATGGAAGATAAGTTTTTCAATAGATTCATGTATTGGGCAAAATTCTTACATGATGGCTCCTTGCAATGGGATTTTCAGGCTTTCTGTTCAGGTTTTAACAAAAGTCCCAACAATTTAGCTTTGATCTTATCAAGCCGTTTGTTTCCTTTGGTTTTGGTGGGACATTTTTGTTAAACTTGCTTAGAATTATTTGCAAAAAGAAAAAAAAAAGGTAGCTTAGATTATAATCAATTCGACCTTATTTTTGCACTTCCAATGTATCAAAAAGTCCCTTCTGCACCAAATTACAAAGATGGTACGATTTTATTCTTTGGTGCCCACACTAGGACCTCCTTCATGTGGACCTCGTTATTTTGGTCCCTTCAAGCAAAAACCCATCACAAATCAAACTGCTGGTTAAAAACAAATTTAGCATCTCGTCCAATGAGATTTGTAGCTATTGGTTTGAATTGTAGTTTTCTATATGATAGGCGCAGAAGGGTCCCCAACAAAACGGGATATGTGGCTGCTAGATAAGCTAATTCTGAACGGATACAATTCACGAGCCCAGACAATGTACAGCCCGAAACACAGGCCCACAACGTGCACATGCGAAAGCAAATGGGCATTGAGGAATTTCTTTTTCATAGGACTTTTTAATAGAAAAAAAAAAGAAAAAGAACTATATCATCACTTTTACTTAGGTGGCCGTTTTTGCATAGTTCACAAATTAAGATAAAAAAATTGAAAAAAAAACTAACATATTTTCTCTTTTGTTTTCTTAAAACTTTTTTTTTTTTTCTTCACTTATTTTTCTTTTGAAAAAGAATGAAGCAAAAAAAAATCTATTCTTAAATTCTATTTTTTATTTTATTGAAGAAGGAAAAAGGAGAAAAAAATTTTGAAAAAGAAAAAAGGAGAAAAAACTTACTCCTAGATTATATTTTATTTTTTTAAATAAAGTTACTAATAATTAATTTTTGTTCCTTTTTTTCTTTAAAAAAAGTAAGAAAAACTATTCTTAAATTCTCTTTTTTGTTTTTTTTTTTAAGAAACGAGAGGAAAATGCTTATAATTTAAATCATTTTCTATTTTCTTTTGTGAATATCTAGAAAACAATTACCTACCAAAACCAAAGGGACAGGGTTAGCATCTATGATATATTCGAAGTTACATAATGTGTTACATTATTTGGATAATACAATAATTAGAGAAATTTATCTCAATATCTAATGTAATTCACATTAATATTTTAAAATAAATATAATAAATTTGTGTATTGTGCGTTCCAACAATAAGTCAAAAAGGCTATGCCCAGTCTTTCGTTCATGGTCTGCATTTTCTTCCTTGAGCCTCCGTTGCCGTGAAGCAGTTTCTATCGCAAAATTTGGTAGGGGTTCTTTACCCGTATGGTTGTTATGTAGGCATGCAGCCCAGTTATTAACCCCTTCCCTTTCACAAAAAGAAGGAAAAAAAAAAAAAAAGATGGGAGATGTGTGTGATTTGAAGATTGTAATTCAATAGATTTGTTTTAAATTAAGCTTTTAGTTTAGTATATCTTGCTATTTAAAAATTAAAAAGGGTTGGAGCGAGGTGCATTATTTATAGAAATAGCAAAATTTATGTAGTTAAAAAATTTATTTATAATATAAGATCGTGATACTAAATTTGTATCAAAATATTTGTCAAAATTAAATATGTATTTATTTTTACATAATTATAAAAATATTTTAGTTATCTTTACTAAATATCAAGGCCACGCTTTTTAATAATTTAATATGCCAGCCTTTGCCTGCCGTGCATAACGAAACGGTTCAATTTTTTTTTTTTTTTGACATATTTGCTTTTCCAATGTGTCGTTGGAAAAAGAAAAATCTTCAAATTTCACAAATTGATTCCAATTTTAAAAATGTAATTATTTGTGGCTTGGAAGAAAAGTTATTAAAGCGATTGGTATGATACAATGAATTAAAATTTTTTCAATTATATAAATTATAATTAATATTTTTAATTATATTTATAATTAATACAGTAATAATTAGGTTACCGGAATAATTTGTCAGGACATGAAACCCCTGTCGGTCTCAAATTGTCAATAAATTTGACAAAGCTGTTGACAGAGCTGCAGTCCACTCTCAGTTTCTTCTCCCAGAGAGCGGAGAACGAAAATTGCAGAGACGGCAAGTCATCTCTCCAGCCCAGCATCTTCCGTTTCCTTCTTTGTAACTCCATTGTTCCTTAACGTAAAAACAATTAGAAAAAAGAATAAAAAGGTTATCTTCTTCGAAGCAAATCTTGAAAACACCGCCCTTACCACCACCACATAAACATATTCAGATTCTTGTTTTCGCCGACATCTTCAATCTCCCACAATTCTACTCTCTTTTCTGCCATTGATTCACCATGTATCTGCTCAATTCCTCAAGAACCTTAGCAATTCTTGTTATCTTCACAATCTTTCACATTCTCCGCCCGATTCCTGCTGTTTCCTCCAAGTTCGACGATTCTCTCGCCTACGTTTGGCCGCTTCCGGCCGAATTCTCTTCCGGCAACGACGTGCTCTCCGTCGACCCGTCCCTTTCTCTGGCTGTCGGCGGCAACGGAAGCAGCTCCGGCATTATCCGAGATGCGTTTGATAGATATAAAAGAATTATTTTCAGCCACTACAGTGGGTTCTCCTTTTTTGAGAAGCTCAGAGGGAGAGGATCGGCTTATGACGTCACTCAGTTGAAGATTGTTGTTCATTCTACTAGTGAAGAAGTGAGTCTTGACTTTTTTACTGAACTAAAAATCTGTCAGATCTGAAGTTGTTTTCTGTAGCAAGTGAGTCTGAAAATAGAGGGATTGCCATTGTTGTTATTATTATTGTTAATAATAAGAAATTTGAAAGGAGTGTTGACATTTATGTTTGTTGTTTGGTGGGTTATTGCAGCTTCAGCTGGGAGTTGATGAGAGTTACACATTGTTGGCAGCCAAGACTGATGGGCAGTCGACTATTCGGGAGGTGATTATTGAGGTAAATATTTTGGATGCGTAGCTTCTGCCTTAGATTTAGATTTGGTTTTACATTATTCAATTACCTAACGAATGCGAAGTATGGGGGATTGAAGAATGGGGATTAATTCTTGAGTTTAATTGCTTTGTGAGATTATTGTACGTTCATTTCTGTTTTGGTTCAGTTTGGTTGATGTACATTTTGGTGCAGGCAAATACTGTCTATGGTGCATTGCGAGGGTTGGAGGTACGCTTGATTTCTATTGACTTCCATGTTTAAATTGACCGTGTGTATTTATTTGTTTATGATGTATGAGTGGTTTAAACTTCCATCTCTACCTACAGCAAATATCAACAAGCTTATGAGTGGCTGGAATTTATAGGTTGGCTTTCGTCATTTTTCTTGTTTATTGATAATCTTGCAGACGTTCAGCCAACTGTGTTCATTTGATTATGACACAAAATCTGTGAAAATCTACAAGGCGCCGTGGTACATCCGAGACCAACCAAGATTTCCATACCGTGGGCTTTTGATTGGTGAGCATGTTTTGTCTTGCAAAGGCTAGTGATGTTGCTATTGCCTTTCACTCCACACCCACAATAAGATGGAAGATGAAAAGAAACAACTCATTGACTGACTATAGAGTTATACTGGATTACCATATATTCCCTTATTGAGTGTTTTTTTTTTTTTTGGCAGATACATCAAGGCATTATTTACCAATTGATGTCATTAAGCAGATAATTGAATCGATGTCATATGCTAAATTTGTAAGATATGATATTTGGCTATGACATTTACTGGAATTTATTTATATTTTTCTTTTGTTATTGCATGTGATTCTGATGGTTGGAATTACGTTCAGTAGAATGTACTCCATTGGCATGTTATAGATGAGCAATCTTTTCCTTTAGAGGTTCCCTCACATCCAAAGTTGTGGAAAGGGTCATACACAAAGCGGGAGCGGTACACAGTGGAGGATGCATACGAGATTGTGAAGTAAGATGAATGCTAGTTCATTGATTATCACTTGAGGATTAAATTGATGCACAAGAAATTAAATGGCTGATTAACATTATGAACTTTAATTTTCAACAAGGGAAGGCAGTAAATTGCCAAGTGACCAAACATAACCTGTTTGTCTATTGCTATTGTATAACATGCCTCTTTGCTCTCCTTAGGCTAATGCTTGCTTTCTCTTTTTCATGTCTCGTTGCATCAATATGAAGCTTTGCGAAAGTAAGAGGTGAGGCTCTTCAATAGCATTTCACTACATTGCGCAAGATTTTACTTCCTTTTGTTGTGAACTTGTCTCATCATGTAATCGATGTTAAAAAGAAAATGCTATTATTTTTCCCAAACAGTGGAAAAAGTTTATTTTGGGCATAAACTATGCAAAAGATTTAATCAAAGGTTGACTACCTCTTGGGATCAAATTGCTGTTGAAACAATAAATTTTACATTTTAAACTTTTTATGTGGTTTTGTCGCAGGCATCAACGTTATGGCTGAAACTGATGTTCCTGGTCATGCTGAATCCTGGTTTGCCACTGCTATTTACGTTTTTTTTTGTTTTTTTGTGTTATGCTCGATAATGTAATAGCTATCGTCTGACCGCATGGGAGAGATTTTTGAACCTCTCCTTCTTGAGAAATCTTCTTGGTAAAGTTTGCAAATGGTTTCAAGTGACATAAACCTTTTCCAATTCGGAATTTCCATAGCACAAGAGGTTTCTTAGTATAATTGGGAAAATCAAGATACTATTTAACTTTTAATTATCTTTTTCTGTCATCTTGTTTTGGGTAACTTTTTATGCATTATTTAACTTTTAATCCATTTTTGGTGGTTTGTGTATTTTAGCATTATTTGTGCCCTGAATTCATGGGATGCAAACCGTTGTTTGTTGCATGAAATTGCAAATTTGTTGACTTTCTTCCTGTACAGGGGCATTGGATATCCTGATCTTTGGCCTTCCAGCACCTGCAGAGAGCCACTTGATGTAACAAAAAATTTCACCTTTGATGTGATTTCTGGCATCCTGGGAGGTTATGCTACTTTCATTCCTTTCTCAATGCATTCCAAGATTACTTTTCTGTGACATGTTGGCCGTGGAACTAATCTTTATGGTTTCTTCTGAAATCACCAATTATGTCAGCTCTAATATTTTCTTCTATTTTTATTATACAGACATGAGAAAAATTTTCCCTTTCGGGCTCTTCCATTTAGGTGGTGATGAGGTTAACACAGGTTAGTATTGTGTGGCTTTGCTTGTTGAAAACTAAATACTCTATCATGTTTAATGACATGTAATTGTTTATTATTTGACAGACTGCTGGGACTCTACCCCACATATCAAGCAATGGTACATTTCTGAAATTGTTTGATTAATCTTATGCACTTATTGCACACTAACTTCTGATAACTATACCGTGGAAAAGCATCTATATATTCAGCTTTTCTCTGGCAATTTCTTAGGCTGAATATGTCAGACATCCACTGTCGTGGTTTGATAACCTCATTGCTGTTGCATGTTGCTCGTATCTCTATAACTTATGGGAACAGTCTTACATCTCGTTCCAGGAATTGTTATTTGGTTTTCTTGTGTGAAACCAGCATTCTTACATAATGTGACTTGAAAGTTCATGGGAGAGACACCAGATTTTCAGACATCCACTGCCTGTCCTCTTGTGTGAATTTATGGACCTAATAGGAGTTAAAAGGAAAATACTGGGTCATAGCATCATGTCTACTCTGAAGAAACCCCTATCATACCAAGAGTCTTAGGAAAGGAGCTTCTTGATGAAAGAAATTGTCTTTCAATATTAGGGAAGTTGGTTTGGATGGTCTTATGCATCATCTATCTTTTTTGTATCCATTTATATCTGAATCTTAAAAGTAGCTTTCAAGTGATTTTTGCAGAAGATAAATTTACCAGCAAAGTAAGCTTCTCTGCTGTGTTCTGGTTCTCATTACACTGTATTGCTCATTGCATACTGGATATTGAGAATTTGGGTGAACGTAGGTTATAGATGATTGCCATGGCCTCACATTGAAATAACCTGATGGCTAGGTATTGAACAATGGATCTTTGCTACTTTTTACTTAAGCTCATGCAACACATTAAATCGTTCACTTGTCCCTCAACTGAATCTTCTTAAATATGCACATTGAGGATTATGCAGATAAGGTTGTCGGTTTTTCACATACTTTATATTTTTGTTTCTAGGCTTCAGGCTCAAAACATGACTGCTAAGGATGCATACCAATATTTTGTACTCAGAGCTCAAGAAATAGCAATTTCAAAAAGTTGGACACCTGTCAACTGGTATGCTTATTTTGCTCTAGTACAAGTGTTAATAGTGTTCTGAATTGATTTTTCTGGTGAATAACCTGTTGAAAACACCTTGTGATAAATCACAGTGCAGGCTATATATTGCTCCTTGCTTATTTGTTAAGCAAAAACTACTTCTCGACACTTCTTTGTCCTCTAGCATGTAAAAGGGTTGGCTGTTAAAGTGCAGTGTTCCTCATCTTTTGTTTTTCCTTTTTGAAAACTTTTTAGTCTCATGTGTTCGATTTTCTACTGAATTATAGCTGTGCCTGTATAAACACATGACAATTCTCTGTTTTTTTTTTTTCATTACAGGGAAGAAACTTTTAATACATTTGCATCACGGCTTAATCCAAGGACTATAGTGCATAATTGGTGCGTTTCCATTCCTGTAATTTTAGTGCAATATCCAGCCACTGATTTCTATATGCGAGCCTTATGAGCATGAATTTGTTTATTGCTACAGGTTGGGTGGTGGAGTTTGTCCAAGAGCCGTTGCACAAGGCTTCAGATGCATCTTTAGCAATCAAGGGTTTTGGTATCTTGACCACCTAGATGTCCCTTGGGATCAAGTGTACAATGCTGAGCCACTAGAGGGAATAACTGATGCTTCAAAGCAAAAGCTTGTGCTTGGGGGAGAAGTTTGCATGTGGGCTGAGACAGCTGATACCTCAGTTGTTCAGCAAACAATATGGCCTCGAGCGGCAGCAGCTGCAGGTAAGTCTGAAATTGGAAATCAGATCTCACTTGGCTTTGACATTTAAAAGTAAAATGTGAGCTTTATTGAATCTTCTTCATTTCCTTTGTCCTTTTTTTCCTGAAACTAACAATGAACTTGCATGCAATACACTTCTAGGTTTCCATTATGGCTGCCTTTGTTGATATGAAAGTATATGGTTGAGATTAAATATTCATATGATTTAAGTAGACCTAGTTAATTTGCTGGACTAGAGAAGTGCGATGACTACAATTATTACCGATTGCATGTGTGGGGGTGCCATGGAACAAGTTATGGGGTTTTTTTTCACTCTTAGATACAATGTTTCTTCTTCCTGTTTTGCCCCGCAGAGCGCCTGTGGAGCAGGAGAGAGGCCATATCTTCAGGAAATATCAATGTAACTGCATTACCCCGCCTCCACTATTTTAGATGCCTGCTGAATAGTCGTGGAGTTCAAGCCGCTCCAGTCACCAACAAGTATGCCCGACAACCTCCAATTGGTCCAGGGTCATGCTATGTGCAATGATTCTTCTGTTATGTCCTAAAAATCTTACACATCTGAAGCTCCTGTTCAATTGTTATGCATGACAAATGTAACAATGCAGAATAACAGAATATTTGGCTGCTTTGTATCTGTTGGCTATATCTTGTATAAAGGAATAAGATTTGCTGTCAGTTCGATGAATCTTATTATGACAACGACTGGTTCCATGGAAATTAACTTTATTGGCTTGGCAATTGTTGTTGTTAATAAGATCATACAGCGAGGGTTCTGTGTAATTTGCAGAGATAGTATTCCCATGGGCTTAGCAGTCATTGTTGTTGCTGTCATCGTCCTTGTTGGTCTTATCTCCCTCTTAGCCTATGTCAATCTTACTTGGTGAAATTTCGCCACATCTATGAAAACCCTTTTATCCGAAGAAGTTTCAGCACTAAAAATTTAGGTCAGATTTAACTTCTGGTCGATGCATTTTGCTTCTCTTATTTTCTAGGAAAACCATCACGTCGGATCAAAAGGTAATTTGAATTTTTGGATAACTTGTCAATTAAAACTAACTGAAGAAAAACTGGCAAGGATTCCTAGAAATGATGGCAACCATAGCTGAGCACTCGGGTTATTCAATTTGTTGGTAATTCTTAGGATGAATTCGTATCCCCCATTGCCTTCTTCCTTGCGTTTTGCTTACATAGACTAACACTATGTGGGATAAATTGAAGTCTTTATTTGACAGGTCCTGACCATTTAAGATTGGATTGAGCTGGCCTTTTGGTTAAATTTCAATTTCTACACCCCTCCATGGTTACTGTTACTCTAGCAGGAGAACAGTCGAGTAACTCTAGCATAAGAAGACTTCACTATGTAGGAATTTCCAACGCTTAAATCATTGCAAAGACTCTGGGACTCTCCTTGACGCGTGCCAGAAGTCCAAATGTAGTCTTACACCATGGATAACAGCTGGAGAACAGTACAAACTAGAAAAAGGCATGGAACAAGTCGTTTCCTTATACAAATTAGTCTGTTTAAATTGTAAAATTTTAGAAAGAAAAGAAAACTATTAAAAAAAATAAAAAATAAAATTTTATATTTAAATTATATAAAAAATAATTAAAAAAATATATGAATAAAATTACAAAAATATTCAGACAATCATTAAATAATGAATTGAATGGAATTAAAATAAAGCTATTTCAATCATTATACTTTTTTTTTTTTTTTTTTGTATCAATTGGTTTTTATGGTCTGTGTTTTTGTCAGTTTTTCAAAGTCATTTTCTCACGGTTTCCCAAACAAATTTTGTCTTGATTTTTGTTTCTTCCTTCATTTTCATTTCTCACACAGCCAAACAGAGAGTAACAGTTCAATGTGTTTCATGACAGCGTGAATTGATCAACTCCTTGTCTGCCCCTTATTATTATCCATTTATACTTGCACATGTGCTCCAAGCATGAATTAAGTTTTCTTATTAACATTAAATTATTCTATTCATACAATTATCTATTTTTATCTTTTTGTATTTATAATCTTTAAAAATTTTATCCACATATATACTATATACATAAATGTATATAATATACATATACTTACATAATTATAAACATATTTGTAAAAATATGTTATAAACAATATCAATATATAAAATTCAGTGTAATATACTTGCATACTTTTAATACAGATTAATTTACAAAAAATAAAAAAATAAATAATAACAAAATGTTCACTCATTCTTCTTCTGTTTTTTTTTTGGTACAATACTTATTCTACTATATGATAAAAAAATTAATGAAAAAATATATTTTCTTAAGAATTAGCATATTGACTTGCGAGTGACTTGCGATGTGATCTAAAAATAGTTTGAAATAACTCAGAACCAGAATCTGCCTACCTGAACCGACCGACACTTACCATGAGTTATGGATCAACTATCAAGAGACCAAAAGAGTGAAACGCTTTCAAAAGACAAAGTTGCAACCTTTGGGCTTTCCTTTTTTTTTTTTTTTGGTCGAAGGGCTTTCCTATTTTTAATTAAGGAAAAAACTACATAGTGATGTAATGATAGATAAAAAATTCGTTTGTAAAAATTTAGACTATTAAATTATAAAAAATATATTTAAAATTTACAAAAAAGAAAAAAAATGATAAATATTATATTAATTATATAATATTTATGTGACTGTATAGTAATAACTTTTTGTTAATTCAAATTCTCTAAGGAGTATCCAATAAGTATTGGAGCATATAGTAGAAAGATAGATTTTTACTACGAAGGAAAAAAGGTACTAAGGCATCAGGTATGACTCACACTGTCACACATACTCAAAAGTCAAATATAGACAATTGACTTTTTTTTTTTTTTTTTTTACTAAAATCATAATCTATTTACATAAATTTATAATTTAAATAATATTAATAATATATCAATAAATGAGAGATTAAGAATTAAAATTTTTAATTTTTTTAACTATTCTTCTCCTTCTAAATAGTTGATTTAAGTCTAAAAATACTCAAAAAAATTTCACAATCTACTCACACCAGAATAGCTATGTCTTTTCCTCTTCCGAGTCTCCTTCCACTTCACAAATGAAACCTTTAGCCCTACAGTTGCTATACTTTTGAAAAAAAAAGTTACCAATCTTTAGACCCGTATTTGAGAGCAAGGAAAATAAGAAGAAACGAAAGAATTTAAGAGGATTGGATACGCTTCTCTTTTTAGGAAACAAAAGGAGGAGGGAGGAGAGGGGTGGGAGCCTGGGTCCCACCAAATATTGTTCCCCTCCTTTTGGAGGAATGATTTAATTTTAAATTTTTAGATAATTTTATATATGAGTTCTAAATTTTTTTTAAAATTTTATTTAAATTTTGAATCTCTCGATATTTTATTAAATTAGTCTATTTATTAATAAAAAATGATCAATTTGTTAAAAAATAATTTTAACCTTACAAAAATTATTTAAAAAAAAGCTAAATACACCAATTGAATCTTTTTTCATTAAAAAAATATACACATTGCATATTTAATTTATTTATTTTATTGATTCAAAAAATATTTAATGTGTATATTTATTGATAAAAAAATATTTAATTCGTCTATTTGACATAATTTCAATAATTTTCATTAAGTTAAACTCATTTATTAGCGGACTGATTACTTTTTGTAAATAAAAGGATTGATTTGATAAGAAATAAAAAAGTTTATAATTCAAATGAAATATCAAAAATATTTAAAATTTATATGTAAAAAAGTATAAAAATTTAGAACTAAAAAATTGCATAGTCCCATTTTTGGGGACAGTCTGACTTCTTCTATTTATTTATATGAAATTACTTTTATATCATTGATACGTTCAATATTTACATAGATATAATGTACAATTTTATATTTAATTTGATATTATTTATGCGAATATTATATTTGTCGGTGGATTTTACTTCTATTTGTTATTTTATATTTTGTAGGTCAAATGGAGGCAAATAGAAGTAATTAGGGCGGATTTGATACTATTGGGCAGATTTTTTAGCTTGCGCATTGTTCGGTATATCAGCCATAATTTCCTCTACACTGGTCGGAATTAGATGATTCTTAAACCAAATTGAAGCTAAGAGATAGAGTTACAAGTTTGCTGCTTTGACCAAATTTGGATTCTGCCTGGAAGGAATCAAAATTTGGGTCCGAAAGTACAGGGTCAAAACTGTTCAGAAATTTTACAAATCCTTTTCTGACTTGAATTTGGACTCTTTAGGGCTTACACTTTTATTATTTGGGGGACTATATATACTGAAGTTACAGAAGAGTTGAAGGACTTTTGGAGGCTATTCTTTTAAATAGAAAGGCGATATAGAGAGAAGCAGAGAGAGCGAAGAGGAGAGGAACACAAGGAAGGAAAGCGAAGAAGTAGGAAACAAATTTTTTTTTAATTCCTTTCCTTTTCTTCTTTTTCTTTTGAACTCAATGATATAAGATATTTGTTTACTTTTGAATTTTAGCGTGAGTAGCTAAAACCCTAAACTAGGGCGAAAGGAATGTAGCATAGTTTAGAGTTAGATTATATGATTTTTGTGGATATTTTATAGTTCTTTTGATTATATTGCAATTTCATGTTAATAACTGGAATTTGATTTATTTATTTTGTTCTAAAATATACTTTTGTGCCTGATCAACATGAAAGTAGTCATAGGATTTGTGTTGAGATCGATAGATGAGACACGAGTCGTGCACTAAATAGATAAACATATGTATTTTGAGTTAGAGATGAGAGAAATTCATATGATGTCAATAAAAATTCTTTGTTCTTAATGAGTTTAATCGACTTTATGTGAGTTCGAGAGAAGATCACAATTAGATTAAATATGGTTAGGGTTGCTTGACAAAGAACACTAACTAAAGAAAAAGGATTGATGTTCAAATCATTAATCCACAAAATTTCATAAAGTTCAATCCCTTCTACGTGAAAGCCCATAGCCTTAGTACCTTTATTCTTGATTAGTCTCCGAAGTGCCATTAATTTTGTTTAATTATTTATTTCGCTTAATTTAATAATAATTATTTTTTTTATAATTTCCACAACATCAATTTTCTTTACAAATAGTATAAATTATAATTGATCCGTTGTTTCCTTGGGTTCAACACCTAGAGTATTCACCAGGTTTTATTACTACAATCGATCTTGTATGCTTGCAGAATTTTACCCGATCAAGTTTTGGGGGCCGTTGCCAGGAAACGAAGCATTGATTGTGATTTTTGTTATTTTTGTTTGTTTTAATATTTGTTTTGTTTATTAGCTTTTAGATTTAGCTTAGTTTTAGTTTTATTTATTTAGTTTAAGTTTTCAGTTTACTTGTTTATTTTTTTTGTGATTGTAGGTAGTGCATGCAATTGTGATCATTAAGGAGCATTAATCTTCTTTCCTTGAACCTGTAGATTGAAAGGACTTGTCATCAAAATAGGGCACATAAAAGAGCTGAGATGGCTGATCAACGGGTAGTGAATGTCAATCCTTTGGTGGTTGACGATAATAATGAGCATTGAGCAGTTGTAGTGGGTGCCAATGGGCAAGCCAGGGTGAATATGAAAGATATTCAGAGACCTGTGATTGGTGCAAATCCTTCTTGCATTTAGTTGAGTACGAGAGTGCGAAACTATGAGTTGAAGACCATTCACTTCAACATACTGCCATCCTTTCATGGGCTACCTAATAAAGACCCTTTAACCTTTATTAGGAAATTCTACAGCACGATTCAGAATTTTTCTCTACAAGATTGTCAGGAAGATGAGCTGAGGATGCAATGTTTTCCTTACACTATGAAGGATAGAGCTAAAAATTGGCTCATTAATTTACCAGAGGGATTACTTAATACTTGGGTGCAAGTTTACAGTAAGTTCATGAATAAGTTCTACTCTCCATAGAAGACTGCAGAGCTTAGGAATAAGATTTGTTCATATTCTCAAATGAAGGGAGAACCATTTCATGAAGCATAGGAAAGATACAAGATGTTGCTCATGCAGTGCTCACATCATCAGTTTCCAAGGCTGTTACAGATGCAATTTTGTTATGACGGGCTCATTACTACTTCCCAAATGCTAGTCGATACAGCTGCAGGGGGTTATGTTGGTGATAAAACGGCTAATGAAGTTTATGATATATACGAGGTGTTAACCAGTAACTCGCAGCAGAAAGCAGTTAGAGGAAGAAGAGCACCAGTTAACGAGCTTTTAGTTCACTATGATTTAGCACAACAAGTTGCTGATTTGACCCAAAAAGTCAAGTTTTTGGTCAATCGAGAGTCAATACCGAGGGAACATTACTCATATGGCAGACATTCAAGACATATGGAGGCCACTTATACTTATGGTGATTTATCCGGTTCTTCTAAGGAGGAAGCTCACTACACTGATACTTTTGGGGGGAAACAACCTGTGAATGACCCATACTCCAACACATATAACTCAGGATGGCAAAACCATCCATATTTCAGTTGGAAGGAGTAGGGAAATACAAGGCAAGTAGTATCACCAGGGTTTCAGCAACAGAGACCCCAATTTCAGGGTCATAGTTCCCAATCTCAAGAGAAAATGCCACAGATAGAAGACATATTCATACAGTACATGTCAAAGATGGATAAGAGAATGACACAACAAGATGTTGAGCTAAGAAAATTGAATCTAAAAATTGATTAAGTTGCATCCACTCACCAAGCCTCGATTCATACTTTGGAAGTACAGGTGGGTCAACTTGCCAAAGCAATTTCGACTATGAATTAAGGTCAACTCCCTAGTAATACTGATGTGAATTCAAAAGAGAGTGTTTTAGCCATTGCATTGAAAAGTGGGAAAGTGGTAGGAAATCCTGATGATGTTTAGCAAAATTACAAGCCCACAGAAGATGATGGTAAAGAGAAGGAACCTGTGCAAGAGAAAGCTAAGGATGATGAACAGAGAGGGCAAGACAAAATTGAGGAGCCGGTACCACCCACTTTTTCCCCACAAGTCAAACCGTATATTCCGTCAATCCCATTTCCCGATAGGCTGAAGAAGAGGAATGAGGACAATAATTTTTTTAAGTTTTTGGACATGTTTAAGAAGATTCACATCAACATTCCTTTTGTAGAGGCAATTGCACATATGCCAAATTATGTAAAGTTCCTGAAGGAGATCATGTCAAACAAGAGGAAACTCAAAGAAAATGCTACAGCTACCTTAACTGAGGAGTGTAGTGTTATTCTCCAAAATAAACTACTTTCTAAGTTAAAGGATCTAGGGAGTTTTACTATCCCTTATACTATTGGTAGTTTAGATATTAATCGTTGTTTATGTGACTTAGGAGCCGACATTAATTCGATGCCTTTATCTCTTTTCAAGAGGCTCAAAATAGGAGAACTGGAGCTAACCTTAGTATCCTTACAGCTAGCCAACTGGTCCATCAAGTATCCATATGGAAAGATCGAGGATGTGCTAGTTAAAGTGGAAAAATTCTATTTCCTAACTGATTTTATGGTGCTGGATATGGACGAAAATTTAGACATCCCGATAATCTTAGGAAGGCCGTTTCTAGCCACTGGTAAGGCACTCATCGATGTAGAGTAAGGAAAACTAACATTCTAAGTAGGAAATGAAAAGTAGGTATTCCAAGTATTCAAAGCGTTGAAGAGTCTATCACTAGAGGACACATGTTTTATGGTGGAAACATTGAAGCCACCAAAAGAGGACCCAAATAACATAGATATAAACTTGGGAAGTGCATTCGAGATGTTATTTGAGCAACCTATCCTAGAGGCAAAACCGAGCCAAACAACTTCCATTGCAGAGCCAACTTTGTTAGAGTTAAAGCAGCCTTTTTTTCTTTCAAAGCATAATTCTCTAAGAAGTGACTTCAAGAAGGGAGATAAAGTGCTTCTCTATAATGCCTACAGTGGAACAATCCCGTGGAAGCGCAAGAAAAGGCAATTATTAGGACCATTCACAGTGCGCAAGGTGTTTTTCCAAGGAGTAGTCGATATTTAAAGTGAGAAATCTCGAGTGATTAAGGTTCATGGAGGAAACTTAAGGCCTCATCCTCTTTGTGATCGGCCTTCTTAATTCAAGAGAAGAACGTTTAGATATAAACATTAAATATAGCGCTTGTTGCGAGGCAACCCAATGTTTACCTTTAATTATTTTAATTAGATTGATAAGTTTAATTTAGTTTTTTTTTTTTGCGTGTAGGAACTTGGGAAGGAAAAGCATGTTTATCGCAAAGTAACGAATTGCAAGATGCTTAATTCAAGGAGTATTTCTTACCCTCACCTTTGACCTTATTGTTTGATAAATGGATGTTATTTATCTTAAGTGCGGGGGTGGGCATGAGTAGAAAAGTAATCCTCTTGATGAGTATATATGTGTTGATTGGAATGTTATAAAACATACACATATATATTCAAAAGAGGATCCGCGAATATATTTGATTAAAAAAAAAAAGCACGACCTGGTCTGATCATGGACCGACTAGGTCTGGTTACATGCTGGAATTATTGGGGGGCACTGGACCTGGTCCAGTCATGGACTGGACAAGGTCAGGTGCCATTCTGCCTTCACAAGACCACTAAACTGGACTAGGTCCAAGTCTGGACAAGGTCTAGTTTAATTCTAACCCACAAATTTAAATTCGAAAAAAAGGTTTTATCTATTTTTTCCTTTTATTCTTCTTAATTCTACCCAACTCTTCACTTTTAATTCTTTTTATTGATTGCGTTGTTTTGTTTTTATTTTTCCTTTTCCTTTTCAATGACTTAGATTCTTTAGGATTAGATTTATTTGTTTTATAGGATTTAGGCTAGCATATGTTTTCGCTCTTTGCTTCTTTCTCGTTTTCTTCAATTTTTTTGACTCCTATTGTTTGTCCGATGATGGCGGTACATATGAGTGTTGCTCTTTCCCTCCACTCTATCCGGGTAGTTTTGTCCTCTTTGTCTTCTTTTCTTGTAATTTATGTTTTTATTGCAACATTGAGGACAATGTTGGCTTAGTGTGGGGGAGAGCTGTTATTTTGAATTTTTGCCAAAATTTTTTGCTCTTTAATGCTAATTTTTGTGTGCGTGCATGATTTTACATGAGCTTCATTTGAATTCTGTTTAAGCTGAATTTTTGGACGCCAATGATAATACTAATGCATGAAAGGTTGGTCTTTGAGTATTATTTGACATTAACTAGTCAAAAATGGTTAGTGATGAACTTGTTATCCACTTGAAAAATTTTGTTTCTAATTTAATTTTAAAGTTGTGCGATGATCTTTTAAAAAGAGATGCTGGCTTTTAGAGATCTTCATGTAGTTTTAATTATATACACTCATTTAAAGTACTTGAACAAACGTAATCTTCTATTCTTCTAAAAAAATTTGGGGATATGATTTAGGAATTGAACAAAAAAAAAAGCGTGCAAGTTGTTAATAAGTTACCGTTGTTTTGAGTTACTGAGTAACTGAGGGTCAACATTACAATTGTCGGTCTTCACGTCAAAAGGTAACTCGAATTATGAGTATGCGAAGCACTCTAAAATTATTGTTTGTGAAGTAATAATCGAGTACCAACACTACAAATGATGGTATTCGTGTCAAAAAGCATGTCAATATTTAGAGAAGAGTGTTAAAACCTCTGATACATAAATGAAAAAAATGAAAAAAATGTTAAAATAATTAATTCTTATTGATCCCCGGTGTGATTTTCTATTTTTAAGAGAAGATAATTTTTATCCTTGGATTATAGATGGGTGTGTGTGATTACTTTCTACATAATGGTAGCTAAGTGTTATCATTGATCAATAAAGGGTTTTTGCACATGATTAATCAATTTAAAACTTGTTTTGAGGAGAATAAGAATGCTATTGATTATATTTGACTAGTGAAGTGTTGAGTGATACTTTTAGATTGATTTTGTAATGTGTTAATGCGACACTGTTTCGAGAATTCGATTTAAATAAAATTTTGGTGAAGGTCATGTGATATTTTTGAATTGCTTGAGGACAAGCAACAGTTCAAGTCTATGGGAATTTGATAGGTTCAATATTTATATAGATATTACGCACAATTTTATATTTAATTTGATATTTATTTATGCCAATATTATATTTGTCGGTGGATTTTAATTCTATTTGTTATTTTATTTTTTGTAGGTTAAATGGAGGCAAATAGAAGTAATTGGGACGGATTTGATACTATTCGGGCAGATTTTTTAGCTTTGCGCACTATTCGGTATATCGGCCATAACTTCCTTTACACAAGTCAAAATCAAATGATTCTTACACCAAATCGAAGTTAAGAGATAGAGCTACAAGTTTACTGCTTTGACCGAATTTGGATTCTGCTTGGAAGGAGTTGAAATTTGGGTTCGAAAATACAGGGTCAAAACTGTCCAGAAATTTTATAAATCCTTTTCTAACTTGAATTTGGACTCTTTGGGGCTTACGCTTTTATTATTTGGGGGACTATATATACTGAAGTTATAGAAGAGTTGGAGGACTTTTGGAGGCTATTATTTTGAACAGAAAGATGATACAGAGAAAAATAGAGAGAATGAAGAGGAGAGGAGCACAAGAAAGGAACGTGAAGACGTCGGAAACAAATTTTTTTAATTCCTTTCATTTTCTTCTTTTTCTTTCGAACTCAATGATGTTAGATATTTGTTTACTTTTAGTTTTTAGCATGAGTAATTAAAACTCTAAATTAGGGCCAAAGAGATGTAGCCTAATTTAGGGTTGGATTATATGATTTTTGTGGATATTTTATAGTTCTTTTGATTATATTGCAATTTCATGTTGAGAACTGAAATTTGATTTATCTCTTTTGTTCTTAAATATACTTTTATGCCTAATCACCATGAAAGTAGTCTTAGGATTTGTGTTGAGATCGATAGATGAGACACGGACCGTGCACTAAATAAATAAACATATGAATTTTGAGTCAAAGATGAGATAAATTCATATGATGTCAATAAAAATTCTCTATTCTTAATGAGTTTAATCGACTTTGTGTGAGTTCGAGAGAAGATCACAATTAGATTGAATATAGTTAAAGTTGCTTGACAAAGAACACTAACTAAAGAATAAAAATTGATGTTCAAATCATTAATCCACAAAATTTCATATAGTTCAATACCTTCTACGTGAAAACCCATAGCCTTGAGACCTTTATTCTTGATTAGTCTCCGAAGTGCTATTAATTTTGTTTAATTATTTATTTCGCTTAATTTAATAATAATAATTTGTTTATTTTTTTATAATTTCCACAACATCAATTTTCTTTGCAAATAGCATAAATTATAATTGATCATTTGTTTCTTTGGGTTCAACACCTGGAGTATTCACCAGGTTTTATTACTACGATTGGCCCTATACGCTAGCAGGATTTTACTCGATCAGTCCCTCATCAATTTGCCTTTGCTTTTTTACTTTTAGGAATAAATTTGATATTATAATACTCATAATTTTTTTCTTCTTACTTTTCGCATATTCACAAACACAATATTTTTAATTTTTATTTCTTTCATTACACTCTTCTAAACACAAGAAAAATAAAATACTTTCCTTCTTCTTGATAGTTATTTTTTACATTTTCATTCCTCTTATATTTCTCTTTCCCTCTTTTTTCCCAAACAAAAGGTTCAAGTCTCCTTCCACTTTTTTTTTTATTTTTTTGATAAAACAAGTCTCGTTCCACTTCACAACTGAAACCTTCAGCCCTATAGTTGCTTTACTTATGAAAAAAAATATATATTATCAATCTTTTTAAAAAAGAAAATATTTTTTGACAATTAATTAGATAATTTCTATAATTTCTCAACTAATGAATGAATTTTTTATTTTATTATTATTATTATTGTAATTTTCATATTCTATCATATGATTTCATCTGATACGTTGTATATTATTATTAAAAATTATATATTTTAAATTATCTATCGTATTTTTTACCTGATACATCATATAATAACAATTACTTAACAATTAATTAAAATAACAGTCACTATTAGTGATGTCCTTTAAAAAAAAAAAAAGATATAACATCTTTTCTTAAAGCAGCTTTAACTTTTCAAAAATAACTTTACTTTTGAAAAGATGTTCCTCATTTTTTAGAAGTTACTTTCTGATGGCGTTCTTGCCTTCTAAGGAAAAAAAAAAAAAGAGGTGTGAACTCGCTGTTTAAGACAGTTTTTTAATTAACATTATATTAAAAAAATATAGAAAATTTTGTTAATAATTTTTGTTAAGTTAAACTTATTTATTAGCGGATTAATCACTTTTTATAAATAAAAGAACTGATTTGGCAAGAAATAAAAAGATTTAGAATTCAAATTAAATATCAAAAAAATTTAAGACTTGTATGTATAAAAGTTTAAAACAAAAAAATTGCATAGCCCCATTTTTGGGATAGTATAACTTCTATTTTTGTAAAATTATTTATATGAAATTACCTTTATGTCCCTCTTTAATCTGCCTTTGCTTTTTTACTTTTAGGGATAAATTTGATATTATAATACTTATAATTTTTTTTCTTCTTACTTTTCACTCATTCATAAACACAATATTTTTAATTTTTATTTCTTTCATTACACTCTTTTAAACACAAGAAAAATAAAATACATTCCTTCTTCTCGACATTCATTTTTTAGATTTTCATTCCTCTCATACTTCTCTCCCTTCTTTTTTCGCAAACAAAAGGTTCAAGTCTCCTTCCACTTCTTTTTTTATTTTTTTGATAAAACAAGTCTCGTTCCACTTCACAACTAAAACCTTTAGCCCTATAGTTGCTTTACTTCTGAAAAAAAAAAAATATCAATCTTTTTTAAAAAGAAATATTTTTTGACAATTAATTAGATAATTTCTACAATTTCTCAACTAATGAATGAATTTTTTATTTTATTATTATTATTATTGTAATTTTCATATTCTATCATATAATTTTATCTGATGCGTTATATATTATTATTGAAAATTATATATTTTAAATTATCTATCGTATTTTTTACCTGATACATCATATAATAACAACTATTTAACAATTAATTAAAATAACAGTCACTATTAGTGGTGTGCTTTAAAAAAAAAAAAGATATAACATCTTTTCTTAAAGCAGCTTTAACTTTTCAAAAATAATTTTTTTTTTTTTGAGCAAGAACTTTTCAAAAATAACTTTGCTTTCAAAAAGATTTTCCTTATTTCTTAGAAGTTACTTTCTCACAGCGTTCTTGCCTTCCAAGGGAAGAAAAAAAAAAGAAGTGTGAACTCGCTGTTTAAGACAGATTTTTAATTAACATTATATCAAAAAAGATATAGGAAATTTCTTGCACCCCTCGTATCCGCAGGTAAAGTTATTAGGCACTACAAAAACCAAACATCGTTACAGAACACACATAGAGAGCCGCTGTTGCCTGTTGTTGTTGTTGTGCGTGTGTGTTTTTTTTAGAGGGGAGGTAATGGCAGGTAATCTCTTCTGTCACGACCTTCTCCTTCGTTTATTATTTACTTTTCATTATTTATCTGGCTAAGCCAAAAACTATCGCAAATTCTTATGTAATTTCTTTGTGACATTGAGTTTACCTTAAAAAAAAAACTCTCGGATATATTTATTTTGTAGGCAGTAAAACCGTTATATAATCTCCGAGTCTCTCTTTCTCTCTCTGTTTTTTTTTTTCAAATTTAAAAATCTTTTTTCTTGTTTGGGAGTTGAAGTCTTATTTGATTCGGTTGGTCGAATGAAATGATTAAAGGATTGCTTAACTGCAACCCTTTAAGCTAAAAAAATGTGAACATAGTTTTGAAGCTCTGTTGGATTTCAATGAACTGAAGAAACCTCATGCGTTGATCTGCTACTTGAAAGAACGAAATCTGTGAAATTTCTCCCTCTCTCTCTTTCTCTCTCTCCAAATCAGGACATAGGAATAGATTTCTCGCGCATATGAATTATCAGTGAGTAACCTGTGTTTAAAAAGTAATTTTTGATTGATAGCATGGCTAAATAGAAGGTTGCCTTTTTTCCTGATGACCAATGACAGAAGCCACTAAATTGAGCTTGAAGCTGTTGGTTGACAAGAAAGGAAACAGAGTCCTATTTGCTGAAGCTGGAAAAGATTTTGTGGATTTCCTGTTCAGCCTTCTTTCTCTACCTGTGGGCACTGTTATCGGGCTTCTCACGAGTTCATCTATGGTGGGGTGCATTGGAAATCTTTATGATAGCCTTCAAGGTTTGAGCGAAACATACATGCAACTGAATCAAGATAAGGCTGTTCTCCTGAAGCCTGCTGCAGCAAGCCCTGTCACAAATGTGCCTCTCTTGCTTCCCGGAACTAAGCCACAACACTAGCAGACACGGATGTACATCTGTAACTACAATTATTGCTCCGTGACGGAAAATTATGGCACCACTTGCAGTCAATGCTCGATGCAAATGACTAGAGAAGTGATATTCGTCAGTAAGGGCAATTCCTGTGCTAATAATGATGATCATACTAGTAGCGGAGGAGGTTATGTGAAGGGGCCGGTCACCTACATGGTGACGGATAATTTGTCAGTTTCACCTATGTCAATGATATCTGGTGTTGCTTTTCTAAATAAATTCAATCTCAAAGACTTTGGTGCCCTTGAGGAAAAGGTTGTTGAATTTGGCGTCAATGAGGTAATGATTTTCACTCTAATTAAAGTATCCACATTAACTTAAATAGCACAAAACATAAAGTATGGATAAAGCCGAAACCTTTGTTGTGTTGCATGCCAATAGAAACAGCTAGGTACTGTTGCAATCAATATTTGGTTATGTGGATTGATGATGCAACATCATATTTGGCCTTTCTGATTTCACTTGTTCCTTTTTAGGGTGTGGAGTTGTTGAAAGCCTCTCTGAACTCAAAGGAAGTTCTTACAAATATCTTCCTAGTCAAGATGGAGGTCAACGTTGATGGGGGAATTTAATGGCATTTAAGTGGATAAATGCCGCCTGCGTGGTCTGGTCTTTGCTTCTTAGCTTATCTGGAAAAAAAGATTTGGAGTGCACGTGTTGAACTTGGTGGTGCTGCTATTTTGCTAAGGTGTTTGTTTTGTTCGAGTTAAAATGGGTATAATTGCTGATTTGAAGATGCTAGAGCCTGCCTTGAAGCTGCTAATATGATAACATCAGTCTTAAGGATAATTATAGTTTGCTTAGTCAAGTTACTATATTATTATATGTTTTTAGTCAAGTCACTATATTATTATGTGTTTAAATTTGAATTTAAACTCAATGTAAAAGCTATCAACTATGTAACATCTAGTTGGTTTGGAGCCCTTATTTGAATTTTAAATGTAAAATTGTCTCTATATAATGATGTTTGTGGATCAATAGAAGATGAGAGAAGTCAGTTTCTTTCTTCTCTCCCTGCTACAATGCAACACGTTTCTTTCCTCTCTTCCTCTCTGCTGCATTTTTTAATTTTCTAGTTTAATTTGGTTCTAAATTTGTCCTAAAACCTATCAGTGGTATCAGAGCAGTGTTGCATCGTTGTGACCTGTGTTTCATAGTAAAGAGAAGAAAGTGATTTAAACACTTGAGTGAGGAGTGTAAAACCAAAGAGTGTTTTCCACCAAACCAAAGAAAAACCAAAAGATGATCCCTGCATTTTCTAGGTTCTGTTTCTAGATATTGCAGTTTTCAAATACTTGTTTGTGAGTGGAAATCAGAAAATCTCCCCACCAAAGCAAGATTTTCTTTGAGTGGAAAAACTAGAAAGTTTTCCACCAAACCGAAAGTCAAAACCTTGGAGATTTTTCATAAAGAAAATCAGATTGGAGACTGGTTTCTAAAACCAGAGAAGAATTCAGCTTAGTAGCTGTCTTTTTTCATCAAATTAGATGACCTCCATAGCTTCAGGAGGAGAAATAAAGAAGCACAAAAGCCCTTGGAGACTAGTTTTCTAAACTAGCAACATTGAAAGGTCTATGTGAGCTACAAATATTTGAAGTTTGGTTTTAAAAACTAGCAAAATTGAAGGGTCTATAGGAGCCAAATACATTTGGAGACTGGTTTCCAAAAAGCAGAAAATTTGAAGACTGATATCAAATCACAAAATTTGAAGGCTGAAAATCAGTCAAACATCCTTGAAGACTGGTTTCAAATTAGAAAATTTGAGGCATGTAAAATAGCAACCCCAAGGAGAAGTGTTGAACTTGGTGGTGCTACCATTTTGCTGCTAAGGTGTTTGTTTTGTTCAAGTTGCATTCCAGCATTCGAAAATCAGTTAAAATGGGTATAATTGATGATTTGAAGATGCTGAAGCTTGCCTTGAAGCTACTGATATGATAACATCAATCTTAAGGATAATTATAGTTTGCTTAGTCAAGTCACTATATTATTATATGTTTAAATTTGAATTTAAACTTAATGTAAAGCTGTCAAGTATGTAACAGCTAGTTGGTTTAGAGCCATTATTTAAATTTTGAATGTAAAGTTGTCTTTATATAATGATGTTTGTGGATCAATAGAAGATGAGAGAAGTCACTTTCTTTCTCCTCTCCCTGCTACAATGCAACACATTTCTTTCTTCTCTTCTTCTCTGCTGCATGTTTTAACTTTCTGGTTTAATTTGGTTCTAAATTTTTCCTAAAACCTATCAGCACGCCTACACTCTCTCTAGCATTAATCCAATCTGTTGATTTTGGTCTCGCAATGCTCTGGTCTCTTGGTACAATAACTCTTTTTGTGAATGCTGACGAAAATGGAATGCCTTTTTTTTTGACCTCAAAGTGAAAATACTTCATAAATTGATAGCATCATTACATAGTAACTTTTGAAGATCAGTGGGTGGGTTGTTGATCTAATCTAGAGGACAAGAGTAAGTCCTAGATTGTTTCGCAACCCAATCCGCTGGTCCGTTAGCCAATCTAGAAATACAATATAAAGAGACAAAAGATAAATTGGCCATCATGGCCTTGATATCTAGAAAATGGAATGCCTTGAATAGTGGGAATGTGGGAATGCGCATTGTTTGCCTATCCATTGTGCAACAATCTCACATAAAGGGCATCAACCTTGTATTATGTGGATTAATATACAAAATAGGAAAGACAAAAAACTATGGCAGAAAATTGAGATTTTAAAATTTTGAGTGTATTTATTATCGGAATAATCTCATTATTAAGACACCAACTTTGTTAATTTTATCATTTCGGGTCATCAATTCTTAATTTATCAAATTTCAGTCACCAACTTCAAAAAATAGGTTAATGCGAGTCTTCTAGTTAAACATCTTTTAACACACTTATGGGATTTGACGTACCGAAGTTGAGCCCCACTTTTATTTTCTTCTTGCCCTAAATTTCCAATTTCTTTGACTTCCTAGTTGTGGGAAACTAAATGCATGAATTTTTGTACAAAAATTAATGTAAAATATAAATAAATCAATGAGAGTCTCTTTCATAAAATATGATCTTCAGGTTGAATTACTAGTCTCTTTAAAATCATTATTATTGCATTGTCTGAATGAAATTACAATGAAATTCTATATAAATTATTCTTATTTTCACAATACAAATATCATATGATAGAGAACAATTTAGGCTCCATTTGGTAATGATTTTGTTTCCTATTTTTCGTTTATTTTTCACAAAAAAAATAGAAAACATGTTTGGTATTGATTTTATTTTATATTTTTTGTTGAAAAGTTAAAAGTGTTTTTCAAAAAAAAAAAAAAGGAGAAAACAATAAAAACTAACTTTCCCATTTTGTTTTTCGCTTTCTTTTCTACACTTTCTGTCGCAACATGTTTTCTCTCTATCCTACTTCTTTACCATATCTCTCTTTACTCATCCCCTCTCTATCTCTCTATATTTTTTCTCTCTTTACTCTTTCTCTCTCTACTTATTCTTTCTCTACCCTCGCTCTTTTTCTAACTCTACTATTCTCTCTCTATCCTCTCTCCCATTTTTCTATCTCTACCATTCTCTTTCTATCCTCTCTCTGTCTCCTTTTTCTCTCCTACTCATTCTGTCTCTGCCTTCTCTCTCCTTTTTCTCTTTGTACCATTCTCTCTACTAATTCTCCCTCAACCCACTTTCTCTCTCTCCCATTTTTCTCACTCAACCATTCTCTCTACTCGTTCTCTCTCTACCATCTCTTTCTCTGATTTTTGTCTCTCTACTATTCTCTCTCACTCTTCTTGCTTTACCATTCTCTCTTCGCCCTCTCTCTCTCTCTTTTTTTATCTCTCTACCATTCTCTGTCTATCCACATTCTCTCTCCCTTTTTCTTGCTCTACCATTCTCTCTCTACCCTCTCTCTCTCCTTTTTTTCTCTCTACTATTTTCTCTACTCATTCTCTCTCTACCCTCTCTCTCATTTTTCTCTCTCTATCATTCTCTTTACTTATTCTTTCTCTATCGTTTCTCTCTCGACTCATTCTCTCGCAACCCGCTCTCTCTCTCTCTCATTTTTCTCTCTCTACTATTCTGTTTACTTATTCTTTCTCTACCCTTTCTCTTTCTGCCATTCTCTCTACTCATTCTCTTTCTACTCTCTTTCTCTCTCCTTTTTTTCTCTGTACCATTCTCTCTACTCATTCTCTCTCTACCCTCTCTCTTTTTCCCATTTTTCTCTCTATATTCATACTCTTTTTACCATTTCTCTCACTATCCTTTTTCTATCTAATTTTTTATTCTTATAGACAAAAAACAAAAATTGTTAGCAACAAACACACAAATTCAGCAAACAACAAAAACAGAAAAACAAAAAATAAAAAAATGAAACAAAAAATTGACAGCGTCTCCAAACGGGCCCTTAGATTTACTGTTTCTCTGCTTGAGTGATCTTATCATTTTGTTTTTTCCTTACTTCTTGTAGAGCGAGAGGGGAGACATCAATATATACAGGGAATCCATAACTTCCATTCCTCTTAACTAAAAAAAGCCATGGAACGAGTTGTTTCATAATTGCATGTGTTAAGAGTTCATTTGTGTTTCATGGCAGCATGAATTGATCAACTCTTTCTCTGCCCCTTATTATTTTTTATTTATGCTTGCAAATGTGCTCCAAGCATGAATTGATTTTTTTTATCAACATTAAATTATTCAATTTATACAATTATCTATTTTTTTTATCTTTTTATATTTATAACCTTCAAAAATTGTATCCACCACATATATGTGTTTTATGTTAGAATATTCCCAATTAGTATTCCTTGGAGTAGACTCAAAGAATGCTTACGTTAAGGAATATTATTAATGTGATCCGAGTAATAAGGAAATAATTAATTAAATCAATCTCGTTCGTTGATCTCAGTATTGATGGACATATTGAATTAGGTCTAAAAAACCCTAAAGTTTTGTATATATATAGCTGGTCTTCTCTCTGCCTCTATACACACGAAAACTCCATCTAAAGCGTGTGATTACAGTAAAGGTCAGTAGAGAGAAATCGACTATTAGATTAACGAAGGGTTTCAGCCTCTATTCCGACGCAATATGGCTATGACTTCCGCTAACTCAGGTATATCGTTTATCGTTTATTATATGATTTTAATCAGTTTCAAGATCCTAAAATTATATTTGATGATTGATTAGATTCTTGTTTAAATCTAACATTATATATGTAGACATGTTATATATACATTATATTGTATGGTTTCCTAGGTTTATATTATATACATACAATTACATATATATATATATATATATATATATATATATATATATATATATATATACCTATTTGTAAGAACATGTTATAAACAATATAAATATATAAAATTTTGTACAATATATTTATATACTTTTGATTCAAAATTAATTTACAAAAATATAAAGAATAACTAATAACATATTTTTCACTTATTCTAATATATGATAAAATAATAATTAGTGAAAAAATATATTTCTTAACAAGGCGTATTGACTTACGAGTGACCTATACCTAATCCCAATGCGACGTAATCCAATGTCAATCGGAAATCATTCGAATCAGAATCCGCCCGACTTGAACCGGCCGCATCAAGAGACTTGAAAGACCTTAGAGAACCCAGAAGGCCAAGTTTTGTATGAGGTTGACCACCTTTGGAGCTTCCTACTTTTTATTAGTTCCAATCACAAAAGGAGCATAACTATGAAGCGTACTCGCTGAAGCACCCGGTAAACGCATAAATTTTAACTACAAAACAAAAATGGTATTAAGATAGAAAAAAAGTTGATATTCCGGCAATTTGTGTCCTGTGTTTTGTTTTGATTAAAATTAAAACTGTTATTTTTAAAATAAAAATTAATATTTTTGAAATATTTGTTATTTTTACATTTTAAAAAAAATAATTTTTTTTATAAAAATAACAGTTACAATTTCTTTTAAAACAAAGTTTAAGACAATTCACTTAAAATATGTAACTATACTCATTGAGATATGACTCGTAAATACTCAAAAGTCAAATATATACAGTCGACACTTTTTTCCTTCTTTTTTGTTTTATAAAAAAAGTGCTAACTCACATTACTGGAGAAATGCAACTTACAACTAATAAAATGTAATAATATTAATATTTTGTGTAAAAATTCTATTTTAAGAAAAAAATTTCGAAGCTAAAAAATTTTATTTTTTTAGTGTATATTATATAAGATCTACATTTTTAAATTTTAAGATAACACTTACATAATTTTAATTTTACTTTTTCATATTTTTATAAATATAATTACACTAAGGGTGTGTTTATTTTGCGTAAAAAATTTTTGCAGAAATTTTCTTTTTTCATTTTCTGGCGTTTGTTTTATGTAAAATAAGTAGTTAAAGAAAATTTTTTAAAAGATTTTGGAAAAATTTTAGAATTTTCAGGAAAAATAACTTACGCCTATTACAAGCGTAAGTTATTTTTTTTAAAAAAATACAAAATGTGCTTTAAGTGAGTGATAAGGTAAATTTATTATTTTTACTAATTTTTTTTTAAAAATATTTTATTGAAATAAGTTATTTTTTAACAAATAAATGGACCCTAAATTAAAAATTAATTGCACTTCTTAGAATTGTTTGGCTCAAATATATGGTTGATGCCTGTGAGTGTAAAACCAATCTTTTTTATTTTATTTTATTTTTGGTAATAAATTCACTATCTCCTCACGCCGCATTGGATAGGTCTTTACAATGCAAGTCTCCTTTGACTTCACAAATGAGACCTTGAGCCCTATAGTCGCTTTACTTTTAGAAAACATATATTACCAATCTTATTTAAAAAAAATACATATATTTTTTCTTATAGTAGCATTAATTTTTGTTTAAAAATAACTTTACTTTTCGAAAGATTTTTCTTATTTTTTAAAAGAATAATGATAGATAACATAAAATTTGTATTATAAAATATTTTAGTTTTTATTATCACAGAAAGAATTAGTTAATTTTTTTAATATTGTTAAACCAAAAAAAAAAAAGTTGCACACCTAACCAAACATTTCATGATGCAGTTTTTAAAATATTTATCATCATTCTTCTTAAAAGTTACGTTTTCTCTTTTTTTAAAAACAAAAAAGTTAGGGAAAAAAGAAAAAGAATTCAGGCAGGCCTAATTGGGGGGCCATTAGAATAAAAAACATATTGCAGTTTTGGGCCAGGGAGTTGGAGGGGTGTAAATAAACCGAGTCAAGTTAAGTTTTGTCCTGTTCAAATTTATTTTTTTTTAACTAATGAGTCGAACTTATTTTTAATTGAGTCGAGTTTCGAGTTATTTTATAAACATATTTTTTGATTTTATAGTATTAATAAAAATAATTTAAAATTGTGAAAATTATTTTTATAAATAAAACTAAATTATAAAAATGTTTATTTTAATAAAATTAGCTAATAAAAATTAAAAACTTATTTTTAACCTATAATTATAAATATAACAGAGTATCTCAATACACAGGATGTCCATATCTACAAGATTTATAATAGGATTAAATATACGAAATTTTATCTTTATTCTCCTAATAAAGTTGTTTCATAATTTAAATAAGAATCTCAAATATATTCTAATAATATACTAAATAAAATTTGTAATAGATTTTAGATGAGTTTTCATTAATTTCTAAATGAACTGTTGATGAATTTTATAGAATTAAGTCTATTCTTACTTAAATTTAATTTATTTATTAAACCAATTTTGACATCAAATTGAGACAAACTTTCATCAAGTTGAGTCAGTGTACGATCGTTTTCCAGTCTCTACGAAAGAAAAGTTTTAAAGTTCATACGTAGAGATCTAAATTATTAAATTATAAAAAAATATTTAATTTTAAAAAAATGATAAATACTAAATAAATTACGTATCTTCTGCGTGTTGCATATTGTGTAGCCGTATGGTAATAACCTTTTATTAATTCAAATTTTTTAAGGAGTATCATTATGAACCAATAAGTATTGGAGTACATGGTAGAAACATAAATTTTTACTACGAAGGAAAAAAGGTATTAAGGTATCGGGTGTGACTTACACATACTCAAAAGTCAAATATACATAACTAACATATTTTTTTTTACACTAAATTCACAACTTGCTCTTTATGAGTTTGTATTTTAAATGGTATTAATAATATACCAATAAGTAAGAGGTCAACAGTTTGAAATCTTAACTTCCTCAACTGTTCTTCCTTTCCTAAGTAGTTGGTTTGGGTTTATAAAAACTTTATAAAAAAAAATTTACAATATCCTCACACCACAATAGCTATGCTTTTTCCTCTTTCGAGTCTCCTTCCACTTCACAAATGAAACCTTTAGCCCTATCAGTTGTTTACTTTGTGTAGAATAACAATTAACGATGTGAAAGCGGAAGGGATAAGAGAAATTTATCTCTTGTAAATTTCCTATGAAACTAAAGACTGATTACTGGCACCGATATGAACTTAATCTCACGTGGTTGGGACAATAGCATAGTATGTTGATTATCATCCAATTTTCACAGCACAAAAACCTCTAATTTAGGAATCAATAAAGAATTTACTGTTAGTTATTTGGAAGGAAAATGTTTTGTTTATTTTAGATAGAGCATTCAACCGTTCTTTTGTCCTCTATTTTTTTGGGTAAATTACATTTAACATCCCCTAAATAGGTCTTAATTGCACATTACATACCTCTGTTCAAAAAATTACTGAAAACATCCTTTGACTGACCGTCGTTAGTCAATACAAACAGAAAGTGCAAAAAGACCTAATTGCCCCCAAATATATACAAAGCGAGCCAGCCACTGGACAGAACCCTAGCCGCTTTTCTTTCTTCTCTGCTGCTTTTCTCTCAACTTTTCAAAAACGAAACTGAAAAAAAAAACTCATTCAAATCCATAGAAACTTAACTGAAATTACAAGGAAAAGTAAGTTATTAGGATTTTTAGCAAATTTCGTTGCCTTGTGATGTTTTTTTTTTCCTCTTTTTTGAGTTGTTGGATGTTTTCAATGGTTTAACTATTATTTATTTGTTCATTTGGGGTTAAGAAATTATGGGTTTCGTTAATCGGGGGTTTCGATGCATGCTTGTAGGGTTTTGTTTAAGGTTTGAATGTTTCAAAATTGGGCGATTTTTATGTATAGGGTTCGGTGGGCTGTCTAGGGTTTATTTTATTATGATTATTATATTATTTTAGAATAAACCATGAGGGATATAAAGTAAGTGGTTTGGTTTATTAAGGGATTCGATGTGATAATTTAGGGTTTCTGTTATGATTTAGTGTTTGAAAAATTGGGGGACTTTTGATTATGGGGACTGATTGGGTTTTCTATGGTTTCTTTTTTATATAATTTCCCATTCTGGATTTGATTCGATTGATTCATTTAGCCATTTTTAAAGTAATTTTATAGTACAAATGTCTCTTTTTGCATTGTTCAAGGCTTTATTATAATCTTTTTTGTTTTTCACTTTTAACTATGTTATGTACAGGGGGGACAACATGATGACATTTGTGGTCCACTTTGGGGACCAACAAAGAAGAGATGAGATAGAAGACAGGGACTTTGCGACATATATAGATATAATGAGGATGTGCAAAGCCATGTATGATGTTGAGAAGTTTGGTTTTAGACTATGTACAAGAAGTGGCAGATGTATTGAAGATGATGCACACTTACAAAGATCTATTGATGAAAAAAAGTCAAATTGCATGCATCTCTACCTTGTAGCTGATTCAATTGCCAAGCCTCTGCCCTACAAAATTCCATATCCATTCTTAGATGAATATAGTGGCAGAGCACAACAAAATATTGGTAATCTCTCTGATTCTACGAATATTGATGAAGTGATGCTTCTATTGACTTGAATAGTATATCTACACCTAGGGACATTCCTACTGTGTTTGAAAAATCAGAAGTTGTGACCAATAAAAAAGGGATAAACCAGAAGCATAGTGAGAAAGAGATAGATGAGGATGGAAGTGATAGTGAAGATTCTGACTTTATAGTTTCAGATGAAGAGTTTGTCTACACAGATTCTGAGGATGATGAATGGCTCAAGGATGCAGTAGATGAAGATAAAATTCAAGACCAAAAACTTGATGGTCTTATTAGTGGTAATGGTGTGGAGGATGCTGAGAGTGATTTAGAGAGTCTAACAAGCAATGAATCTGTAGATTTGAGTGGGTCAGATGGGGAAGTGTCAGTTGAAGAGGATGAAGTAGAAAAGAAGATTAAGTTGAAGAAAGTTGATCCCAACTTTGGGATGAGAGGCATACCATTTAGGTATGAAGAAGGTGGTAGAGTAAAATTGAAGTTGTATCACATCTTCAAAGATGTGTATAAGTTTAGGGAAATATTAAGGGAGCATTCTGTGTGGGAAGGTGTCAATCTCTCCTACACAAAAAATCAAAAGCATGCTATTGCTGCAAGGTGTGCATATGAGGGGTGTAAATTCTATGTATGGGTTTCTAAAGTGCCATGTGGAGAAACATTTATGATTAAGGGACTGGTAGGGAAGCACACATGTGTGAGGTGTGAAAAAGTGAAGGGAGCTGATTATCATTGGATTGCCAAAGTTTTGATGCCATGGTTGAGAGCAGATAGTAACATGAGTCTTGAACTCATGTACAAGTGTTTGAAGGATCCATATGGGGTAGAACCTAATTTTATGAAATTATGGAGAGGGAGGACAAAGGCTATAGAACTGATCGAAGGGTCTCATTCTCAATCATTTTTGAAGCTTCCAAAGTATGGTCAATTGCTTATAGAAACTAATCCAGGGTCAATTGTCAAAATTGGGTTTGTTCCAAAAATTGATCCGAATGACACTTCTCCACGAGTATTCCAGAGGATTTTCATTTGCTTCAAGGCCTGTATAGATGGCTTTGTGGTGGTTGTAGACCATTCATTTGCCACCTCAAGGGACCATTCCAAGGGAGCTTATTGGCTGCTGTGTCTGTGGATGACAATAAGAGAATTTTTCCAATTGCTTATGCCGTGGTTGAGATGGAATGTAATGAGAGTTGGGACTGGTTTTTGGACTTGCTCAAGACAAGCCTTGGAGGAGCAATGGAGGGAAAGCCTTTGACATTCATGTCAGATAGGCAAAAGGTAAAAATTATGCATCCTTTAATTTCTTTTGTTTACCTAACTTTGTAATTTTAATTTATAACATTTAACTGTTACAAATTGATATGTGTTGGGAATCATCAATGCAGTTGAGCATCAGTTTCACGGTTCAGTCCACAAAAAGTGTGCAAGGCATATTTATGCCAACTTCAGATCACGTTGGCCTTCAACGGAGCTGCGCAGCTTGTTTTGGACAGCAGCTAAGTCTTTCTGCTCCCTTGATCATGATAAGGCCATCAAAAAAATATGCATAGTTGCTAATAGTGAAGAACCAGTTAAATGGCTGAACGCAATTAAGAAAAAAGAATAGAGTAGGTGGACTTTTGATAAAGCTGTCAAGTGTGATCATACCACCAATAATATGACAGAGTCATTTAACCACTGGATAGGAAAATATAGGAATAAGCCAATCCTCACACTCTTAGAGCACATTAGGATCAAACTCATGGCTAGATTGCATAAAAGATATGTAAAAGCCTGTACTTGGGAGGGTAGAGTAACACCAAAGGTTAAGAAGAGGTTAGAGAAAGTATCAACATCTGTTAGATACTTGAGGCTTGTTCCTGCCAGCAAAGATGAGTTCCAAGTCTTTGATGAGGAAGGAAAATTTTCTGTAAACTTAAAAACAAGAACTTGCAGTTGTAAAGAGTGGATGACCTATGGAATTCCATGCAAACATGTTGCATGTTGTGTTGGTCACACTAGAGGAAACTTGGAGAACTTATGTGATGAGTATTTCACTATCAAAAAGTATCTTGTTATGCACAAACAGATTATCCACCCTCTTTATGAAACTAATCTTGATCCAATGGAAGGAGATGAAGTCATACAGCCACCTAAGTTGACAAGGAAGGTTGGAAGGCCTAAAAAGTTGAGGGCAAAAAAAAAGGGAGAAGCAAGAACTGTGAGATCAAGAGCATGCACAGTGAAGTGTATTTTATGACTTATACATAAACAAGTATAAGAGTTTAGAATAAAAAAAAATTGCATATCCTCATTTTTAGGGACAGTTTGACTTCTTCTTTTTTTGTAAAATTATTTATATGAAATTACCTTTATGTCCCTCTTTAATCTGTTTTTGCTTTTTATTTTAGGAATAAATTTGATATTATAATATTTATTATTCTCTTTCTTCTTATTTTTCACTTATTCACAAACAAAATATTTTTAATTTTTATTTCTTTCATTACACTCTTTTAAATACAAAAAAAATTAGAATACATTCCTTCTATCGGACATTCATTTCTCACATTTTCATTCTTTTTACAGACCTCTCCTTCTCTTTTTTTTTTACCCCAAACAAAACGTTCAAGTCTCCTTCCACTTCTTTTTTTATTTTTTGTGCGAAAACAAGCCTTCTTCCACTTCACAACTGAAACCTTTAGCCCTATAGTTGATTTACTTTTGGAAAAAAAAAAAATACCAATCTTTTTTTTAAAAGAAAATACTTTTTTACAACCAGTTGGATAGTTTTTGTAATTTCTCAACTAATGAACAAATTTTTTATTTTTTTGTTGTTATTATTATAATTTTTATATTATATCGTATAATTTTATCTGATATATCTTATATTATTATTAAGAATCATATATTTTAAATTATTTATCGTATATTTTATTTAATATATCATATAATAACAATTAATTTAACAATTAATTAAAATAACAATCATTAGTGATGTGCTTTTAGAAAAAGACATAACATCTTTTCTCAAAGTAGCTTTAACTTGGGAATGAGAGGAAAGGTGGGGAAAGAGGGGAAAAGGGAAAGAAAGTTGAGAGAAAAAAAAATTATTTGAAATAATGAAAAAAGTTGAGAGAAAAAAAGTATGATGAAAGAAACAATAAATAGTAATTTGTGAGTGAAAAAATGATGAAGAAAATAAATTATTTGGATAAGTGTACAAAATTAAAAAAAAAACATAAAAAAATAAGTTGTAATAATTGTAGTTTTCTTTTCTTCCTCCTTTTTTCCTTGCAAAGCAAACAAGCGAAGAATAACTTTGCTTTTGAAAAGATGTTCCTTACTTCTTAAGAGTTACTTTCTCACGGCATCCTTGCTTTCTAGGGAAAAAAAAAAAAAAGAAGCGTGAACTCGCTGTTTAGGATAGTTGGTTCATTTACTATAAAGATAGGAAATTTCTTGCACCACTCGCATGCCAGGTGAAGTTATTAGGCACAACAAAAACCAAAACTCGCTCCACAACACACAGAGAGAGCCGCTGTTGCCAGTTGTTGTTGTGTGTGTGTGTGTGTGTTTTTTTTTTTTATTAGAGGGGAGGAAATGGCAGGTAATCTCTTCTTTCACCACCTTCTCCTTCGTTTATTATTTACTCTTCATTATTTATCTTGCTAGGCCAAAAACTATCCCAAATTCTTATGTATTTTCTTTGTGACATTGAGTTTAGCTTCGAAAGAAAAATCTCGGATATATTTATTTGTAGGTAGTCAATCACTAATGAAATCTCTCTCTGTTTTTTTTTTTTGTTAATATATTAATTTAGCACCAACTTTAATTAAAGTAATAAATCTAATACTAATTTTAAAAAGTAATAAATATAGCACCAACTTTATATATGGTAACAAATCTAGTACATAATAATTTTATATGAATAAAATCTGTCAGTTTCAACGACAGATTTATAAAAATATGTCTGTTTCGATAATATAATAATTATATAAGTTAGTGTCATATCATCGAAACAAATAAATTTTGTACAAAAAATTTTACAATATGTTAAATTTGTTATCATATACAAAGTTAGATGTTAAATTTGTTACTTTTTAAAATTAGTGTTGGATTTGTTATTTTAATTAAAGTTTGTATTGTATGTTAATCCTTTTTTTTTTTAAGGATCCTTTGTCTTGTTTGGGAGTTGAAGTCTTATTTGGTTCGGTTGGTTGAATGAAATGTATAAAAGGATTGCTTGACTGCAACCCTTTAAGCTCAAAAATATGAATATAGTTTTAAAGCTCTCTTGGATTTCAATGAACTGAAGAACCCCCGTATGTTGATTTGCTATTTGAAAGAACAAAATCTGTGAAATTTCTCTCTCTCTCTCTCTTTCTCTGTCTCACTCCAAATCAGGACATAGTAATAGATTTCATTTGCATATGAATTCTCAGTAAGTGACCTATGTTTAAAAAGTAATTTTTGATTGATAGTATGGCTAAAAAAGAAGGTTGCTTTTTTTTTTTTTTTTTTCTGATGACCAATGACAGAAGCCACTAAATTGAGCTTGAAGCTGTTGGTTGACAAGAAAGGAAACAGAGTCCTATTTACTGAAGCTGGAAAAGATTTTGTGGATTTCCTGTTCAGCCTTCTTTCTCTACCTGTGAGCACTGTTATCGGGCTTCTTACGAGTTCATCAATGGTGGGGTACATTGGAAATATTTACGGTAGCCTTGATGATTTGAGTGAAACATACATGCAACCGAATCAAGATAAGACTGTTCTCCTGAAGCCTGCCGCGACAAGCACTGCCACGAATGTGCCTCTCTTGCTTCCTGAAACTAAGCCTCGACCCCAGCGGACATGGATGTACAGCTGTCCCTACAATTATTGCTCCGTGACGGACAGTTATGGCACCACTTGCAGTCAATGCTCGAGGCAAATGACTAGAGAAGTGAGGTTCGTCAGTGAGGGCAATTCTTGTGCTAATAATGATGATTATGTGAAGGGGCCGGTCACCTACATGGTGACGGATGATTTGTCAGTTTCACCTCTGTGTGAGCTACAAATATTTTGAAGTTTGGTTTTAAAAACTAGCAAAATTGAAGGGTCTATAGGAGCCAAATACATTTGGAGACTGGTTTCCAAAAAGCAGAAAATTTGAAGACTGATCTCAAATCACAAAATTTGAAGGCTGAAAATCAGTCAAACATCCTTGAAGACTGGTTTCAAATCACAAAATTTGAGGCATGTAAAATAGCAGTCCCAAGGAGAAGTGTTGAACTTGGTGGTGCTACCATTTTGATGCTAAGGTGTTTGTTTTGTTCAAGTTGCATTCCAGCATTCGAAAATTAGTTAAAATGGGTATAATTGTTGATTTGAAGATGCTGAAGCCTGCCTTGAAGCTGCTGATATGATAACATCAATCTTAAGGATAATTATAGTTTGCTTAGTCAAGTCACTATATTATTATATGTTTAAATTTGAATTTAAACTTAATGTAAAGCTGTCAAGTATGTAACAGTTAGTTGGTTTAGAGATATTATTTAAATTTTGAATGTAAAGTTGTCTTTATATAATGATGTTTGTGGATCAATAGAAGATGAGAGAAGTCAGTTTCTTTTTCCTCTCTTTACTACAATGCAACACGTTTCTTTCTTCTCTTCTGCTCTGCTGCATGTTTTAACTTTCTGGTTTAATTTGGTTCTAAATTTGTCCTAAAACCTATCAGCATGTCTACGCTCTCTCTAGCATTAATCCAATCTGTTGATTTTGGTCTCGCAATGCTCTGGTCTCTTGGTACAATAACTCTTTTTATGAATGCTGACGAAAATGGAATGCCTTTTTTTTGACCTCAAAGTGAAAATATTTCATAAATTGATAATATCATTACATAGTAACTTTTGAAGATCAGTGGGTGGGTTGTTGATCTAATCAGTGGGTGGGTTGTTGATCATTACATAAATTTAAATTTTGAATGTAAAGTTGTCTTTATATAATGATGTTTGTGGATCAATAGAAGATGAGAGAAGTCAGTTTCTTTCTCCTCTCTCTAGTACAATGCAACACGTTTCTTTCTTCTCTTCTGCTCTGCTGCATGTTTTAACTTTTTGGTTTCATTTGGTTCTAAATTTGTCCTAAAACCTATCAGCACGCCTACACTCTCTCTGGCATTAATCCAATCTGTTGATTTTGGTCTCACAATGCTCTGGTCTCTTGGTACAATAACTCTTTTTATGAATGCTGACGAAAATGGAATGCTTTTTTTTTACCTCAAAGTGAAAATATTTCATAAATTGATAGTATCATTACATAGTAACTTTTGAAGATCAGTGGGTCGGTTGTTGATCTAATCTAGAGGACAAGAGTAAGTCTTAGATTGTTTCGCAACCCAATCCGCTGGTCCGTTAGCCAATCTAGAAATACAACATAAAGAGACAAAAGATAAATTGGCCATTATGGCCTTGATATCTAGAAAATGGAATGCCTTGAATAGTGGGAATGTGGGAATGCGCATTGTCTGCCTATCTATTGTGCAACAATCTCACATAAAGGGCATCAACCTTGTATTATGTGGATTAATATACAAAGTAGGAAAGACAAAAAACTATGGTAGAAAACTGAGATTTTAAAATTTGAGTGTATTTATTATCGGAATAATCTCATTATTAAGTCACCAACTTTGTTAATTTTATCATTTCGGGTCGTCAATTATCAATTTATCAAATTTCAGTCACCAACTTCAAAGAATAGGTCAATGCGAGTCTTCTAGTTAAACATCTTTTAACACACTTATGAGATTTGACGTACCGAAGTTGAGCCCCACTTGTATTTTCTTCTTGCTCTAAATTTCCAATTTCTTTAAATTCCTAGTTGTAGGAAACTAAATGCATGAATTTTCGTACAAAAATTAATGTAAAATATAAATAAATCAATGAGAGTCTCTTTCATAAGATAGGATCTTCAGGTTGAATTACCAGTTTCTTTAAAATCATTATTATTGCATTGTCTGAATGAAATTACAATGAAAATCTATATAAATTATTCTTATTTTCACAATACAAATATCATATGATAGAGAACAATTTAGGCTCCGTTTGGTAACGATTTTATTTTCTGTTTTTCGTTTATTTTTCACAAAAAAACAAAAAACATGTTTGATATTGATTTTATTTTATGTTTTTTTGTTGAAAAGTTAAAAGTGTTTTTCAAAAAAAAAAAAATGGAAAACAATAAAAACTAACTTTCCCATTTTGTTTTTCGCTTTCTTTTTTATACTTTCTGTCTATCATTTTATTTACCATATCTCTCTTTACCCATCCCCTCTCTATCCCTCTATATTTTTTCTGTCTCTACTCATTCTCTCCCTACCCTCGCTCTTTTTCTAACTCTAATATTCTCTCTCTACCCTCTTTCCCATTTTTCTATCTCTACCATTCTCTTTCTATCATCTCTCTGTCTCCTTTTTCTCTCTCTACTCATTCTATCTCTACCTTCTCTCTCCTTTTTTTCTTTGTACCATTCTCTCTACTGATTCTCCCTCAACCCACACACTCTCTCTCTCCTTTTTCTCACTCAACCATTCTCTCTACTCATTCTCTCTCTACCATCTCTCTCTCTAATTTTTCTCTCTCTATCATTCTCTCTCACTTTTCTTGCTTTACCATTCTCTCTACTCATTCTCTTTCTGCCCTCTCTCTCTCTCTCTCTCTCTTCTCTCTACCATTCTCTGTCTATCCACATTCTCTCTCCTTTTTTTGCTCTACCATTCTCTCTCTACCCTCTCTCTCTCTTTTTTTCTCTCTACTATTTGCTATACTCATTCTCTCTCTACCCAGACTCTCTCTCTTTTTTCTTGTTTTACCAGTCTCTCTACTCATTCTCTCCTTACCCTCTCTCTCATTTTTTTCTCTCTATCATTCTCTTTACTTATTCTTTCTCTATCCTTTCTCTCTCTTCTCTCTCGACTCATTCTCTCTCAACCCTCTCTCCCTCTCTCTCATTTTTCTCTCTCTACTATTCTGTTTACTCATTCTTTCTCTACCCTTTCTCTTTCTGCCATTCTCTCTACTCATTCTCTTTCTACTCTCTTTCTCTCTCTTTTTTTTCTCTGTACCATTCTCTCTACTCATTCTCTCCCTACCCTCTCTCTCTTTCCCATTTTTCTCTCTATATTCATACTCTTTTTACCATTTCTCTCACTATCCTTTTTCTATCTAATTTTTTATTCTTATAGACAAAAAACAAAAATTGATAGCAACAAACACACAAATTCAGCAAACAACAAAAATAGAAAAATAAAAAATAAAAAACTGGAACAAAAAATTGACAGCGTCTCCAAACGGACCCTTAGATTTACTGTTTCTTTGCTTGAGTGATCTTATCATTTTGTTTTTTCCTTACTTCTTGTAGAGCGAGAGGGGAGACATCAATATATACAGGGAATCCATAACTTCCATTCTTCTTAACTAGAAAAAGCCATGGGACGAGTTGTTTCATAATTGCATGTGTTAAGAGTTCATTGTGTTTTATGGCAGCATGAATTGATCAACTCTTTCTCTGCCCCTTATTATTTTTTATTTATGCTTGCACATGTGCTCCAAGCATGAATTGATTTTTTTTTATCAACATTAAATTATTCAATTTATACAATTATCTATTTTTTTTTATCTTTTTATATTTATAATCTTCAAAAATTGTATCCACCACATACATGTGTTATATATGTAGACATGTTATATATACATTATATTGTATGGTTTCCTAGGTTTATATTATATACATGCAATTACATATATATATATATACCTATTTGTAAGAACATGTTATAAACAATATAAATATATAAAATTTTGTGCAATATATTTATATACTTTTGATTCAAAATTAATTTACAAAAATATAAAGAATAACTAATAACATATTTTTCACTTATTCTAATATATGATAAAATAATAATTAGTGAAAAAATATATTTCTTAACAAGGCGTATTGACTTACGAGTGACCTATACCTAATCCCAATGCGACGTAATCCAATGTCAATCGGAAATCATTCGAATCAGAATCCGCCCGACTTGAACCGGCCGCATCAAGAGACTTGAAAGACCTTAGAGAACTCAGAAGGCCAAGTTTTGTATGAGGTTGACCACCTTTGGAGCTTCCTACTTTTTATTAGTTCCAATCACAAAAGGAGCATAACTATGAAGCGTACTCGCTGAAGCACCCGGTAAACGCATAAATTTTAACTACAAAACAAAAATGGTATTAAGATAGAAAAAAAGTTGATATTCGGGTAGTTTGTGTCCTGTATTTTATTTTGATTGAAATTAAAATTGTTATTTTTAAAATAAAAATTAATATTTTTGAAATATTTGTTATTTTTACATTTCAAAAAAATCAATTTTTCTTTCAAAAATAACAGTCATAGTTTCTTTTAAAATAAAATTTAAGACAATTCACTTAAAATATGTAACTATGCTTATTGAGATTTGACTCGTAAATACTCAAAAGTCAAATATATACAGTCGACACTTTTTTCCTTCTTTTTTTTTTTTTTTATAAAAAAAGTGCTAGCTCACATTACTGGAGAAATGCAACTTACAACTAATAAAATGTAATAATATTAATATTTTGTGTAAAAATTCTATTTTAAGAAAAAACTTTTCGAAGCTAAAAAATTTTATTTTTTTAGCGTATATTATATAGGATCTACATTTTTAAATTTTAAGATAACACTTACATAATTTTTATTTTACTTTTTCATATTTTTATAAATATAATTACACTAAGGGTGTGTTTGCTTTGTGTAAAAAATTTTTGCAGAAATTTTCTTTTTTTATTTTCTGGCGTTTGTTTTATGTAAAATAAGTAGTTAAAGAAAAATTTTTAAAAGATTTTGGAAAAATTTTAGAATTTTCAGGAAAGAATTAGTTAAATGGTGCTGCTGCTGTTGCCGTAGGGTTGTTTTTGAGAGTTGTGAAATGGCAGGTATTCTCTTCTTTCACCGCCTTTGCCTTTTCCTTGGAAATATTAATAATAGGTTCAACTTATTTTAGATTTTATTATCACGGAAAGAATTAGTTAATTTTTTTAATATTATTAAACCCAAAAAAAAAGTTGCACACCTAACCAAACATTTCATGATGCGGTTTTTAAAATATTTATCATCATTCTTCTTAAAAGTTACGTTTTCTCTTTTCTTAAAAACAAAAAAATTAGGGAAAAAAGAAAAAGAATTCAGGCAGGCCTAATGGGGGGCCATTAGAATAAAAAACATATTGCAGTTTTGGGCCAGGGAGTTGGAGGGTGTAAATAAACAGAGTCAAGTTAAGTTTTGTCCTGTTTAAATTTATTTTTTTTAACTAATAAGTTGAACCTATTTTTAATTGAGTCGAGGTTTGAGTTTTTTTATAAACGTATTTTTTGATTTTATAGTGTTAATAAAAATAATTTAAAATTGTGGAAATTATTTTTATAAATAAAATTAAATTATAAAAATATTTATTTTAATAAAATTAGCTAATAAAAAATAAAAACTTATTTTTAACCTATAATTATAAATATAACAGAATATCTTAATACACAAGATGTCCATATCTACAAGATTTATAAAGGATTAAATGTACGAAATTTTATCTTTATTCTCCTAATAAAGTTGTTTCATAATTTAAATAAGAATCTCAAATATATTCTAATAATATACTAAATAAAATTTGTAATAGATTTTAGATGAGTTTTCAATAATTTCTAAATGAACTGTTGACGATTTTTATAGAATTAAATCTATTCTTACTTAAATTTGATTTATTTATTAAACGAGTTTTGACATCAAATTGAGACAATCTTTCATCAAGTTGAGTCAGTGTACGATCGTTTTCCAGTCTCTACGAAAGAAAAGTTTTACTCGTTTGGGAACCAAGAATGAAGAGGGAGAAAGAATCGAGGGTAAAATTAATTTAAGTGTCGTTGTTTGGGAAGCTGTGGATCAAATAAAATCAAAATGGGGACCAATCCCCTCATATTTGGGGGAATTGGGCCGCGGAACACGCCACGACAGAAGGCCGGCCGTCCATTTTTTTTTTTTTTATATTTAAATTACATCTTTATCTTTATTTTTTTATTTTCAATTTTATTATTTAAAGATAAATTTAATATTATAATACATACAATTTTTTCGATCTTATATTCTATATATTTTTAAACAAAATATTTTAAATTTTTTTCTTCATATTATACTCTATTAAATATAAAAAACTATACAACATATTCTTTTATTTCAATATTTATTCATCTCAAATTTCCTCTTAGCCTTTTTTTTTTCAAATAAGGGATTAATTTCCCGCTCGCGCTCGCATCCCTAGGCAAAGTTAATAGGCACTATAAAAGCCAAAAATGGCTCCACAAAACACAGAGAGCCGCTGCTGCTGCTGTTGCCGTAGGGTTGTTTTTGAGAGTTGTGAAATGGCAGGTATTCTCTTCTTTCACTGCCTTTTCCTTCGTTTATTATTTACTCTTCATTATTTATTTCCCTAATGCTAAGCCAAGAGCATTTCCGATTTCTTACTTATTTTCTTTGTGATTTCGAGTTTACCTTTAAAAATCTAAAAAGTCTCAGATATTATTATTTTTTGGGTAGCAAAACCCTAATGTAATCTCTCAGTATATATATATATATATATAGTCTTTAGGACTGCTAAATGGAGAGTTGGAGGATAGGAGATGAATATTTCAAACCCCTCCGTTAGAGATTGGGCTTCAACTACTTCAATTATTATTGAGTTCTCTTAAATATATTTTTTCTTATTTGGGAGTTGATGTGTTTTTTGATTCGATTGGTCGAATAAAATGCTTAAAAGGATTGCTAGACTTCCACCCTTTTTCCTTTGCTGTAAACAAGATTTTGGAGCTGTGTTTGTTTTTAGCGGAAAAAGGGGATTAATGCGGTGTACAATTCTCTTGTCAGTTGAAATTGTTGGAAGATAAAGTCGTGAGAAGGATAAAATGAATGGTTTATAAAGTTGGGTAAGTTTTTTTTTAGTTAACAAAATTGAGATAAATTGGTTAAGGTGACTTAAATTATTTTAACAAGACTATACACTCATTAACTAAAATTGAATTTAACATTTAAGCAAATTTGATTCAACACTCTCCCACCCGTTTAAATCCACTTCATAACGAGCTCATCAACTAAAAATGAATTTAAAATTTAAATAAATTTGATCTAATACTCTTCTACCCATTTACACCTACACTACGAAAAAATTTACAACAGAAATGAACAGAGTGAAACTACATGACAATATGTGAGGAATGATAGCTATTGCTACTTTTTCAAGGAGTAAGTTGATAGGTAAAATAATGATCAAAAATACAATATTTCCTTCTTTTTGCCCCAACTTTATTTTCTTGGTCTTAAGAAAAAAAGAAAACATGGTGGTGTCCTATACTTTCATCAAAAACTATTGCGACTCTATTCTCAAAGTTACTAACTCCAAGTAGTGAGAGCGGTAAGTTTAGTTTCACAACTTGATTTTAGCAAGATTTGAATCAGTAATTTTTTTAGACATATCCAAATCCCTTTTGCCAATCTATTTTCTCGTTTTCGCATATATTCTCTAAATTCAAATGTTCTGTGGTGTCTTCATTGCCGGTTGTTTAACTTCTAACTTGTAGTTAGTTTAGTTTCACTCTTTATCAGATACCTCCAAATATGGAAATTCCAAAAAAATTCGAAGAAAACATTAGAAACTCTTTCTCTCTCTCTCTCTCTGTCTCTCCCCAAATCAGGATATAGTAACAGATTTCATTCGCATATGAATTCTCGGTGAGTGACCTGTGTTTAGAAAGTAATTTTTGACTGATAATATGGCTAAAATAGAAGGTTGCCTTTTTTTTCTGATGACCAACGACAGAAGCCACTAAATTGAGCTTGAAGCTGTTGGTTGACAAGAAAGTAAACAAAGTTTTGTTTGCTGAAGCAGGAAAAGATTTTGTGGATTTCCTCTTCAACCTTCTTTCTCTACCTGTGGGCACTGTTATCAGGCTCCTCACGAATTCTTGTATGGTGGGGTGCATTGGAAATCTTTATGATAGCCTTGAAGGTCTCAATGACACTTACATGCAACCGAATCAAAGCAAGGCTGTTCTTCTGAAGCCTGCCGTGGCATGCCCTGTAACAAACGTGCATCTTGTGTTTCCTGACACTAATCCACATCCCAAGCAGACAAAAATGTACCTGTGTCCTGGCAGTTTTTGCTGCGTGACAGACAATTATGGCACCAATTGCAGTCGGTGCTCAAAGCAAATGACTAAAGAAGTGTCGTTTGTCAGCAAGAGCAACTACCGTGCTGATACTGCTAGCGAAGGAGGCTATGTGAAGGGCCTCCTCACCTACATGGTGACGGATGATTTGTCAGTTTCACCTATGTCAATGATATCTGGTGTTGCTCTTCTAAACAAATTCAATGTTAAGGACTTTGGCGCCCTTGAGGAAAAGGTGGTTGAATTTGGTATCAATGAGGTAATGTTTCTTTAGACAAAAGCTGAAACCTTTAGTATGTTTCTTAATAGAAGCAGGGACTGCAATCAATATTTGGTTATGTAGATTGATTGATGCAAAATATAATTTTTGGCCTCTCTGAGTTCACTTGTTCCTTTTTAGGGTGTGGAATTGCTGAAAGCCTCTCTTACTTCAAAGGCGGCTCTCACAAATGTGTTCTTAGTCGAGAAAGAGATCAAGGTTGACAAAGAATTGAATGGGAATTGATAAGTGGATGCGGCAGTGCGGTCCTTAGCCCTTCGGCTAGTCTGGGAAGAAAGTTTAGTACTTTCGATTCTTCCATGAACTCAACAATGTGGGAGCCTATGCCTGCCCTTTTTTATATTTGTTGTTACATCGAAAAGGAATATTAGCTAACGATTTTCAAGTGCAAATTAAGAAGGAAAAAAATGGAGGCGACCTAGTTTATCTTGCCTGTTTTTTATATCATGTATTTTAAAAGAATAAAAAACATGTGGGTCTATGTCGTGACATCACATCGTCCTTTCTCTTGTCCATCCCATCTCGTTACTACCTCGTCCATCCCAGCCCGTTGTGAGTTCTTTCTTTTACTTTTGGGTGACTCAAATTATGCAATTTGAGAGTTGATGGGCTAATCTAACAAAACAGGTCATGAGTAACATCTTTTGTACTGTTGTGCAAGAAGGCGTTGTTGGAAAGAGGCAAAAGAAAGTCTAGTGGTGCCGGAAAAATCATAATTATCGCTTCTGTTTCCTGAAATACTGGAAAGAAATTCCTTGGGTAAGCACACGGCAAAGAGGGAGATGTGACCAACCTCATCGTGGAGAAGAAAGGGATCTAACCTTGTTAACCAACGTAGGTCATCTGGACAGCTGATGGTGGCTTCACAAAGGCATTACTTTACTACACAAATTAAAAATCAAAATCCGGCGTAAATGCAAGTTAACAGAGTTCCAGGCCCCAAAACAATTAAGAACTATAACTGGAACGGTCGTGGGTAAGGAAAATAATGATGAAAAGTGAATGATTGGCCAAATAAAAAACAGTGATGATAGTACAAGAGGGCAACATGTATCAATTTATTTCAGAACAAAAGGGTGTTTGGTGCATGAAATTAAGAATCGGATTGGACTGGCCGGTTTAATCGAAAAAATTGGGAATTGGTTTTAAGTTCGGTCCGGTTCAAGTTTAAAAATGAAATTCGGACCGAACCGAAAAAAACCGGTCAAAAACTAGAAAAATCTGTCAAAAATCAGGAAAATCGGGACCGGTTGAGCCAGTTCAATTTAAACCAAAAAATTTTAAATTATAATTTAACACAAAGTTTTATCTAAATTATAATTAAAACTCTAATTTTAACTAAAAATTCTAATTTAGTCCTCAATTGATTAAAATTTTGAATTTAATCTTTAAATTTTAAAATTAATATTTAATCACTATTTATAAATATTATTTTTTGAATTAATTTTTATAAATTATATTTTGTTAAATATACTAATTGTAATATCTTTAATGTATGTAAATATTAATATAATTCTTAAAATACACTTTATTTTAAATATTTATTATCATTCCTATATAATATAACATTTTATATAATTATATAAATTATATAAAAATTTAATTTTTATATATTTAATATTAATTACTGGTTTTACCGGTTTAACCGCGATATTACCGGTTGAACCTTGAACCTCTCAGCTTTTCGATTCAATGATCGGTTCAGTTCTGAAAACCTTGATTTGGTGTTAATTTTACTGTTGTTGATTATTAATTATTGATTATTATTATTTATTATTGTTGTTGATGAATATAATGAAATTATTGTATTTAGTTAAATTAATACTGATTATTATTTATTAAATAATAAAATAATTATTTTAGATATTTCATTTTATTTTATTATAATAAGTAATCTTTTTGTTTTAAGTTAATCTAAATTAATTTTAAAAAACAGATCTTATGTATTTATAGATAAAAATTTATTAAATATGTAACTTGAATATTAACTATAATTTATAATAAATTATTATTTTTAAAATATTATTTTACTATACAAATTACTGTACTTTAAAAATATTATTATTTTTATTATATAAGTTATTATTTACATAACAAACAAAAAGAGAAAAGACATATTTATGCAAATAATATTATTTCCCTGAGAGATCGATTGAGCAAAACAAAAAATGCCATCTAGTTTCTTTAGCAGTTTAAATATAAAATAATGTTATTTTACTATTCATTTACCGTTACCGAAGAGAGAGCGAAGGAAAATACTTTTTTGGCTTTAAAAATTCCTACCGTAGCCCCCTCCTTTGCAGCGGCACGGCCCTTTTCAGCGAAGGACAGTTTTGTAATTTTGTATTCACTAACTGATGAAATAAAAAATAACTTTATTATATTTGCTGTAATTTATAGAATATATCGACAACATCAACACTTAGAAAAAATTAACCAAATCACTATTTTATGTTGCTCTTTGATTTTCAACATCAATAAAAGTACCAATCAACAAAGCTAAACACCTCCTAAAACTACTGACCCATACGAGCTCATATAGCCATGAAAGCATCATTGGCACTTTTAGTGGCGCAACTTCCTAGAGAAATATTAGGAGACAAACCTCTATTTTCTTAAAAAAAAAAAAAAATATATATATATATATATATATATATAATTATATTTAAATAATAATATAATTTTATTGAACAGTTTATTATAATTTTGTATATAATTTTATTTATTTATTTTTTTTCATAAATTTAATTTTTTATTAATTCATATTACTTTCTTATTATTTTAAAACAAATGATTTTCTCTGGGGATTTTCAATAACACCACAACGCTATGGACATTAACAATGGCAGCCTTTGGCCCTTCAGATCCCATATTCGCTTCCCTCCGGCACTGATACAAATTCAATCTTTAATGAAGAGTTCTAATTGAAGCCAACGTATGCGGCTAACCCCATCATTTAGTTAAGAGCTCCATTTGAAGTGCTTCATATTCTAAATAAAGACTTCTAATCCGTCTTTTCCCCTTCCCCAGAGTATTCCATGTTTCAAGAGTAGTCCATGTTTCTCAGATAAATTAAATACATAGAATATGCTTCAAATAAATATTGGTATACTGAATTTTAATATTTTAATTGATATTTTGAATGTGACTAAAATTGATAAATTTAAAATAAAATTAATAATTTTTAAAATAAAAAATAAAAAATATTATTTTTTTATTATAAAAATTATTAATTTCACTTCAAAATTATCAATCTTACTTTTAATCAAATACTAATAATAATACTAAATTTCTGTATTAGTACTTATATCTTCATGTAGGAAATCTCGTACTCGGTGCTATTATTGTTTTACGTCAAGAAAAAAGAAAAGGCAGGAACGTTGATTAAATGGCCTTTTGGCGGAACTTGATGGCAAGACGGTGCTTCAACTTCTACTTCTGGGCAAATCCCCTTCATTAAAATAACTGTCCTTCTTGGTGTCGTTTCAAGTTTCAACTTCTTGCTGGTCAAATGCGTGATAATTTTAGTCCTTTTTTCATTTTGACAATATTCTGGGTGTTTCTTTCGGAACATTAACCCTCGGGGTATTTAATTCGCAATCAGTCCCAGATTGGTGTATTGATCTCTATAAAAACCGAAAATGGCCTAACACGTAAGAATTATACGTATGAATTATACTCATTAAAAAAAGTAAGAATACAACAAATCTTAAAAAAAAAAAACGTAAGACAAATGACTGCACTACATTATGCCCTAACACTGAAGTTCCGAAACTTTAATTTTTAATGACAGAAATTCAATGGCAACCTAAACAGATAAACAGATGGTGGACATTTGTTGTAATACAAATTCCTTATGACACCGTGAAACACACAGAATGCTTTTGGGGTTTGTAGAAAGGCAGAATCTTTTTAGCCAACATAGCTTATTAACATGGCAGGTACTGTATACTCTAACGTCAGCCTGTTTTCGTTGTATTTATGATTTACATTATAGTTATGCAAAACCACACACATATATAACCAAATTGCATTTTCTGTATTTCCGACCGTCTTTATTCTTGTTTCTCTGTTTATGTATTTTGGAGAGTGGCAAAATCCCATTTTTTCGATTTGTGAACTATGTTTGCGTCGAAGCAAGAACATTATATATAATTTTTTGACTTGTCAAACTAAGATTTTGTGTTTGGACTAAGCTCAATAGTGATGAATAACAGATTATTTTGATTGATACTCCTCGTCCTCTGATCAACAAGTCAAAGCAAAGAAGTACACTCTTGATTCTTGTCTCTCTTCCTCTTGCCTATCAACGTCTTCTGTCCATGCTCTATTTATAACAAATGAGCATACAAAGAAAAAGTCTTCAAAAGGATTTGGCCAAATCAACTTTATCCACGCGCATGAGATTGCATAAGATTGTGTATTAAATAATCTTACCCCACACGCACACGGAAACCACTCCAAGCCAAAAAAGTTCTCTTCAATGGCATGCTTTGGGTTGAGACAGCTGATACCTCAGATGTTCAGCAAACAATGTGGCCTCGAGCGGCAGCAGCTGCAGGTAAGTCTGAAATTGGAAAACAGATCTCAGTTAGCTTTGACATTTAAAAGTAAAAGGTCAGCTGTATTGAATATTCTTCATTTCCTTTGTCCTTTTTTTCTTAAACCAACAATGAACTTGCATGCAACACACTTTTAAGTTTCTATTATAGGTGCCTTTGTTGATATGGAAGTATACTTGGTTAAGATGAAATATTCATATGATTTAAGTAGACTTAGTTAATTTGCTGGACTAGACAAGTGCAATGGACTACAATTATTACTGACAGCATATGTGGGGGGCAGGGGAGATGGAAGGGGAGGAAAGAAAGAGATTGTCCTGCTGCATGAAAATTTTAGTTAGTAGCACACAAATCGTCACAAGTCATGGAGTTTTATTCACTCTTAAACACAATGTTTCTTCTTCCTGTTTTTCCCCGCAGAGCGCCTGTGGAGCAGGAGAGAGGCCATATCTTCAGGAAATATCAATGCAACTGCATTACCCCGCTTCCACTATTTCAGATGCCTGCTGAATAGTCGTGGAGTTCAAGCCGCTCCAGTCACCAACAAGTATGCCCGACAACCTCCAATTGGTCCAGGGTCATGCTATGTGCAATGATTCTTCTGTTATGTCCTAAAAATTTTACACATCTGAACCTGCTGTTCAATTTTTATGCATGACAAATGTAACAACGCAGAATAACAGAATATTTGGCTGCTTTGTATCTGTTGGCTGTATCTTGTATAAACGAATAACATTTGCTGTCAGTTCGATGAAACTTATCACGACAACGACTGGTTGCGTGGAAATTAGCTTTATTGGCTGGGCAATTGTTGTTGTTAATGAGATCATACAGCGAGGGTTCTGTGTAATTTGCTGAGATAGTATTCCCATTGGCTTCGCGGTTGTCGTTGTTGCTGTCATCGTCCTTATTGGTCTTATCTCCCTCTTAGCCTACATCAATCTTACTTGGTGAAATTTTGCCACATCTATGAAAACTCTTTTATCCGAAGAAGTTTCGGCACTAAAAATTTAGGTGAGATTTAACTTCTGGTCCATGCATTTTGCTTCTCGTTATTTTCTAGGAAAACCATCACGTTGGATCAAAAGTAATTTGAATTTTTGGATAACTTGCCAATTAAAACTAATTGAAGAAAAACTGGCAAGGATTCCTAGAAATGATGGCAACCATAGCTGAGCACTCGGTTATTCAATTTGTTGGTAATTCTTAGGATGAATTCGTATACCCATTGGCTTCTTTCTTGCTTTTTGCTTCCATAGACTAACACTACGTGGGATAAATTGAAATCTTTATTTGACGGGTCCTGACCATTTAAGATTGGATTGAGCTGACTTTTGTTTAAATTTCAATTTCTACACCCCTCCATGGCTACTGTTACTCTATCAGGAGAACAGTCGAGTAACTCTAGCATAAGAAGACTTCACTATGTAAGAATTTCCAACTCTTGAATCATTTCAAAGACTCTTGGGACTCTCCCTGACGCGTGCCAGAAGTCCAAATGTAGTCTTACCCTGTTGATAACAGCTTGAGAACAGTACAAACTAGAAAAAGCCATGGAACAAGTGCTTTGCTCGTACAAATTAGTCTGTTCGGATTGTAAGTTTTTGGTGAGAAAATAAAATAATAAAAAATAATAAAAAAATAAAATTTTATATTTAAATTATATAAGAAAATGTTGAGAAATAAAAATTTATGAATAAAATTACTAAAATATCCCGACAATCATTAAATAATAAGTTAAATAGAGTTAAAAAAATAAAACTATTTCAGTTACTATATTTCCTTTTTTTTTTTTTTGTCAATTGGATTTCATAATTTGTTTTTCAGTCAGCTTTTCAAAGTCATTTTCTCACGGTTTCCCAAACAATGGATTTTGGCTTGATTTTTGTGTTTTCTTCCGTTTTCATTTCTCAAACACAAACCAAACAGCGAGTTAAGGGTTCAATGTGTTTCATGACAGCATGAATTGATCAACGCCTCTCTGCCCCTTATTATCCATTTATACTTGCACATGTGCTCCAAGGATGAATTAACTATTTTTTATTAACATTAAATTATTCTATTCATAGAATTATCTATTTTTATCTTTTTGTGTTTATAATCTTTAAAAATTTCATCCACATATACATATATATACTATATACATAAATGTATATACTATACATATACTTACATACATATGCAAATATTTGTAAAAATATGTTATAAACAATATAAATATATAAAATTCATTGTAATATACTTGCATACTTTTAATACAAATTAATTTACAAAAAAATAAAAAAATAAATAGTAACAAATTTTTTACTCATTCTTTTTTTTTTTTTTGGTACAATACTTATTCAACTACATGATAAAAAAAATTAATGAAAAAATATGTTTTCTTCAGAATTAGCATATTGACTTGCGAGTGGGGAAAGAGGGAAAGAAAGTTGAGAGAAAATAAAATTGTTTGAAATAGTGAAAAAAGTTGAGAGAAAAAAAGTATGATGAAAGAAATAATAAATAGTAATTTGTGAGTGAAAAAATGATGAAGAAAATAAATTATTTGGATAAGTGTACAAAATTAAAAAAAAACATAAAAAAATAAATTGTAATAATTGTAGTTTTCTTTTCTTCCTCCTTTTTTCCTTGCAAAGCAAACAAGCGAAGAATAACTTTGCTTTTGAAAAGATGTTCCTTACTTCTTAAGAGTTGCTTTCTCACGGCATCCTTGCTTTCTAGGGAAAAAAAAAAAAAAAAAAAAGAAGAAGAAGCGTGAACTCGCTGTTTAGGATAGTTGATTCATTTACTATAAAGATAGGAAATTTCTTGCACCACTCGCATGCCAGGTGAAGTTATTAGGCACAACAAAAACCAAAACTCGCTCCACAACACACAGAGAGAGCCGCTGTTGCCAGTTATTGTTGTGTGTGTGTGTGTTTTTTTTTTTTTTTTATTAGAGGGGAGGAAATGGCAGGTAATCTCTTCTTTCACCACCTTCTCCTTCGTTTATTATTTACTCTTCATTATTTATCTCGCTAGGCCAAAAACTATCCCAAATTCTTATGTATTTTCTTTGTGACATTGAGTTTAGCTTCGAAAGAAAAATCTCGGATATATTTATTTGTAGGTAGTCAATCACTAATGAAATCTCTCTCTGTTTTTTTTTTTTTTTAATATATAAATCTAGCACCAACTTTAATTAAAGTAATAAATCTAATACTAATTTTAAAAGATAATAAATATAGCACCAACTTTACATATGGTAACAAATCTAGTACATAATAATTTTATATGAATAAAATCTGTCAGTTTCAACGACAGATTTATAAAAATATGTCTGTTTCGATAATATAATAATTATATAAGTTAGTGTCATATCATCGAAACAAATAAATTCTGTACAAAAAATTTTACAATATGTTAAATTTGTTATCATATACAAAGTTAGATGTTAAATTTGTTACTTTTTAAAATTAGTGTTGGATTTGTTATTTTAATTAAAGTTTGTATTGTATATTAATCCTTTTTTTTTAAGGATCCTTTGTCTTGTTTGGGAGTTGAAGTCTTATTTGGTTCGGTTGGTTGAATGAAATGTATAAAAGGATTGCTTGACTGCAACCCTTTAAGCTCAAAAATATGAATATAGTTTTAAAGCTCTCTTGGATTTCAATGAACTGAAGAACCCCCGTATGTTGATTTGCTATTTGAAAGAACGAAATCTGTGAAATTTCTCTCTCTCTCTCTCTTTCTCTGTCTCACTCCAAATCAAGACATAGTAATAGATTTCATTTGCATACGAATTCTCAGTAAGTGACCTGTGTTTAAAAAGTAATTTTTGATTGATAGTATGGCTAAAATAGAAGGTTGCTTTTTTTTTTTTTTTTTTTTCTGATGACCAATGACAGAAGCCACTAAATTGAGCTTGAAGCTGTTGGTTGACAAGAAAGGAAACAGAGTCCTATTTGCTGAAGCTGGAAAAGATTTTGTGGATTTCCTGTTCAGCCTTCTTTCTCTTCCTGTGAGCACTGTTATCAGGCTTCTCACGAGTTCATCAATGGTGGGGTGCATTGGAAATATTTACAGTAGCCTTGAAGATTTGAGTGAAACATACATGCAACCGAATCAAGATAAGGACGTTCTCCTGAAGCCTACCGCGGCAAGCACTGCCACGAATGTGCCTCTCTTGCTTCCTGAAACTAAGCCTCGACCCCAGCAGACACGGATGTACAGCTGTCCCTACAATTATTGCTCCGTGACAGATAGTTATGGCACCACTTGCAGTCAATGCTCGAGGCAAATGACTAGAGAAGTGAGGTTCGTCAGTGAGGGCAATTCCCGTGCTAATAATGATGATTATGTGAAGGGGCCGGTCACCTACATGGTGACGGATGATTTGTCAGTTTCACCTCTGTCAATGATATCTGGTGTTGCTCTTCTAAATAAATTCAATCTCAAGGACTTTGGTGCCCTTGAGGAAAAGGCTGTTGAATTTGGTGTCAATGAGGTAATGATTTTCACTCTAATTAAAGTATCCTCGTTAACTTAAATAGCACAAAACATAAAGTATGGATAAAGTCGAAACCTTTGTTGTGTTGCATGCCAATAGAAACAGCTAGGTACTGTTGCAATGAATATTTGGTTATGTGGATTGATGATGCAACATAATATTTAGCCTTTCTGATTTCACTTGTTCCTTTTTAGGGTGTGGAATTGTTGAAAGCCTCTCTGAACTCAAAGGAAGTTCTTACAAATATCTTCCTAGTCAAGATGGAGGTCAACGTTGATGGGGGAATTTAATGGCATTTAAGTGGATATATGCCGCCTGCGTGGTCTGGTCTTTGCTCCTTAGCTTATCTCGAAAAAAAGATTTGGAGTGCACGTGTTGAACTTGGTGGTGCTGCTATTTTGCTAAGGTGTTTGTTTTGTTCGAGTTGCATTCCAGCATTCAAAAATCAATTAAAATGGGTATAATTGCTGATTTGAATATGCTAGAGCCTGCCTTGAAGCTGCTGATATGATAACATCAGTCTTAAGGATAATTATAGCTTGCTTAGTCAAGTCACTATATTATTATGTGTTTAAATTTGACTTTAAACTCAATGTAAAAGCTATCAAGTACGTAACAGCTAGTTGGTTTGGAGTCCTTATTTGAATTTTAAATATAAAATTGTCTCTATATAATGATGTTTGTGGATCAATAGAAGATGAGAGAAGTCAGTTTCTTTCTCCTCTCCTGCTACTATGCAACACGTTTCTTTCCTCTCTTCCTCTCTACTGCATTTTTTAATTGTCAAGTTTAATTTGGTTCTAAATCTGTCCTAAAACCTATTAGTGGTATCAGAGCAGTGTTGCATCGTTGTGACCTGTGTTTCATAATAAAGAGAAGAAAGCGATTTAAACACTTGAGTGAGGAGTGTAAAACCAAAGAGTGTTTTCCACCAAACCAAAGAAAAACCAAAAGATGATCCCTGCATTTTCTAGGTTCTGTTTCTAGATATTGCAGTTTTCAAATACTTTTTTGTGAGTGGAAATCAGAAAATCTCCCCACCAAAGCAAGAGTTTCTTTGAGTGGAAAAACCAGAAAGTTTTCCACCAAACCGAAAGTCAAAACCTTGGAGATTTTTCATAAAGAAAATCAGATTGGAGACTGGTTTCTAAAACCAGAGAAGAATTCAGCTCAGTACCTGTCTTTTTTCATCAAATTAGATGACCTCCATAGCTTCAGGAGGAGAAATAAAGAAGCACAAAAGCCTTTGGAGACTAGTTTCTAAACCAGCAACATTGAAAGCTCTATGTGAGCTACAAATATTTTGAAGTTTGGTTTTAAAAACTAGCAAAATTGAAGGGTCTATAGGAGCCAAATACATTTGGAGACTGGTTTCCAAAAAGCAGAAAATTTGAAGACTGATCTCAAATCACAAAATTTGAAGGCTGAAAATCAGTCAAACATCTTTGAAGACTGGTTTCAAATCACAAAATTTGAGGCATGTAAAATAGCAGCCCCAAGGAGAAGTGTTGAACTTGGTGGTGCTACCATTTTGATGCTAAGGTGTTTGTTTTGTTCAAGTTGCATTCCAGCATTCGAAAATCAGTTAAAATGGGTATAATTGTTGATTTGAAGATGCTGAAGCCTGCCTTGAAGCTGCTGATATGATAACATCAATCTTAAGGATAATTATAGTTTGCTTAGTCAAGTCATTATATTATTATGTGTTTAAATTTGAATTTAAACTTAATGTAAAGCTGTCAAGTATGTAACAGTTAGTTGGTTTAGAGACATTATTTAAATTTTGAATGTAAAGTTGTCTTTATATAATGATGTTTGTGGATCAATAGAAGATGAGAGAAGTCAGTTTCTTTTTCCTCTCTCTACTACAATGCAACACGTTTCTTTCTTCTCTTCTGCTCTGCTGCATGTTTTAACTTTCTGGTTTAATTTGGTTCTAAATTTGTCCTAAAACCTATCAGCATGCCTACGCTCTCTCTAGCATTAATCCAATCTGTTGATTTTGGTCTCACAATGCTCTGGTCTCTTGGTACAATAACTCTTTTTATGAATGCTGACGAAAATGGAATGCCTTTTTTTTGACCTCAAAGTGAAAATATTTCATAAATTGATAATATCATTATATAGTAACTTTTGAAGATCAGTGGGTGGGTTGTTGATCTAATCAGTGGGTGGGTTGTTGATCATTACATAAATTTAAATTTTGAATGTAAAGTTGTCTTTATATAATGATGTTTGTGGATCAATAGAAGATGAGAGAAGTAAGTTTCTTTCTCCTCTCTCTAGTACAATGCAACACGTTTCTTTCTTCTCTTCTGCTCTGCTGCATGTTTTAACTTTTTGGTTTAATTTGGTTCTAAATTTGTCCTAAAACCTATCAGCACGCCTACACTCTCTCTGGCATTAATCCAATCTGTTGATTTTGGTCTCACAATGCTCTGGTCTCTTGGTACAATAACTCTTTTTACGAATGCTGACGAAAATGGAATGCTTTTTTTTTTACCTCAAAGTGAAAATATTTCATAAATTGATAGTATCATTACATAGTAACTTTTGAAGATCAGTGGGTGGGTTGTTGATCTAATCTAGAGGACAAGAGTAAGTCTTAGATTGTTTCGCAACCCAATCCGCTGGTCCGTTAGCCAATCTAGAAATACAACATAAAGAGACAAAAGATAAATTGGCCATTATGGCCTTGATATCTAGAAAATGGAATGCCTTGAATAGTGGGAATGTGGGAATGCGCATTGTCTGCCTATCCATTGTGCAACAATCTCACATAAAGGGCATTAACCTTGTATTATGTGGATTAATATACAAAGTAGGAAAGACAAAAAACTATGGTAGAAAACTGAGATTTTAAAATTTTGAGTGTATTTATTATTGGAATAATCTCATTATTAAGTCACAAACTTTGTTAATTTTATCATTTCGGGTCGTCAATTATCAATTTATCAAATTTCAGTCACCAACTTCAAAGAATAGGTTAATGCGAGTCTTCTAGTTAAACATCTTTTAACACACTTATGAGACTTGACGTACCGAAGTTGAGCCCCACTTGTATTTTCTTCTTGCTCTAAATTTCCAATTTCTTTAAATTCCTAGTTGTAGGAAACTAAATGCATGAATTTTCGTACAAAAATTAATGTAAAATATAAATAAATCAATGAGAGTCTCTTTCATAAGATAGGATCTTCAGGTTGAATTACCAGTTTTTTTAAAATCATTATTATTGCATTGTCTGAATGAAATTACAATGAAAATCTATATAAATTATTCTTATTTTCACAATAATTTGTATCATATGATAGAGAACAATTTAGGCTCCGTTTGGTAACGATTTTGTTTTCTGTTTTTCGTTTATTTTTCACAAAAAAATAGAAAACATGTTTGATATTGATTTTATTTTATGTTTTTTGTTGAAAAGTTAAAAGTGTTTTTCAAAAAAAAAAAAAAGGAAAACAATAAAAACTAACTTTCCCATTTTGTTTTTCGCTTTCTTTTTTATACTTTCTGTCACAACATTTTTTCTCTCTATTATACTTCTTTGCCATATCTCTCTTTACCCATCCCCTCTCTATCCCTCTATATTTTTTCTCTCTCTACTCATTCTCTCTCTACCCTCGCTCTTTTTCTAACTCTAATATTCTCTCTCTACCCTCTCTCCCATTTTTCTATCTCTACCATTCTCTTTCTATCATCTCTCTGTCTCCTTTTTCTCTCTCTACTCATTCTATCTCTACCTTCTCTCTCCTTTTTTTCTTTGTACCATTCTCTCTACTGATTCTCCCTCAACCCACACTCTCTCTCTCTCCTTTTTCTCACTCAACCATTCTCTCTACTCATTCTCTCTCTACCATCTCTCTCTCTAATTTTTCTCTCTCTATCATTCTCTCTCACTTTTCTTGCTTTACCATTCTCTCTACTCATTCTCTTTTTGCCCTTTCTCTCTCTCTCTCTCTCTTCTCTCTACCATTCTCTGTCTATCCACATTCTCTCTCCTTTTTTTTGCTCTACCATTTTCTCTCTACCCTCTCTCTCTCTTTTTTTCTCTCTACTATTTGCTCTACTCATTCTCTCTCTACCCAGACTCTCTCTCTTTTTTCTTGTTTTACCAGTCTCTCTACTCATTCTCTCCTTACCCTCTCTCTCATTTTTTTCTCTCTATCATTCTCTTTACTTATTCTTTCTCTATCCTTAATCTCTCTTCTCTCTCGACTCATTCTCTCTCAACCCTCTCTCCCTCTCTCTCATTTTTCTCTCTCTACTATTCTGTTTACTCATTCTTTCTCTACCCTTTCTCTTTCTGCCATTCTCTCTACTCATTCTCTTTCTACTCTCTTTCTCTCTCCTTTTTTTCTCTGTACCATTCTCTCTACTCATTCTCTCTCTACCCTCTCTCTCTTTCCCATTTTTCTCTCTATATTCATACTCTTTTTACCATTTCTCTCACTATCCTTTTTCTATCTAATTTTTTATTCTTATAGACAAAAAACAAAAATTGATAGCAACAAACACACAAATTCAGCAAACAACAAAAATAGAAAAACAAAAAATAAAAAACTGGAACAAAAAATTGACAGCGTCTCCAAACGGACCCTTAGATTTACTGTTTCTTTGCTTGAGTGATCTTATCATTTTGTTTTTTCCTTACTTCTTGTAGAGCGAGAGGGGAGACATCAATATATACAGGGAATCCATAACTTCCATTCTTCTTAACTAGAAAAAGCCATGGAACGAGTTGTTTCATAATTGCATGTGTTAAGAGTTCATTGTGTTTTATGGCAGCATGAATTGATCAACTCTTTCTCTGCCCCTTATTATTTTTTATTTATGCTTGCACATGTGCTCCAAGCATGAATTGATTTTTTTTTATCAACATTAAATTATTCAATTTATACAATTATCTATTTTTTTTTATCTTTTTATATTTATAATCTTCAAAAATTGTATCCACCACATACATGTGTTATATATGTAGACATGTTATATATACATTATATTGTATGGTTTCCTAGGTTTATATTATATACATGCAATTACATATATATATATATATATACCTATTTGTAAGAACATGTTATAAACAATATAAATATATAAAATTTTGTGCAATATATTTATATACTTTTGATTCAAAATTAATTTACAAAAATATAAAGAATAACTAATAACATATTTTTCACTTATTCTAATATATGATAAAATAATAATTAGTGAAAAAATATATTTCTTAACAAGGCGTATTGACTTACGAGTGACCTATACCTAATCCCAATGCGACGTAATCCAATGTCAATCGGAAATCATTCGAATCAGAATCCGCCCGACTTGAACCGGCCGCATCAAGAGACTTGAAAGACCTTAGAGAACTCAGAAGGCCAAGTTTTGTATGAGGTTGACCACCTTTGGAGCTTCCTACTTTTTATTAGTTCCAATCACAAAAGGAGCATAACTATGAAGCGTACTCGCTGAAGCACCCGGTAAACGCATAAATTTTAACTACAAAACAAAAATGGTATTAAGATAGAAAAAAAGTTGATATTTGGGTCGTTTGTGTCCTGTATTTTATTTTGATTGAAATTAAAATTGTTATTTTTAAAATAAAAATTAATATTTTTGAAATATTTGTTATTTTTACATTTCAAAAAAATCAAATTTTCTTTCAAAAATAACAGTCACAGTTTCTTTTAAAATAAAATTTAAGACAATTCACTTAAAATATGTAACTATGCTCATTGAGATTTGACTCGTAAATACTCAAAAGTCAAATATATACAGTCGACACTTTTTTCCTTCTTTTTTTTTTTTTTATAAAAAAAGTGCTAACTCACATTACTGGAGAAATGCAACTTACAACTAATAAAATGTAATAATATTAATATTTTGTGTAAAAATTCTATTTTAAGAAAAAACTTTTCGAAGCTAAAAAATTTTATTTTTTTAGCGTATATTATATAGGATCTACATTTTTAAATTTTAAGATAACACTTACATAATTTTTATTTTACTTTTTCATATTTTTATAAATATAATTACACTAAGGGTGTGTTTGCTTTGTGTAAAAAATTTTTGCAGAAATTTTCTTTTTTTATTTTCTGACGTTTGTTTTATGTAAAATAAGTAGTTAAAGAAAAAATTTTAAAAGATTTTGGAAAAATTTTAGAATTTTCAGGAAAAATAACTTACGCCTATTACAAGCGTAAGTTATTTTTCAAAAAAAAAAATACAAAATGTGCTTTAAATGAGTGATAAGATAAAATTATTATTTTTACTAATTTTTTTTTGAAAATATTTTATTAAAATAAGTTATTTTTTAACAAATAAATGGACCCTAAATTAAAAATTAATTGCACTTCTTAGAATTGTTTGGCTCAAATATATGGTTGATGCCTGTGAGTGTAAAACCAACCTTTTTTTTTTTTTTTTTGGGTACTAAATTCACTATCTCCTCACGCCGCATTGGATAGGTCTTTACAATTCAAGTCTCCTTTGACTTCACAGATGAAACCTTGAGCCCTATAGTTGCTTTACTTTTAGAAAACATATATTACCAATCTTATTTAAAAAAAATACATATATTTTTTCTTATAGTAGCATTAATTTTTGTTTAAAAATAAATTTACTTTTCGAAAGATTTTTCTTATTTTTTAAAATAATAATGATATATAATATAAAATTTGTATTATAAAATATTTTAGATTTTATTATCACGGAAAGAATTAGTTAATTTTTTTAATATTATTAAACCAAAAAAAAAAAGTTGCACACCTAACCAAACATTTCATGATGCGGTTTTTAAAATATTTATCATCATTCTTCTTAAAAGTTACGTTTTCTCTTTTCTTAAAAACAAAAAAATTAGGGAAAAAAGAAAAAGAATTCAGGCAGGCCTAATGGGGGGCCATTAGAATAAAAAACATATTGCAGTTTTGGGCCAGGGAGTTGGAGGGTGTAAATAAACAGAGTCAAGTTAAGTTTTGTCCTGTTTAAATTTATTTTTTTTAACTAATAAGTTGAACCTATTTTTAATTGAGTCGAGGTTTGAGTTTTTTTATAAACGTATTTTTTGATTTTATATTGTTAATAAAAATAATTTAAAATTGTGGAAATTATTTTTATAAATAAAATTAAATTATAAAAATATTTATTTTAATAAAATTAGCTAATAAAAAATAAAAACTTATTTTTAACCTATAATTATAAATATAACAGAATATCTTAATACACAAGATGTCCATATCTACAAGATTTATAAAGGATTAAATGTACGAAATTTATCTTTATTCTCCTAATAAAGTTGTTTCATAATTTAAATAAGAATCTCAAATATATTCTAATAATATACTAAATAAAATTTGTAATAGATTTTAGATGAGCTTTCAATAATTTCTAAATGAACTGTTGACGATTTTTATAGAATTAAATCTATTCTTACTTAAATTTGATTTATTTATTAAACGAGTTTTGACATCAAATTGAGACAAACATTCATCAAGTTGATCAAGTTGAGTCAGTGTACGATCGTTTTCCAGTCTCTACGAAAGAAAAGTTTTACTCGTTTGGGAACCAAGAATGAAGAGGGAGAAAGAATCGAGGGTAAAATTAATTTAAGTGTCGTTGTTTGGGAAGCTGTGGATCAAATAAAATCAAAATGGGGACCAATCCCCTCATATTTGGGGGAATTGGGCCGCGGAACAAGCCACGACAGAAGGCCGACCGTCCATTTTTTTTTTTTATATTTAAATTACATCTTTATCTTTATTTTTTTATTTTCAATTTTATTATTTAAAGATAAATTTAATATTATAATACATACAATTTTTTCGATCTTATATTCTATATATTTTTAAATAAAATATTTTAAATTTTTTTCTTCATATTATACTCTATTAAATATAAAAAACTATACAACATATTCTTTTATTTCAATATTTATTCATCTCAAATTTCCTCTTAGCCTTTTTTTTTTCAAATAAGGGATTAATTTCCCGCTCGCGCTCGCATCCCTAGGCAAAGTTAATAGGCACTATAAAAGCCAAAAATGGCTCCACAAAACACAGAGAGCCGCTGCTGCTGCTGTTGCCGTAGGGTTGTTTTTGAGAGTTGTGAAATGGCAGGTATTCTCTTCTTTCACTGCCTTTTCCTTCGTTTATTATTTACTCTTCATTATTTATTTCCCTAATGCTAAGCCAAGAGCATTTCCGATTTCTTACTTATTTTCTTTGTGATTTCGAGTTTACCTATTTCAAACCCCTCCGTTAGAGATTGGGCTTCAACTACTTCAATTATTATTGAGTTCTCTTAAATTTATTTTTTCTTATTTGGGAGTTGATGTGTTATTTGATTCGATTGGTCGAATAAAATGCTTAAAAGGATTGCTAGACTTCCACCCTTTTTCCTTTGCTGTAAACAAGATTTTGGAGCTGTGTTTGTTTTTAGCGGAAAAAGGGGATTAATGCGGTATACCATTCTCTTGTCAGTTGAAATTGTTGGAAGATAAAGTCGGGAGAAGGATAAAATGAATGGTTTATAAAGTTGGGTAAGTTTTTTTTAGTTAACAAAGTTGAGATAAATTGGTTAAGGTGACTTAAATTATTTTAACAAGACAACACACTCATTAATTAAAATTGAATTTAACATTTAAGCAAATTTGATTCAACACTCTACTACCCGTTTAGGTCCACTTCATAACGAGCTCATCAACTAAAAATGAATTTAAAATTTAAATAAATTTGATCTAATACTCTTCTACCCATTTAGACCCACACCACGAAAAAATTTACAACAGAAATGAACAGAGTGAAACTACATGACAATATGTGAGGAATGATAGCTATTGCTACTTTTGCAAGGAGTAAGTTGATAGGTAAAATAATGATAAAAAATACAATATGTCCTTCTTTTTGCCCCAACTTTATTTTCTTGGTCTTAAGAAAAAAAGAAAACATGGTGGTGTCCTATACTTTCATCAAAAACTATTGCGACTCTATTCTCAAAGTTACTAACTCCAAGTAGTGAGAGCGGTAAGTTTAGTTTCACAACTTGATTTTAGCAAGATTTGAATCAGTAATTTTTTTAGACATATCCAAATCCCTTTTGCCAATCTATTTTCTCGTTTTCGCATATATTCTCTAAATTCAAATGTTCTGTGGTGTCTTCATTGCCGGTTGTGTAACTTCTAACTTGTAGTTAGTTTAGTTTCACTCTTTATCAGATACCTCCAAATATGGAAATTCCAAAAAAATTCGAAGAAAACATTAGAAACTCTTTCTCTCTCTCTCTCTGTCTCTCCCCAAATCAGGATATAGTAACAGATTTCATTCGCATATGAATTCTCGGTGAGTGACCTGTGTTTAGAAAGTAATTTTTGACTGATAGTATGGCTAAAATAGAAGGTTGCCTTTTTTTTCTGATGACCAACGACAGAAGCCACTAAATTGAGCTTGAAGCTGTTGGTTGACAAGAAAGTAAACGAAGTCCTGTTTGCTGAAGCAGGAAAAGATTTTGTGGATTTCCTCTTCAACCTTCTTTCTCTACCTGTGGGCACTGTTATCAGGCTCCTCACGAATTCTTGTATGGTGGGGTGCATTGGAAATCTTTATGATAGCCTTGAAGGTCTCAATGACACTTACATGCAACCGAATCAAAGCAAGGCTGTTCTTCTGAAGCCTGCCGTGGCCTGCCCTGTAACAAACGTGCATCTTGTGCTTCCTGACACTAATCCACATCCCAAGCAGACAAAAATGTACCTGTGTGCTGGCAGTTTTTGCTGCGTGACAGACAATTATGGCACCAATTCCAGTCGGTGCTCAAAGCAAATGACTAAAGAAGTGTCGTTTGTCAGCAAGAGCAACTCCCGTGCTGATACTGCTAGCGAAGGAGGCTATGTGAAGGGCCTCCTCACCTACATGGTGACGGATGATTTGTCAGTTTCACCTATGTCAATGATATCTGGTGTTGCTCTTCTAAACAAATTCAATGTTAAGGACTTTGGCGCCCTTGAGGAAAAGGTGGTTGTATTTGGTATCAATGAGGTAATGTTTCTTTAGACAAAAGCCGAAACCTTTAGTATGTTTCTTAATAGAAGCAGGGACTGCAATCAATATTTGGTTATGTAGATTGATTGATGCAAAATATAATTTTTGGCCTCTCTGAGTTCACTTGTTCCTTTTTAGGGTGTGGAATTGCTGAAAGCCTCTCTAACTTCAAAGGCGGCTCTCACAAATGTGTTCTTAGTCGAGAAAGAGATCAAGGTTGACAAAGAATTGAATGGGAATTGATAAGTGGATGCGGCAGTGCGGTCCTTAGCCCTTTGGCTAGTCTGGGAAGAAAGTTTTGTACTTTCGATTCTTCCATGAACTCAACAATGTGGGAGCCTATGCCTGCCCTTTTTTTATATTTGTTGTTACATCGAAAAGGAATATTAGCTAACGATTTTCAAGTGCAAATTAAGAAGGAAAAAAATGGAGGCGACCTAGTTTATCTTGCCTGTTTTTTATATCATATATTTTAAAAGAATAAAAAACATGTGGGTCTATGTCGTGACATCACATCGTCCTTTCTCTTGTCCATACCATCTCGTTACTACCTCGTCCATCCCATCCCGTTGTGAGTCCTTTCTTTTAGTTTTGGGTGACTCAAATTATGCAATTTGAGAGTTGATGGGCTAAACTAACAAAACAGGTCATGAGTAACATCTTTTGTACTGTTGTGCAAGAAATTCCTCAGGGCGTTGTTGGAAAGAGGCAAAAGAAAGTCTGGTGGTGCCAGAAAAATCATAATTATCGCTTCTGTTTCCTGAAATATTGGAAAGAAATTCCTTGGGTAAGCACACGGCAAAGAGGGAGATGTGACCAACCTCATCGTGGAGAAGAAAGGGATCTAACCTTGTTAACCAACGTAGGTCATCTGGACAGCTGATGGTGGCTTCACAAAGGCATTACTTTACTACACAAATTAAAAATCAAAATCCGGCGTAAATGCAAGTTAACAGAGTTCCAGGCCCCAAAACAATTAAGAACTATAACTGGAACGGTCGTGGGTAAGCAAAATAATGATTAAAAGTGAATGATTGGCCAAATAAAAAACAGTGATGCTAGTACAAGAGGGCAACATGTATCCATTTATTTCATAACAAAAGGGTGTTTGGTGTTAATTTTACTGTTGTTGATTATTAATTATTGATTATTATTATTTATTATTATTATTGATGAATATAATGAAATTATTGTATTCAGTTAAATTAATATTGATTATTATTTATTAAATAATAAAATAATTATTTTAAATATTTCATTTTATTTTATTTTAATAAGTAATCTTTTTGTTATAAGTTAATCTAAATTAATTCTAAAAAACAGATCTTATGTATTTATAAATAAAAATTTATTAAATATGTAACTTGAATATTAACTATAATTTATAATAAATTATTATTTTTTAAATATTATTTTTACTATACAAATTACTGTACTTTAAAATATTATTATTTTTATTATATAAGTTATTATTTACATAATAAACAAAAAGAGAAAAGACTGTGTATTTATGCAAATAATATTATTTCCCTGAGAGATCGATTGAGCAAAACAAAAATGCCATCTAGTTTCTTTAGCAGTTTATATATAAAATAATGTTATTTTACTATTCATTACCGTTACCGAAGAGAGAGTGAAGGAAAATACTTTTTTGGCCTTAAAAATTCCTACCGTAGCCCCCTCCTTTACAGCGGCACGGCCTTTTTCAGCGAAGGACAATTTTGTAATTTTGTATTTACTAACTGATGAAATAAAAAATAACTTTATTATATTTGCTGTAATTTATAGAATATATCGACAACAACAACACTTAGAAAAAATTAACCAAATCACTATTTTATGTTGCTCTTTGATTTTCAACATCAATAAAAGTACCAATCAACAAAGCTAAAACACCTCCTAAAACTACTGACCCATACGAGCTCATATAGCCATGAAAGCATCATTGGCACTTTCAGTGGCGCAACTTCCTAGAGAAATATCAGGAGACAAACCTCTATTTTTTTTAAAAAAATTATATAATTATATTTAAATAATAATATAATTTTATTTAACAATATACAACTCATTATTATAATTTTGTACACAATTTTATCTATTTGTTTTTTTTCATAAATTTAATTTTTTATTAATTCTTATTACTTTCTTATTATTTTAAAACAAATGATTTTCTCTGGGGATTTTCAGTAACACCATAACGCTATGGACATTAACAATCGCAGCCTTTGGCCCTTCAGATCCCATATTCCCTTCCCTCCGGCACTGATACAGATTCAATCTCAATCTTTAATGAAGAGTTCTAATTGAAGCCAACGTATGCGGCTAACCCGATCATTTAGTTAAGAGCTCCATTTGAAGTGCTTCATATTCTAAATAAAGAGTTCTAATCCGTCTTTTCCCCTTCCCCAGAGTATTCCATGTTTCAAGAGTAGTCCATGTTTCTCAGATATATTAAATACATAGAATATGCCTCAAATAAATATTGGTATACTGAATTTTAATATTTTAATTGGTATTTTGAATGTAACTAAAATTGATAAATTTAAAATAAAATTGATAATTTTTAAAATAAAAATTAAAAATTATTTTTTTTATTGTAAAAATTATTAATTTGGCTTCAAAATTATTAATCTTAATTTTAATCAAAATATTAATAATAATACTAAATTTCAGCATATGTATTAATACTTATATCTTCATGTAGGAAATCTCATACTCGGTGCTATTATTGTTTTACGTCAAGAAAAAAGAAAAGGCAGGAACGTTGATTAAATGGCCTTTTGGCGGAACTTGATGGCAAGACGGTGCTTCAACTTCTACTTCTGGGCAAATCCCCTTCATTAAAATAACTGTCCTTCTTGGTGTCGTTTCAAGTTTCAACTTCTTGCTGGTCAAATGCGTGATAATTTTAGTCCTTTTTTCATTTTGACAATATTCTGGGTGTTTCTTTCGGAACATTAACCCTCGGGGTATTTAATTCGCAATCAGTCCCAGATTGGTGTATTGATCTCTATAAAAACCGAAAATGGCACCACTAGACTCACTGATAGTGGCCGTTGTTGCTATTGTTGACAGGTGTGGAAATGGCAGGTGATTTTCTTTCTTTCAGCACCTTTTCTAATTTTTCTCCATTATTATTTATTATTTGCTGTTTACTTTGTATTTTCTGTTTGACAAATGTTTCCTGTTTACCCTTCTTTTAAAAAATGAAAAGTTCTTGGATATAGGTATTTTACAGGCAGTAAAACAAAGGGATATGTATAAAAAAAATCCTAAATTTTTAGATTTTTTTTCATTTAAGTTCTAAATCCTTTTGAGATTTCATTTCAGTTCTAAACCTTTTGATTTTACTCCAAATCAGTCCTTCCATTAGTCAAACCGTTAAAAATTACTATTCACTAAAAGAAATTTTTTAAAAAAGATAAAATACACTATTTCAATTCACCAGTTAACAGAAATACTTTGTATAATTTTTAAAAAAATAAAATAAGAAATAAAAAATCTAAAATCTCAACTTACATGTTACTATTTAAGAGTAAAATACAAGCATTTAATAACAAAAAAATATTTAAATAGTGTATTTTACTTTTTTAAAAAAATTTCCGTTAGTGAACAGTAATTTTTAACGGTTTGACTAACGGAAGGACTGATTTGGAACAAAATCAAAAGGTTTAGAACTAAAATGAAATTTCAAAAAAGTTTAAAACTTAAATAAAAAAAAATTTAAAGATTTAGGATTTTTTTAATGCATATCCCGTAAAACAAATGTAACCTGTGGGTGCCTTTAATTGTCGTTTTGGATTTTAAGTATCTTTCTTCTTATAAAAGCTAGTAAGTAACTTCTTTTAAATAATATCAAGGCTTCAAATAATATTTAACAAGTTTTCTATTTTTTTTTAAATTTAATTATCTAATCACCCTTATTATTTTAAACTTTTTTAAAGTTGTCTGAAGCTATGTACAGGAAATTTTTAATTTTTTTTCTTGTATGGGAGTAGATGTCTTAGCTGATTCGTTTGATCGAATGAAATGTATGACAGGGCGGTTTGTCTTCTACCACATTTTCTTTGCTGTAAAAGTGCTAAGTGTGAATTTGATTCCGGAACTGTGTTTGTTTCTTTAGAGGAAGAAAGTATAACGGAGTAATGTTTGTTAGAGTCCTATTTGTCCAAAATATAAGATTGCCTCTTTTTTTGTGACCAGCAGGATTTAACTTGAAGCTGTTGGTTGACAAGAAAGCAAACAGAGTTCTGTTTGCTGAAGCTGGAAAAGATTTTGTGGATTTCCTCTTCAACCTTCTTTTCTACCTTTGGGCACTGTTATCAGTCTTCTCACGAATTCGTCTATGGTGGGGTGCATTGGAAATCTTTATGATAGCCTTCAAGGTCTTAATGAAACTTACATTCAACCAAATCGAAGCAAGGCTGTTCTTCTGAATCCTGCCCTAACAAGCCCTGTCACAAATGTGCCTCTCTTGCTTCCTGAAACTAAGCCTCGACCCCAGCAGACATTGATGTACATCTGTCCCAACAATTATTGCTCAGTGACAGACAATTACGGCACCCTTTGCAGTCTATGCTCGTGGCGAATGACTAGAGAAGTGAAGTTTGTCGGTAAGAGCAGCTCCTGTGCTAATACTGCTTGCGAAGGAGGTTATGTGAAGGGGCTGGTCACCTACATGGTGACGGATGATTTGGCAGTTTCACCCATGTCAATGATATCTGGTGTCGCTCTTCTAAACAAATTCAATCTCAAGGACTTTGGTGCCCTTGAGGATAAGGTGGTTGAATTTGATGTCAATGAGGTAATGTTTTTAGATAAAGTCAAAACCTTTGATATGTTGCTAATAGAAGCAGGTACTGCATTATGCAATATAATTTTAGTTTCATTCTCTGATTTCATTTGTTCCTTTTCTAGGTTGTGGAATTGTTGAAGGCCTCTCTTACTTCAAAGGCAGTTCTCACAAATGTCTTCTTAGTCAAGAAGGAGGTCAAGGCTGATGAGGAGCCGAATCGTAATTAGTAAGTGAATGGGGCAGGGCGAGGTCTGGCCCTTAGCCCTTTGGCTAGTATGGGAGGAAAGTTTAGTACTTTTGGTTGTTCCCAAACTGAATATTGTGGGAAGCTATGCCATTTTTTATTTAGTTTAATTGTATTTTATTAATTTATCTATTATATTTTTTGATTCATCCGAAAGTAATATTAACTAATGATTGTCTACTTGAGTGCAAATTAAAAAAAAAAAAAAAAAAACTAGAAGACAACATTGTCCAATGGTTTCGTGGGCCGCGAAATGTATTTTTACGCAGAATATCTGCTACCGTCGTTTGCCGTTGGGTTTGGGTTCGTTTGCGATTTCTAAACTTACAATTATCCTAGCATTTTTTTTGAAATAAGGGTTAAAGACGGTTGGTCATAAAAAAAAATCACGATGTTTACTATTTGCAGTTTTTTACTCATTTTTGTGTGATGGTAACTTGTTTATGATCATACAACGCAAATTTATTATTATATATCATAAAATTATAAGTAAATTATACTCATTAAAAAAAAAAGAATACAACAAATCTCAGAAAAAAAAAATCATAAGACAAATGACTGCACCACATTATGCGCTAACACTGAAGTTCCAGAATTTTAATTTTTAATGACAGAAATTCAATGGCAACCTAAACAGATAAACAGATGGTGGACTTTTGTTGTAATACAAATTCCTTATGACACCATGAAACACACAGAATGCATTTGGGGTTTGTAGAAAGGCAGAATCTTTTTAGCCAACATAGCTTATTAACATGGCAGGTACTGTATACTCTAACGTCAGCCTTTTTTCGTTGTATTTATGATTTACATTATAGTTATGCAAAACAGCACGCATATATATCCAAAGTGCATTTTCTGTATTTCCGACCGTCTTTATTCTTGTTTCTCTGTTTATGTATTTTGGAGAGTGGCAAAATCCCTATTTTTCGATTTGTGAACCATGTTTGCGTCGAAGCAAGAACATTATATATAATTTTTTGGCTTGCCAAACTAAGATTTTGTGTTTGGACTAAGCTCAATAGTGATGAATAACAGATTATTTTGATTGATACCCCTCGTCCTCTGATCAACAAGTCAAAGCGAAGAAGTACACTCTTGATTTAAAAAAAGTTTTGGAACGATTTTTGAAAGATAGATGCATATAATCGCCAAATCACAACTGAGACATTTATTGGCTCTTGGATTTCAAAACGAAGTCATGGCCCTTGTATTTTGAATTTCTTACCCTTTCTGTTTATATATTTTCAAGTGAATTTGAATAAAACCTTCAAAAACTTAATCCACGGGTGTAGTCACTAAAATTGTTGTATTCTTCTTGTCATACGTAATACATCTCACAAAGCCCTTGGAACTTCAGAATCGCAATTGTGCATTACAATACAGTAGTGCAACAATTTTTCTCCTTAGCTTAGCTGCCATAGTCAATTGAATTTTGTGCCTTGAAGTTAAAATTGTGTAATATAAACCATGATTTGTTATTTTTCTTGCTTATCCATCTCTTGAGGTGCAATGATTTTTATTTTTTTTTTGGTTTATTTGGGAATTTAAATTCAAATGTTATGTGGTGTTTTCGTAGCAGGTTGTGTAAATTGTAGTTATTTTAGTTTCACTCTTTATCCAGATACATTTAAATATGCAAATTGCAAAGTGAATTCGAAGAAAACATTAGAAATTTGCTCTCTCTCTCTCCAAATCAGGGCAAAGTAATAGATTTCATTCGCACATGAATTCTCAGTGAGTAGCCTGTGTTTAAAAAGTAATTTTTCGAGCGATAGAACGGCTAAATAGAAGGTTGCCTTTTTTCTGATGACCAATGACAGAAGCCACTAAATTGAGCTTGAAGCTGTTAGTTGACAAGAAAGCAAACAGAGTCCTATTTGCTGAAGCTGGAAAAGATTTTGCGGATTTGCTCTTGAACCTTCTTTCTCTACCTGTGGGCACTGTTATCAGGCTCCTCACGAATTCATGCATGGTGGGGTGCATTGGAAATCTTTATGAAAGCCTTCAAGGTCTTGATGAAACTTACATGCAACCGAATCAAAGCAAGGATGTCCTTCCGAAGCCTGCCGGCTGCCGCTGCATGCCCTGCAACAAATTTACATCTTGTGCTTCCTGACACTGATCCACATCCCAAGCAGACGAGGATGAACACATGTACCAACTGTTATTTCTGCGTGACAGACAATTATGGTAGTTATTGCAATCAATGCTCGTAGAAAATGACTGCAGAAGTGCCGTTTGTCAGTAAGGGCAATTCCCGTGCTCGTACTGCTAATACTACTAGCGAAGGAGGTTATATGAAGGGCCGCCTTGTCACCTACACGGTAACGGATGATTTATCAGTTTCACCTATGTGAGTGATTTCTGGTGTTGCTCTTCTAAATAAGTTCAATCTCAAGGAATTTGGTGCCCTTGAGGAAAAGGAGGTTGAATTTGACCTCAATGAGGTGAAGTATTTATTTAGATAAAGTCGAAACCTTTGGTACGTTGATAATGGTAGCAGGGGCTGCAATCAATATTTGGTTATGTAGATTAATTGATGCAAAATATAATTTTTAGTCTCTCTGATTTCACTTGTTCCTTTTTAGGGTGTGAAATTGTTGAAAGCCTCTCTTACTTCAACTGCAGCTCTCTCGAATGTCTTCTTAGTCAAGAAGGAGGTCAGGGTTGATAGAGAATTGAATGGGAATTAATAAGTGGATGCGGCAGTGCGGGGTCTTGTCCTTAGCCCTTTTGGCTAGTCTGGGAAGAAAGTTCAGTACTTTTGGTTATTCCATAAACTCAACAATGTGCGAGCCTATGCCTGCCCTTTTTTATTTAACTTAATTTCTTTTATTTATTTAGGATCCAATTGTTTCACAGAAAACTTCAATAAAGAAAATATTTTTTAAATATTTTGGCATTTGGACATTAAAAAAAATTGATCAACAAAAAATAACATTCAATCAGCCAAAATATTTAATTATTTTTTAAAAAATGACATCTCAGTTTTTAAATGGAATATCATTTTCGAAGTCTAAAATCTTCCAAATCCAAAGCACGTTAGCAATGATCACGTGTACACCCAAAAGTGAGCACAGCGGAGCCATCACGGTTGTCGCCAGAGCTCCGCCGCTGACAGCCAATCGCCGGAGCTCCCCCGGACCATGTCTCAACCAGCAAAGTAAGCTCCTCTGCTTCTTCTGGTCCTCAATGCACTGGATTGCTCATTGCATGCTGGATACCGAGAATTTGGCTGAACCAAGATTATAGATGATTGCCATGACCTCACATTGAAATAACCTGATGGCTAGGCGTTGAACAATGGAGCTTTGCTACTTTTCGTTTAAGCTCACGCAACACATTGAGTCATTTGCTTGTCCCTCAACTGAATCTTCTTAACTATGCACATTGAGGATTATGCAGATAAGGTTATTGTTTTTTCACATGCATTTATATTTTTGTTTCTAGGATTCAGGATCAAAACATGACTGCTAAGGATGCATACCAATATTTTGTACTCAGAGCTCAAGAAATAGCAAATTCAAAAAGTTGGACACCTGTCAACTGGTATGCTTATTTTTCTCTAATACAAATCGTTTTTTTTTCTTGTGGACATCCCTGTCGAAAACACCTCGTGTAAATCACAGTGCGGAGGGTATATTGCTCCTTGCTTATTTGTTAAGCAAAAAGTACTACTCGTCACTTCTTTATCCTCTAGCACGTAAGAGGGTTGGCTGTTGAAGTAATGTTGAAGCATGTTGCTGCCATTTTGCATTCCAAGCACTGCAGGTGGCTATTTTTGTTGCTGTCAATTATGAAAGTTGAAGAATCTGCTGTGCAGATCATTTTTAGAGTGTAAAACTACTTTAATTTAAATGTATTTGTCTTTGGAGCCTTGTTGATTCAGTCATTGACTGATATGTTGTCATATTTGCAGCTAATGATTATTCTAGAAGCTAAGTTCAAATTCTGAATTTGAATTTTGTAAAAAGGCTCCAACTACAACAGCTATGTGTACTGCTCTTGTAAATCACCTCTATATATAGGAGGTTTATGATCAATGGAAGTTGAGAGAGAAAGATGTCAGTTTGTACCTCTAAATGAGTGTCTCTCCCTTGCTGGAACTTCTGTCCAGCAAGCTCTTTTGTTTCTGCTGCAAACACCAAACCAGAGACTGTCTCTGCTGCAATTTTCAGCAAGCATTGAAGCCATGTTCTGCAACTTTCAGCTTGAGTTTCCACCTCCAAGCTTCCCTAAAAACCAACAAGTGGTATCAGAGCAGGAAGATCCTCTTGAGACCTGCCATGAATGAGAGAAAGAGAGAGTTGTTACTTGAAAAAAGTGGAAAAACCAGAGAGTTGTCCCACTCAAACCAAAAACAAATCACATGGCTTCTAAGCCATTTCTCTAGCATTTGAAACCTCTCTTTTCTCCTTTCTTCTTGCTTGCTATTGTTCTTTTCTCTAATTGCAGCAAAATCAAAACCTGAAACTCCCAAGTTTTTAGGTCTAAAACAACAAAATCCTTTCCTGCAACTTCTAAGTTCAGCCTTGTCCTGTTAGTTGCAGTTTGTGTAGAGGCATCATAGGCCTCATCTTTCAAAAGTTTGAGGAAAGCCTTTGTTTTCCAGCAAGTTGCATCCTTTGTGGAGCATATGAAGACCCTCCATTGTGAGTTCAAGGAGGAGAAAAAGAATGAACTCAGCTTTAAGACCTCCATGGCTTCAGGAGGAGAAATAATGAAGCACAAAAACCTTTGAAGACTGGTTTCTTAACCAGCAAACTTGAAAGCTCCAAGTGAGCTAAAAACATTTGAAGGCTGGCTTCAAAAACCAGCAAGTTGAAGGCTCTAGAGGAGCCAAATACAAATGAAGACTGGTTTCCATAAACCAAAAAAATTTGAAGACTCCATGTCAACCAATCATCCTTGAAGACTGGTTCCAAACCAGAAAGTTTGAAGCATGCAAAATTACAGCACCAAGGAGGAGTGTTGAAGCATGTTGCTGCCATTTTGCATTCCAAGCACTGCAGGTGGCTGTTTTTGTTGCTGTCAGTTATGAAAGTTGAAGAATCTGCTGTGCAGATCATTTTTAGAGTGTAAAACTACTTTAATTTAAATGTATTTGTCTTTGGAGCCTTGTTGATTCAGTCATTGACTGATATGTTGTCATATTTGCAGCTAATGATTATTCTAGAAGCTAAGTTCAAATTCTGAATTTGAATTTTGTAAAAAGGCTCCAACTACAACAGCTATGTGTACTGCTCTTGTAAATCACCTCTATATATAGGAGGTTTATGATCAATGGAAGTTGAGAGAGAAAGATGTCAGTTTGTACCTCTAAATGAGTGTCTCTCCCTTGCTGGAACTTCTGTCCAGCAAGCTCTTTTGTTTCTGCTGCAAACACCAAACCAGAGACTGTCTCTGCTGCAATTTCCAGCAAGCATTGAAGCCATGTTCTGCAACTTTCAGCTTGATTTTCCACCTCCAAGCTTCCCTAAAAACCAACAAGTAAGGCGTTCCGAATCTTTTGTTTTTCCTTTTTGGAAACTTTTTAGTCTCATGTGTTTGATTATTTACTGAATTATAGCTGTATAAACACATGACAATTTTAATTTTTTTAATTACTGGGAACAAACTTTGAACACATTTGCATCGCGGCTTAATCCAAGGACTGTAGTGCACAATTGGTGTGTTTCCATTCCTGCATTTTCAGTACATTATCCAGCCACTGATTTCTATGTGCGAGCCTTCCGAGCATGAAATTTTTTGTGGCTACAGGTTGGGTGGTGGAGTTTGTCCAAGAGCCGTTGCAGAAGGCATCAGATACATGTTTAGCAATCAAGGGTTTTGGTATCTTGACCACCTAGACGTCCCTTGGGATGAAGTGTAAAATGCTGAGCCACTAGAGGGAATAACTGATGCTTCAAAGCAAAAGCTTGTGCTTGGGGGAGAAGTTTGCATGTGGGTTGAGACAGCTGATACCTCAGATGTTCAGCAAACAATGTGGCCTCGAGCGGCAGCAGCTGCAGGTAAGTCTGGAATTGGAAAACAGATCTCAGTTAGCTTTGACATTTAAAAGTAAAAGGTCAGCTGTATTGAATATTCTTCATTTCCTTTGTCCTTTTTTTCTTAAACCAACAATGAACTTGCATGCAACACACTTTTAAGTTTCTATTATAGGTGCCTTTGTTGATATGGAAGTATACTTGGTTAAGATGAAATATTCATATGATTTAAGTAGACTTAGTTAATTTGCTGGACTAGACAAGTGCAATGGACTACAATTATTACTGACAGCATATGTGGGGGGCAGGGGAGATGGAAGGGGAGGAAAGAAAGAGATTGTCCTGCTGCATGAAAATTTTAGTTAATAGCACATAAATCGTCACAAGTCATGGAGTTTTATTCACTCTTAAACACAATGTTTCTTCTTCCTGTTTTTCCCCGCAGAGCGCCTGTGGAGCAGGAGAGAGGCCATATCTTCAGGAAATATCAATGCAACTGCATTACCCCGCTTCCACTATTTCAGATGCCTGCTGAATAGTCGTGGAGTTCAAGCCGCTCCAGTCACCAACAAGTATGCCCGACAACCTCCAATTGGTCCAGGGTCATGCTATGTGCAATGATTCTTCTGTTATGTCCTAAAAATTTTACACATCTGAACCTGCTGTTCAATTTTTATGCATGACAAATGTAACAACGCAGAATAACAGAATATTTGGCTGCTTTGTATCTGTTGGCTGTATCTTGTATAAACGAATAACATTTGCTGTCAGTTCGATGAAACTTATCACGACAACGACTGGTTGCGTGGAAATTAGCTTTATTGGCTGGGCAATTGTTGTTGTTAATGAGATCATACAGCGAGGGTTCTGTGTAATTTGCTGAGATAGTATTCCCATTGGCTTCGCGGTTGTCGTTGTTGCTGTCATCGTCCTTATTGGTCTTATCTCCCTCTTAGCCTACATCAATCTTACTTGGTGAAATTTTGCCACATCTATGAAAACTCTTTTATCCGAAGAAGTTTCGGCACTAAAAATTTAGGTGAGATTTAACTTCTGGTCCATGCATTTTGCTTCTCGTTATTTTCTAGGAAAACCATCACGTTGGATCAAAAGTAATTTGAATTTTTGGATAACTTGCCAATTAAAACTAATTGAAGAAAAACTGGCAAGGATTCCTAGAAATGATGGCAACCATAGCTGAGCACTCGGTTATTCAATTTGTTGGTAATTCTTAGGATGAATTCGTATACCCATTGGCTTCTTTCTTGCTTTTTGCTTCCATAGACTAACACTACGTGGGATAAATTGAAATCTTTATTTGACGGGTCCTGACCATTTAAGATTGGATTGAGCTGACTTTTGTTTAAATTTCAATTTCTACACCCCTCCATGGCTACTGTTACTCTATCAGGAGAACAGTCGAGTAACTCTAGCATAAGAAGACTTCACTATGTAAGAATTTCCAACTCTTGAATCATTTCAAAGACTCTTGGGACTCTCCCTGACGCGTGCCAGAAGTCCAAATGTAGTCTTACCCTGTTGATAACAGCTTGAGAACAGTACAAACTAGAAAAAGCCATGGAACAAGTGCTTTGCTCGTACAAATTAGTCTGTTCGGATTGTAAGTTTTTGGTGAGAAAATAAAATAATAAAAAATAATAAAAAAATAAAATTTTATATTTAAATTATATAAGAAAATGTTGAGAAATAAAAATTTATGAATAAAATTACTAAAATATCCCGACAATCATTAAATAATAAGTTAAATAGAGTTAAAAAAATAAAACTATTTCAGTTACTATATTTCCTTTTTTTTTTTTTTGTCAATTGGATTTCATAATTTGTTTTTCAGTCAGCTTTTCAAAGTCATTTTCTCACGGTTTCCCAAACAATGGATTTTGGCTTGATTTTTGTGTTTTCTTCCGTTTTCATTTCTCAAACACAAACCAAACAGCGAGTTAAGGGTTCAATGTGTTTCATGACAGCATGAATTGATCAACGCCTCTCTGCCCCTTATTATCCATTTATACTTGCACATGTGCTCCAAGGATGAATTAACTATTTTTTATTAACATTAAATTATTCTATTCATAGAATTATCTATTTTTATCTTTTTGTGTTTATAATCTTTAAAAATTTTATCCACATATACATATATATACTATATACATAAATGTATATACTATACATATACTTACATACATATGCAAATATTTGTAAAAATATGTTATAAACAATATAAATATATAAAATTCATTGTAATATACTTGCATACTTTTAATACAAATTAATTTACAAAAAAATAAAAAAATAAATAGTAACAAATTTTTTACTCATTCTTTTTTTTTTTTTTGGTACAATACTTATTCAACTACATGATAAAAAAAATTAATGAAAAAATATGTTTTCTTCAGAATTAGCATATTGACTTGCGAGTGGGGAAAGAGGGAAAGAAAGTTGAGAGAAAATAAAATTGTTTGAAATAGTGAAAAAAGTTGAGAGAAAAAAAGTATGATGAAAGAAACAATAAATAGTAATTTGTGAGTGAAAAAATGATGAAGAAAATAAATTATTTGGATAAGTGTACAAAATTAAAAAAAAAACATAAAAAAATAAATTGTAATAATTGTAGTTTTCTTTTCTTCCTCCTTTTTTCCTTGCAAAGCAAACAAGCGAAGAATAACTTTGCTTTTGAAAAGATGTTCCTTACTTCTTAAGAGTTGCTTTCTCACGGCATCCTTGCTTTCTAGGGAAAAAAAAAAAAAAAAAAAGAAGAAGAAGCGTGAACTCGCTGTTTAGGATAGTTGATTCATTTACTATAAAGATAGGAAATTTCTTGCACCACTCGCATGCCAGGTGAAGTTATTAGGCACAACAAAAACCAAAACTCGCTCCACAACACACAGAGAGAGCCGCTGTTGCCAGTTATTGTTGTGTGTGTGTGTGTTTTTTTTTTTTTTATTAGAGGGGAGGAAATGGCAGGTAATCTCTTCTTTCACCACCTTCTCCTTCGTTTATTATTTACTCTTCATTATTTATCTCGCTAGGCCAAAAACTATCCCAAATTCTTATGTATTTTCTTTGTGACATTGAGTTTAGCTTCGAAAGAAAAATCTCGGATATATTTATTTGTAGGTAGTCAATCACTAATGAAATCTCTCTCTGTTTTTTTTTTTAATATATAAATCTGGCACCAACTTTAATTAAAGTAATAAATCTAATACTAATTTTAAAAGATAATAAATATAGCACCAACTTTACATATGGTAACAAATCTAGTACAAAATAATTTTATATGAATAAAATCTGTCAGTTTCAACGATAAATTTATAAAAATATGTCTGTTTCGATAATATAATAATTATCTAAGTTAGTTTCATATCATCGAAACAAATAAATTCTGTACAAAAAATTTTACAATATGTTAAATTTGTTATCATATACAAAGTTAGATGTTAAATTTGTTACTTTTTAAAATTAGTGTTGGATTTGTTATTTTAATTAAAGTTTGTATTGTATATTAATCCTTTTTTTTTAAGGTTCCTTTGTCTTGTTTGGGAGTTGAAGTCTTATTTGGTTCGGTTGGTTGAATGAAATGTATAAAAGGATTGCTTGACTGCAACCCTTTAAGCTCAAAAATATGAATATAGTTTTAAAGCGCTCTTGGATTTCAATGAACTGAAGAACCCCCGTATGTTGATTTGCTATTTGAAAGAACGAAATCTGTGAAATTTCTCTCTCTCTCTCTCTTTCTCTGTCTCACTCCAAATCAGGACATAGTAATAGATTTCATTTGCATATGAATTCTCAGTAAGTGACCTGTGTTTAAAAAGTAATTTTTGATTGATAGTATGGCTAAAATAGAAGGTTGCTTTTTTTTTTTTTTTTCTGATGACCAATGACAGAAGCCACTAAATTGAGCTTGAAGCTGTTGGTTGACAAGAAAGGAAACAGAGTCCTATTTGCTGAAGCTGGAAAAGATTTTGTGGATTTCCTGTTCAGCCTTCTTTCTCTACCTGTGGGCACTGTTATCGGGCTTCTCACGAGTTCATCAATGGTGGGGTGCATTGGAAATATTTACAGTAGCCTTGAAGATTTGAGTGAAACATACATGCAACCGAATCAAGATAAGGCCGTTCTCCTGAAGCCTGCCGCGGCAAGCACTGCCACGAATGTGCCTCTCTTGCTTCCTGAAACTAAGCCTCGACCCCAGCGGACACGGATGTACGGCTGTCCCTACGATTATTGCTCCGTGACGGACAGTTATGGCACCACTTGCCGTCAATGCTCGAGGAAAATGACTAGAGAAGTGAGGTTCGTCAGTGAGGGCAATTCCTGTGCTAATAATGATGATTATACTAGTAGCAAAGGAGGTTATGTGAAGGGGCCGGTCACCTACATGGTGACGGATGATTTGTCAGTTTCACCTCTGTCAATGATATCTGGTGTTGCTCTTCTAAATAAATTCAATCTCAAGGACTTTGGTGCCCTTGAGGAAAAGGCTGTTGAATTTGGTGTCAATGAGGTAATGATTTTCACTCTAATTAAAGTATCCTCGTTAACTTAAATAGCACAAAACATAAAGTATGGATAAAGCCGAAACCTTTGTTGTGTTGCATGCCAATAGAAACAGCTAGGTACTGTTGCAATGAATATTTGGTTATGTGGATTGATGATGCAACATAATATTTAGCCTTTCTGATTTCACTTGTTCCTTTTTAGGGTGTGGAATTGTTGAAAGCCTCTCTGAACTCAAAGGAAGTTCTTACAAATATCTTCCTAGTCAAGATGGAGGTCAACGTTGATGGGGGAATTTAATGGCATTTAAGTGGATAAATGCCGCCTGCGTGGTCTGGTCTTTGCTCCTTAGCTTATCTCGAAAAAAAGATTTAGAGTGCACGTGTTGAACTTGGTGGTGCTGCTATTTTGCTAAGGTGTTTGTTTTGTTCGAGTTGCATTCCAGCATTCAAAAATCAGTTAAAATGGGTATAATTGCTGATTTGAAGATGCTAGAGCCTGCCTTGAAGCTGCTGATATGATAACATCAGTCTTAAGGATAATTATAGCTTGCTTAGTCAAGTCACTATATTATTATGTGTTTAAATTTGACTTTAAACTCAATGTAAAACTATCAAGTACGTAACAGCTAGTTGGTTTGGAGTCCTTATTTGAATTTTAAATATAAAATTGTCTCTATATAATGATGTTTGTGGATCAATAGAAGATGAGAGAAGTCAGTTTCTTTCTTCTCTCCCTGATACAATGCAACACGTTTCTTTCCTCTCTTCCTCTCTGTTGCATTTTTTAATTTTCAAGTTTAATTTGGTTCTAAATCTGTCCTAAAACCTATTAGTGGTATCAGAGCAGTGTTGCATTGTTGTGACCTGTGTTTCATAATAAAGAGAAGAAAGCGATTTAAACACTTGAGTGAGGAGTGTAAAACCAAAGAGTGTTTTCCACCAAACCAAAGAAAAACCAAAAGATGATCCCTGCATTTTCTAGGTTCTATTTCTAGATATTGCAGTTTTCAAATACTTTTTTGTGAGTGGAAATCAGAAAATCTCCCCACCAAAGCAAGAGTTTCTTTGAGTGGAAAAACCAGAAAGTTTTCCACCAAACCGAAAGTCAAAACCTTGGAGATTTTTCATAAAGAAAATTAGATTGGAGACTGGTTTCTAAAACCAGAGAAGAATTCAGCTCAGTAGCTGTCTTTTTTCATCAAATTAGATGACCTCCATAGCTTCAGGAGGAGAAATAAAGAAGCACAAAAGCCTTTGGAGACTAGTTTCTAAACCAGCAACATTGAAAGCTCTATGTGAGCTACAAATATTTTGAAGTTTGGTTTTAAAAACTAGCAAAATTGAAGGGTCTATAGGAGCCAAATACATTTGGAGACTGGTTTCCAAAAAGCAGAAAATTTGAAGACTGATCTCAAATCACAAAATTTGAAGGCTGAAAATCAGTCAAACATCTTTGAAGACTGGTTTCAAATTAGAAAATTTGAGGCATGTAAAATAGCAGCCCCAAGGAGAAGTGTTGAACTTGGTGGTGCTACGATTTTGATGCTAAGGTGTTTGTTTTGTTCAAGTTGCATTCCAGCATTCGAAAATCAGTTAAAATGGGTATAATTGTTGATTTGAAGATACTGAAGCCTGCCTTGAAGCTGCTGATATGATAACATCAATCTTAAGGATAATTATAGTTTGCTTAGTCAAGTCACTATATTATTATGTGTTTAAATTTGAATTTAAACTTAATGTAAAGCTGTCAAGTATGTAACAGTTAGATGGTTTAGAGCCATTATTTAAATTTTGAATGTAAAGTTGTCTTTATATAATGATGTTTGTGGATCAATAGAAGATGAGAGAAGTCAGTTTCTTTTTCCTCTCTCTACTACAATGCAACACGTTTCTTTCTTCTCTTCTGCTCTGCTGCATGTTTTAACTTTCTGGTTTAATTTGGTTCTAAATTTGTCCTAAAACCTATCAGCATGCCTACGCTCTCTCTAGCATTAATCCAATCTGTTGATTTTGGTCTCGCAATGCTCTGGTCTCTTGGTACAATAACTCTTTTTATGAATGCTGACGAAAATGGAATGCCTTTTTTTTGACCTCAAAGTGAAAATATTTCATAAATTGATAGTATCATTACATAGTACTTTTGAAGATCAGTGGGTGGGTTGTTGATCTAATCAGTGGGTGGGTTGTTGATCATTACATAAATTTAAATTTTGAATGTAAAGTTGTCTTTATATAATGATGTTTGTGGATCAATAGAAGATGAGAGAAGTCAGTTTCTTTCTCCTCTCTCTGCTACAATGCAACACGTTTCTTTCTTCTCTTCTGCTCTGCTGCATGTTTTAACTTTTTGGTTTAATTTGGTTCTAAATTTGTCCGAAAACCTATCAGCACGCCTACACTCTCTCTGGCATTAATCCAATCTGTTGATTTTGGTCTCGCAATGCTCTGGTCTTTTGGTACAATAACTCTTTTTATGAATGCTGACGAAAATGGAATGCTTTTTTTTTTTACCTCAAAGTGAAAATATTTCATAAATTGATAGTATCATTACATAGTAACTTTTGAAGATCAGTGGGTGGGTTGTTGATCTAATCTAGAGGATAAGAGTAAGTCTTAGATTGTTTCGCAATCCAATCCGCTGGTCCGTTAGCCAATCTAGAAATACAACATAAAGAGACAAAAGATAAATTGGCCATTATGGCCTTGATATCTAGAAAATGGAATGCCTTGAATAGTGGGAATGTGGGAATGCGCATTGTCTGCCTATCCATTGTGCAACAATCTCACATAAAGGGCATCGACCTTGTATTATGTGGATTAATATACAAAGTAGGAAAGACAAAAAACTATGGTAGAAAACTGAGATTTTAAAATTTTGAGTGTATTTATTATCGGAATAATCTCATTATTAAGTCACCAACTTTGTTAATTTTATCATTTCGGGTCATCAATTATCAATTTATCAAATTTCAGTCACCAACTTCAAAGAATAGGTTAATGCGAGTCTTCTAGTTAAACATCTTTTAACACACTTATGAGATTTGACGTACCGAAGTTGAGCCCCGCTTGTATTTTCTTCTTGCTCTAAATTTCCAATTTCTTTAAATTCCTAGTTGTAGGAAACTAAATGCATGAATTTTCATACAAAAATTAATGTAAAATATAAATAAATCAATGAGAGTCTCTTTCATAAAATAGGATCTTCAGGTTGAATTACCAGTTTCTTTAAAATCATTATTATTGCATTGTCTAAATGAAATTACAATGAAAATCTATATAAATTATTCTTATTTTCACAATACAAATATCATATGATAGAGAACAATTTAGGCTCCGTTTGGTAATGATTTCGTTTTCTGTTTTTCGTTTATTTTTCACAAAAAAACAGAAAACATGTTTGATATTGATTTTATTTTATGTTTTTTGTTGAAAAGTTAAAAGTGTTTTTCAAAAAAAAAAAAAAGGAAAACAATAAAAACTAACTTTCCCATTTTGTTTTTCGCTTTCTCTTTTATACTTTCTGTCACAACATTTTTTCTCTCTATCCTACTTCTTTACCATATCTCTCTCTACCCATCCCCTCTCTATCCCTCTATATTTTTTCTCTCTCTACTCATTCTCTCTCTACCCTCGCTCTTTTTCTAACTCTAATATTCTCTCTCTACCCTCTCTCCCATTTTTCTATCTCTACCATTCTCTTTCTATCATCTCTCTGTCTCCTTTTTCTCTCTCTACTCATTCTATCTCTACATTCTCTCTCTTTTTTTTCTTTGTACCATTCTCTCTACTGATTCTCCCTCAACCCACACACTCTCTCTCTCTCCTTTTTCTCACTCAACCATTCTCTCTACTCATTCTCTCTCTACCATCTCTCTCTCTAATTTTTCTCTCTCTACCATTCTCTCTCACTTTTCTTGCTTTACCATTCTCTCTACTCATTCTCTTTCTGCCCTCTCTCTCTCTCTCTCTCTTCTCTCTGCCATTCTCTGTCTATCCACATTCTCTCTCCTTTTTTTTGCTCGACCATTCTCTCTCTACCCTCTCTCTCTCTTTTTTTCTCTCTACTATTTGCTCTACTCATTCTCTCTCTACCCAGACTCTCTCTCTTTTTTCTTGTTTTACCAGTCTCTCTACTCATTCTCTCCTTACCCTCTCTCTCATTTTTTTCTCTCTATCATTCTCTTTACTTATTCTTTCTCTATCCTTTCTCTCTCTTCTCTCTCGACTCATTCTCTCTCAACCCTCTCTCTCTCTCTCTCATTTTTCTCTCTCTACTATTCTGTTTACTCATTCTTTCTCTACCCTTGCTCTTTCTGCCATTCTCTCTACTCATTCTCTTTCTACTCTCTTTCTCTCTCCTTTTTTTCTCTGTACCATTCTCTCTCTACCCTCTCTCTCTTTCCCATTTTTCTCTCTATATTCATACTCTTTTTACCATTTCTCTCACTATCCTTTTTCTATCTAATTTTTTATTCTTATAGACAAAAAACAAAAATTGATAGCAACAAATACACAAATTCAGCAAACAACAAAAACAGAAAACCAAAAAATAAAAAAATGAAACAAAAAATTGACAGCGTCTCCAAACGGGCCCTTAGATTTACTGTTTCTCTGCTTCAGTGATCTTATCATTTTGTTTTTTCCTTACTTCTTGTAGAGCGAGAGGGGAGACATCAATATATACAGGGAATCCATAACTTCCATTCCTCTTAACTAAAAAAAGCCATGGAACGAGTTGTTTCATAATTGCATGTGTTAAGAGTTCATTTGTGTTTCATGGCAGCATGAATTGATCAACTCTTTCTCTGCCCCTTATTATTTTTTATTTATGCTTGCAAATGTGCTCCAAGCATGAATTGATTTTTTTTATCAACATTAAATTATTCAATTTATACAATTATCTATTTTTTTTATCTTTTTATATTTATAATCTTCAAAAATTGTATCCACCACATATATGTGTTATATGTTAGAATATTCCCAATTAGTATTCCTTGGAGTAGACTCAAAGAATGCTTACGTTAAGGAATATTATTAATGTGATCCGATTAATAAGGAAATAATTAATTAAATCAATCTCGTTCGTTGATCTCAGTATTGATGGACATACTGAATTAGGTCTAAAAAACCCTAAAGTTTTGTATATATATAGCTGGTCCTCTCTCTGCCTCTATACACACGAAAACTCCATCTAAAGCGTGTGATTACAGTAAAGGTCAGTAGAGAGAAATCGACTATTAGATTAACGAAGGGTTTCAGCCTCTATTCCGACGCAATATGGCTATGACTTCCGCTAACTCAGGTATATCGTTTATCGTTTATTATATGATTTTAATCAGTTTCAAGATCCTAAAATTATATTTGATGATTGATTAGATTCTTGTTTAAATCTAACATTATATATGTAGACATGTTATATCTACATTATATTGTATGGTTTCCTAGGTTTATATTATATACATACAATTACATATATATATATATATATATATATACCTATTTGTAAGAACATGTTATAAACAATATAAATATATAAAATTTTGTACAATATATTTATATACTTTTGATTCAAAATTAATTTACAAAAATATAAAGAATAACTAATAACATATTTTTCACTTATTCTAATATATGATAAAATAATAATTAGTGAAAAAATATATTTCTTAACAAGGCGTATTGACTTACGAGTGACCTATACCTAATCCCAATGCGACGTAATCCAATGTCAATCGGAAATCATTCGAATCAGAATCTGCCCGACTTGAACCGGCCGCATCAAGAGACTTGAAAGACCTTAGAGAACTCAGAAGGCCAAGTTTTGTATGAGGTTGACCACCTTTGGAGCTTCCTACTTTTTATTAGTTCCAATCACAAAAGGAGCATAACTATGAAGCGTACTCGCTGAAGCACCCGGTAAACGCATAAATTTTAACTACAAAACAAAAATGGTATTAAGATAGAAAAAAAGTTGATATTCCGGCAATTTGTGTCCTGTGTTTTGTTTTGATTAAAATTAAAACTGTTATTTTTAAAATAAAAATTAATATTTTTGAAATATTTGTTATTTTTACATTTTAAAAAAAATAATTTTTTTTAAAAAATAACAGTTACAATTTCTTTTAAAACAAAATTTAAGACAATTCACTTAAAATATGTAACTATACTCATTGAGATATGACTCGTAAATACTCAAAAGTCAAATATATACAGTCGACACTTTTTTCTTTCTTTTTTGTTTTATAAAAAAAGTGCTAACTCACATTACTAGAGAAATGCAACTTACAACTAATAAAATGTAATAATATTAATATTTTGTGTAAAAATTCTATTTTAAGAAAAAAATTTCGAAGCTAAAAAATTTTATTTTTTTAGTATATATTATATAAGATCTACATTTTTAAATTTTAAGATAACACTTACATAATTTTAATTTTACTTTTTCATATTTTTATAAATATAATTACACTAAGGGTGTGTTTATTTTGCGTAAAAAATTTTTGCAGAAATTTTCTTTTTTCATTTTCTGGCGTTTGTTTTATGTAAAATAAGTAGTTAAAGAAAATTTTTTAAAAGATTTTGGAAATATTTTAGAATTTTCAAGAAAAATAACTTACGCCTATTACAAGCGTAAGTTATTTTTTTTTAAAAAAAATACAAAATGTGCTTTAAGTGAGTGATAAGGTAAATTTATTATTTTTACTAATTTTTTTTTAAAAATATTTTATTGAAATAAGTTATTTTTTAACAAATAAATGGACCCTAAATTAAAAATTAATTGCACTTCTTAGAATTGTTTGGCTCAAATATATGGTTGATGCCTGTGAGTGTAAAACCAATCTTTTTTTTTTTTTAATTTTTGGTACTAAATTCACTATCTCCTCACGCCGCATTGGATAGGTCTTTACAATGCAAGTCTCCTTTGACTTCACAAATGAAACCTTGAGCCCTATAGTTGCTTTACTTTTAGAAAACATATATTACCAATCTTATTTAAAAAAAATACATATATTTTTTCTTATAGTAGCATTAATTTTTGTTTAAAAATAACTTTACTTTTCGAAAGATTTTTCTTATTTTTTAAAAGAATAATGATATATAATATAAAATTTGTATTATAAAATATTTTAGTTTTTATTATCACAGAAAGAATTAGTTAATTTTTTTAATATTGTTAAACCAAAAAAAATATTATTTTTTTATTGTAAAAATTATTAATTTCACTTAAAAATTATCAATCTTACTTTTAATCAAATACTAATAATAATACTAAATTTCTGTATTAGTACTTATATCTTCATGTAGGAAATCTCGTACTCGGTGCTATTATTGTTTTACGTCAAGAAAAAAGAAAAGGCAGGAACGTTGATTAAATGGCCTTTTGGTGGAAATTGATGGGAAGACGGTGCTTCAACTTCTACTTCTGGGGAAATTCCCTTCATTAAAATAACTGTCCTTCTTGTTGTCGTTTCAATTTTCAACTTCTTGCTGGTCAAATCTGTGATAATTTTAGTCCTTTTTTCATTTTGACAATATTCTGGGTGTTTCTTTCGGAACATTAACCCTCGGGGTATTTAATTCGCAATCAGTCCCAGATTGGTGTATTGATCTCTATAAAAACCGAAAATGGCACCACTAGACTCACTGAGAGTGGCCGTTGTTGCTATTGTTGACAGGTGTGGAAATGGCAGGTGATTTTCTTTCTTTCAGCACCTTTTCTAATTTTTCTCCATTATTATTTATTATTTGCTGTTTACTTTGTATTTTCTGTTTGACAAATGTTTCCTGTTTACCCTTCTTTTAAAAAAATGAAAAGTTCTTGGATATAGGTATTTTGCAGGCAGTAAAACAAATGTAACCTGTGGGTGCCTTTTAGTGTCGTTTTGGATTTTAAGTATCTTTCTTCTTATAAACGCTAGTAAGTAACTTCTTTTAAATAATATCAAGACTTTAAATAGTATTTAACAAGTTTTCTATTTTTTTTTTTAATTTAATTATCTAATCACCCTTATTATTTTAAACTTTTTTAAAGTTGCCTGAATCTATGTACATGAAATTTTTAGTTTTTTTTCTTATATGGGAGTAGATGTCTTATCCGATTCGTTTGATCGAATGAAATGTATGACAGGGCGGTTTGTCTTCTACCACATTTTCTTTGCTGTAAAAGTGCTAAGTGTGAATTTGATTCCGGAACTGTGTTTGTTTCTTTAGAGGAAGAAAGTATAACGGAGTAATGTTTATTAGAGTCCTATTTGTCTAATATATAAGATTGCCTCTATTTTTGTGACCAGCAGGATTTAACTTGAAGCTGTTGGTTGACAAGAAAGCAAACAGATTTCTGTTTGCTGAAGCTGGAAAAGATTTTGTGGATTTCCTCTTCAACCTTCTTTTTCTACCTTTGGGCACTGTTATCAGTCTTCTCACGAATTCGTCTATGGTTGGGTGCATTGGAAATCTGTATGATAGCCTTGAAGGTCTTAATGAAACTTACATTCAACCAAATCGAAGCAAGGCTGTTCTTCTGAAGCCTGCCGTAACAAGCCCTGTCACAAATGTGCCTCTCTTGCTTCCTGAAACTAAGCCTCAACCCCAGCAGACATGGATGTACACCTGTCCCAACAATTATTGCTCAGTGACAGACAATTACGGCACCCCTTGCAGTCTATGCTTGCTGCTAATGACTAGAGAAGTGAAGTTTGTCGGTAAGAGCAGCTCCTGTGCTAATACTGCTTGCTCAGGAGGTTATGTGAAGGGGCTGGTCACCTACATGGTGACGGATGATTTGGCAGTTTCACCCATGTCAATGATATCTGGTGTCGCTCTTCTAAACAAATTCAATCTCAAGGACTTTGGTGCCCTTGAGGATAAGGTGGTTGAATTTGATGTCAATGAGGTAATGTTTTTAGATAAAGTCGAAACCTTTGATATGTTGCTAATAGAAGCAGGTACTGCATTATGCAATATAATTTTAGTTTCATTCTCTGATTTCATTTGTTCCTTTTCTAGGTTGTGGAATTGTTGAAGGCCTCTCTTACTATAAAGACAGTTCTCACTAATGTCTTCTTAGTCAAGGAGGTCGAGGCTGATGAGGAGTCGAATCGGAATTAATAAGTGGATGGGGCAGTGCGAGGTCTGGCCCTTAGCCCTTTGGCTAGTCTGGGAAGAAAGTTTAGTACTTTTGGTTGTTCCCAAACTCAATATTGCGGGAAGCTATGCCATTTTTTATTTAGTTTAATTGTATTTTATCTATTTATCTATTATATTTTTTGATTCATCCGAAAGTAATATTAACTAATGATTGTCTACTTGAGTGCAAATTAAAAAAAAAAACTAGAAGACAACATTGTCGAATGGTTTCGTGGGCCGCGAAATGTATTTTTACGCACAAAATCTGCTACCGTCGTTTGCCGTTGGGTTTGGGTTCGTTTGCGATTTCTAAACTTACAATTATCCTAGCATTTTTTTTAAATAAGGGTTAAAGACGGTTGGTCATAAAAAAAAAATCATGCTGTTTACTATTTGCAATTTTTTACTCATTTTTGTGTGACGGTAACTTGTTTATGATCTTACAACACAAATTTATTATTATATAGTATAAAATTATAAATAAATTTATACTCATAAAAAAAAAGTAAGAATACAACAAATCTTAAAAAAAAAAAAAACGTAAGACAAATGACTGCACCACATTATGCCCTAACACTGAAGTTCCGGAATTTTAATTTTTAATGACAGATATTCAATGGCAACCTAAACAGATAAACAGATGGTGGACATTTGTTGTAATACAAATTCCTTATGACACCATGAAACACAGAATGCTTTTGGGGTTTGTAGAAAGGCAGAATCTTTTTAGCCAACATAGCTTATTAACATGGCAGGTACTGTATACTCTAACGTCAGCCTTTTTTCGTTGTATTTATGATTTACATTATAGTTATGCAAAACCACACACATATATAACCAAATTGCATTTTCTGTATTTCCGACCGTCTTTATTCTTGTTTCTCTGTTAATGTATTTTGGAGAGTGGCAAAATCCCATTTTTTCGATTTGTGAACTATGTTTGCGTCGAAGCAAGAACATTATATATAATTTTTTGACTTGTCAAACTAAGATTTTGTGTTTGGACTAAGCTCAATAGTGATGAATAACAGATTATTTTGATTGATACGCCTCGTCCTCTGATCAACAAGTCAAAGCAAAGAAGTACACTCTTGATTTAAAAAAAGTTTTGGAACAATTTTTGAAAGAAAGATGAATATAATCGCGAAATCACAACTGAGACATTTAAGGTGTTTTGGGTCTTGGATTTCAAAACGAAGTCATGGCCCTTGTATTTTGAATTTCTTACCCTTTCTGTTTATATATTTTCAAGTGAATTTGAATAAAACCTTCAGAAACTTAATCCACGGGTGTAGTCGCTGAAATTGTTGTATTCTTCTTGTCATAGGTAATACATCTCACAAAGCCCTTGGAACTTCAGAATCGCAATTGTGCATTACAATACAGTAGTGCAACAATTTTTTTTCCTTAGCTTAGCTGCCATAGTCAATTGAATTTTCTGCCTTGAAGTCAAAATTGTGTATTATAAACCATCATTTGTTATCTTTCTTGCTTATCCATCTTTTGAGGTGCAATGATTTTTTTTTTTTTTTGGTTTATTTGGGAATTTAAATTCAAATGTTATGTGGTGTTTTCGTAGCAGGTTGTGTAAATTGTAGTTATTTTAGTTTCACTCTTTATCCAGATACATTTAAATATGCAAATTCCAAAGAGAATTCGAAGAAAACATTAGAAATTTGCTCTCTCTCTCTCCAAATCAGGGCATAGTAATATATTTCATTCGCACGTGAATTCTCAGTGAGTAACCTGTGTTTAAAAAGTAATTTTTCGAGTGATAGAGCGGCTAAATAGAAGGTTGCCTTTTTTCTGATGACCAGTGACAGAAGCCGCTAAATTGAGCTTGAAGCTGTTGGTTGACAAGAAAGCAAACAGAGTCCTATTTGCTGAAGCTGGAAAAGATTTTGCGGATTTGCTCTTGAACCTTCTTTCTCTACCTGTGGGCACTGTTATCAGGCTCCTCACGAATTCATGCATGGTGGGGTGCATTGGAAATCTTTATGAAAGCCTTCAAGGTCTTGATGAAACTTACATGCAACCGAATCAAAGCAAGGCTGTCCTTCCGAAGCCTGCCGGCTGCCGCTGCATGCCCTGCAACAAATTTGCATCTTGTGCTTCCTGACACTGATCCACATCCCAAGCAGACGAGGATGTACACATGTATCAATTGTTATTTCTGCGTGACAGACAATTATGGTAGCTATTGCAATCAATGCTCGTGGAAAATGACCGCAGAAGTGCCGTTTGTCAGTAAGGGCAATTCCCGTGCTCGTACTGCTAATACTAGCGAAGGAGGTTATATGAAGGGCCGCCTTGTCACCTACACGGTAACGGATGATTTATCAGTTTCACCTATGTGAGTGATTTCTGGTGTTGCTCTTCTAAATAAGTTCAATCTCAAGGAATTTGGTGCCCTTGAGGAAAAGGAGGTTGAATTTGACCTCAATGAGGTGAAGTATTTATTTAGATAAAGTCGAAACCTTTGGTACGTTGATAATGGTAGCAGGGGCTGCAATCAATATTTGGTTATGTAGATTAATTGATGCAAAATATAATTTTTAGTCTCTCTGATTTCTTGTTCCTTTTTAGGGTGTGAAATTGTTGAAAGCCTCTCTTACTTCAACTGCAGCTCTCTCGAATGTCTTCTTAGTCAAGAAGGAGGTCAGGGTTGATAGAGAATTGAATGGGAATTAATAAGTGGATGCGGCAGTGCGGGGTCTTGTCCTTAGCCCTTTTGGCTAGTCTGGGAAGAAAGTTCAGTACTTTTGGTTATTCCATAAACTCAACAATGTGCGAGCCTATGCCTGCCCTTTTTTATTTAACTTAATTTCTTTTATTTATTTAGGATCCAATTGTTTCACAGAAAACTTCAATAAAGAAAATATTTTTTAAATTTTGGCATTTGGACATTAAAAAAAATTGATCAACAAAAAATAACATTCAATCAGCCAAAATATTTAATTATTTTTAAAAAAATGACATCTCAGTTTTTAAATGGAATATCATTTCCGAAGTCTAAAATCTTCCAAATCCAAAGCACGTTAGCAATGATCACGTGTACACCCAAAAGTGAGCACACCGGAGCCATCACGGCTGTCGCCAGAGCTCCGCCGCTGACAGCCAATCGCCGGAGCTCCCCGGACCATGTCTCAACCAGCAAAGTAAGCTCCTCTGCTTTCTTCTGGTCCTCTATGCACTGGATTGCTCATTGCATGCTGGATACCGAGAATTTGGCTGAACCAAGATTATAGATGATTGCCATGACCTCACATTGAAATAACCTGATGGCTAGGCGTTGAACAATGGAGCTTTGCTACTTTTCGTTTAAGCTCACGCAACACATTGAATCATTGGCTTGTCCCTCAACTGAATCTTCTTAAATATGCACATTGAGGATTATGCAGATAAGGTTATTGTTTTTTCACATGCATTTATATTTTTGTTTCTAGGATTCAGGATCAAAACATGACTGCTAAGGATGCATACCAATATTTCGTACTCAGAGCTCAAGAAATAGCAAATTCAAAAAGTTGGACACCTGTCAACTGGTATGCTTATTTTTCTCTAATACAAATCGTTTTTTTTTCTTGTGGACATCCCTGTCGAAAACACCTCGTGTAAATCACAGTGCGGAGGGTATATTGCTCCTTGCTTATTTGTTAAGCAAGAAGTACTACTCGTCACTTCTTTATCCTCTAGCACGTAAGAGGGTTGGCTGTTGAAGTAAGGCGTTCCGAATCTTTTGTTTTTCCTTTTTGAAAACTTTTTAGTCTCATGTGTTTGATTATTTACTGAATTATAGCTGTATAAACACATGACAATTTTAATTTTTTTAATTACTGGGAACAAACTTTGAACACATTTGCATCGCGGCTTAATCCAAGGACTGTAGTGCACAATTGGTGTGTTTCCATTCCTGCATTTTCAGTACATTATCCAGCCACTGATTTCTATGTGCGAGCCTTCCGAGCATGAAATTTTTTGTGGCTACAGGTTGGGTGGTGGAGTTTGTCCAAGAGCCGTTGCAGAAGGCATCAGATACATGTTTAGCAATCAAGGGTTTTGGTATCTTGACCACCTAGACGTCCCTTGGGATGAAGTGTAAAATGCTGAGCCACTAGAGGGAATAACTGATGCTTCAAAGCAAAAGCTTGTGCTTGGGGGAGAAGTTTGCATGTGGGTTGAGACAGCTGATACCTCAGATGTTCAGCAAACAATGTGGCCTCGAGCGGCAGCAGCTGCAGGTAAGTCTGGAATTGGAAAACAGATCTCAGTTAGCTTTGACATTTAAAAGTAAAAGGTCAGCTGTATTGAATATTCTTCATTTCCTTTGTCCTTTTTTTCTTAAACCAACAATGAACTTGCATGCAAACACTTTTAAGTTTCTATTATAGGTGCCTTTGTTGATATGGAAGTATACTTGGTTAAGATGAAATATTCATATGATTTAAGTAGACTTAGTTAATTTGCTGGACTAGACAAGTGCAATGGACTACAATTATTACTGACAGCATATGTGGGGGGCAGGGGAGATGGAAGGGGAGGAAAGAAAGAGATTGTCCTGCTGCATGAAAATTTTAGTTAATAGCACACAAATCGTCACAAGTCATGAAGTTTTATTCACTCTTAAACACAATGTTTCTTCTTCCTGTTTTTCCCCGCAGAGCGCCTGTGGAGCAGGAGAGAGGCCATATCTTCAGGAAATATCAATGCAACTGCATTACCCCGCTTCCACTATTTCAGATGCCTGCTGAATAGTCGTGGAGTTCAAGCCGCTCCAGTCACCAACAAGTATGCCCGACAACCTCCAATTGGTCCAGGGTCATGCTATGTGCAATGATTCTTCTGTTATGTCCTAAAAATTTTACACATCTGAACCTGCTGTTCAATTTTTATGCATGACAAATGTAACAACGCAGAATAACAGAATATTTGGCTGCTTTGTATCTGTTGGCTGTATCTTGTATAAACGAATAACATTTGCTGTCAGTTCGATGAAACTTATCACGACAACGACTGGTTGCGTGGAAATTAGCTTTATTGGCTGGGCAATTGTTGTTGTTAATGAGATCATACAGCGAGGGTTCTGTGTAATTTGCTGAGATAGTATTCCCATTGGCTTCGCGGTTGTCGTTGTTGCTGTCATCGTCCTTATTGGTCTTATCTCCCTCTTAGCCTACATCAATCTTACTTGGTGAAATTTTGCCACATCTATGAAAACTCTTTTATCCGAAGAAGTTTCGGCACTAAAAATTTAGGTGAGATTTAACTTCTGGTCCATGCATTTTGCTTCTCGTTATTTTCTAGGAAAACCATCACGTTGGATCAAAAGTAATTTTTGAATTTTGGATAACTTGCCAATTAAAACTAATTGAAGAAAAACTGGCAAGGATTCCTAGAAATGATGGCAACCATAGCTGAGCACTCGGTTATTCAATTTGTTGGTAATTCTTAGGATGAATTCGTATACCCATTGGCTTCTTTCTTGCTTTTTGCTTCCATAGACTAACACTACGTGGGATAAATTGAAATCTTTATTTGACGGGTCCTGACCATTTAAGATTGGATTGAGCTGACTTTTGTTTAAATTTCAATTTCTACACCCCTCCGTGGCTACTGTTACTCTATCAGGAGAACAGTCGAGTAACTCTAGCATAAGAAGACTTCACTATGTAAGAATTTCCAACTCTTGAATCATTTCAAAGACTCTTGGGACTCTCCCTGACGCGTGCCAGAAGTCCAAATGTAGTCTTACCCTGTTGATAACAGCTTGAGAACAGTACAAACTAGAAAAAGCCATGGAACAAGTGCTTTGCTCGTACAAATTAGTCTGTTCGGATTGTAACTTTTTGGTGAGAAAATAAAATAATAAAAAAAAATAAAAAAATAAAATTTTATATTTAAATTATATAAAAAAATGTTGAGAAACAAAAATTTATGAATAAAATTACTAAAATATCCCGACAATCATTAAATAATAAGTTAAATAGAGTTAAAAAAATAAAACTATTTCAGTTACTATATTTCCTTTTTTTTTTTTTTCGTCAATTGGATTTCATAATTTGTTTTTCAGTCAGCTTTTCAAAGTCATTTTCTCACGGTTTCCCAAACAATGGATTTTGGCTTGATTTTTGTGTTTTCTTCCGTTTTCATTTCTCAAACACAAACCAAACAGCGAGTTAAGGGTTCAATGTGTTTCATGACAGCATGAATTGATCAACGCCTCTCTGCCCCTTATTATCCATTTATACTTGCACATGTGCTCCAAGGATGAATTAACTATTTTTTATTAACATTAAATTATTCTATTCATAGAATTATCTATTTTTATCTTTTTGTGTTTATAATCTTTAAAAATTTTATCCACATATACATATATATACTATATACATAAATGTATATACTATACATATACTTACATACATATGCAAATATTTGTAAAAATATGTTATAAACAATATAAATATATAAAATTCATTATAATATACTTGCATACTTTTAATACAAATTAATTTACAAAAAATTAAAAAAATAAATAGTAACAAATTTTTTACTCATTCTTTTTTTTTTTTTGGTACAATACTTATTCAACTACATGATAAAAAAATTAATGAAAAAATATGTTTTCTTCAGAATTAGCATATTGACTTGCGAGTGACTCGCCATGTGATCTAAAAATAGTTAGAAATAACTCAGAACTAGAATCTGCCAACCTGAATCGACCGACACTTCTATGAGTTATGGATCAATTATCAAGAGACCCAAAGAGTGAAACACTTTCAAAAGACAAAGTTGCAACCTTTGGGCTTTCTTATTTTTAATTAAGGAAAAAACTACATAGTTATATAATGGTAAACAAAAAGTTCATACGTAGAGATCTAAATTATTAAATTATAAAAAAATATTAAATTTAAAAAAATGATAAATACTAAATTAATTACGTATCTTCTGCGTGTCGCAAATTGTGTAGCCGTATGGTAATAACCTTTTATTAATTCAAATTTTTTAAGGAGTATCATTATGAACCAATAAGTATTGGAGTACATGGTAGAAACATAAATTTTTACTACAAAGGAAAAAAAGGTATTAAGGTATCGGGTATGACTTACACATACTCAAAAGTCAAATATACATAACTAACATATTTTTTTTTACACTAAATTCACAACTTGCTCTTTATGAGTTTGTATTTTAAATGACATTAATAGTATACCAATAAGTAAGAGGTCAAGAGTTTGAAATCTTAACTTCCTCAACTGTTCTTCCTTTCCTAAGTAGTTGGTTTGAGTTTATAAAAACTTTATAAAAAAAAATTTACAATATGCTCACACCACAATACCTATGCTTTTTCCTCTTTCAAGTCTCCTTCCACTTCACAAATGAAACCTTTGGCCCTATCAGTTGTTTACTTTGTGTAGAATAACAATTAACGATGTGAAACGGAAGGGATAAGAGAAATTTATCTCTTGTAAATTTCCTATGAAACTAAAGACTGATTACTGGCACCGATATGAACTTAATCTCACGTGGTTGGGACAATAGCATAGTATGTTGATTATCATCCAATTTTCACAGCACAAAAACCTCTAATTTAGGAATCAATAAAGAATTTACTGTTAGTTATTTGGAAGGAAAATGTTTTGTTCATTTTAGATAGAGCATTCAACCGTTCTTTTGTCCTCTATTTTTTTTAGGCAGCGGCTCTTTTTAACATTTTTTAATGTTGAGGGAGTTATAACTCATCTCAACTACTCCTTCTCTTTTGTTTTTTTAAATTATTTTTTTTATTGGGTTAGGTTAGATCATCGTGAATGAATCGACCCAACTCGTAAACCAACACTTTTGAAAACAAAAAATTACCAATCTTTGGCCCCGTGTTTGAGAGCAAGGAAAATAAGAAGAAACAGATTTGATACACTCCTATTGTTTGGAAACAAGAGAAGGAGGGAGGACAAGGGTGGGACCCCGGGCCCCACTAATTCTTGTTCCCCTTATTTTTAGAGATATGTAATTTTTTTTGTTTTAAATTTTTATATTTGTTTTATATATGAGTTTTTTATATTTTTTTAGAGGTTTTATTTGAATTTTAAAATTTTCAATATTCCATCAAATCAGTTTATTCGTTGACAGAAAGTGGTTAATTTGTTAAAAAATAATTTTGACCTTAAAAAAATTATTTTAAAAAAAGTTAAATATACGAATTGAGTAATTTTTTTATTAAAAATTATGCACATTGTGCATTTAATTTGTATATTTATTGCTGAAAAAAATATTTAATGTGCACATTTGTTGATAAAAAAATATTTAATTTGTGTATTTGACCTTTTTTTTTATAATTTTCATTACGTTAAACTTATTTATTAGTAAATTGACCACTTGTAGTAAACAAAATGACTGATTTGACAAAAAAAAATTTAGTATTTTAAAAAAAATATTAAAAAGCTTTATGACTTATATATAAACAAGTATAAGAGTTTAGAATAAAAAAAAATTGCATATCCCCATTTTTAGGGACAGTTTGACTTCTTCTTTTTTGGTAAAATTATTTATATGAAATTACCTTTATGTCCCTCTTTAATCTGTTTTTGCCTTTTATTTTAGGAATAAATTTGATATTATAATATTTATTTTTCTCTTTCTTCTTATTTTTAACTTATTCACAAACAAAATATTTTTAATTTTCATTTCTTTCATTACACTCTTTTAAATACAAAAAAAAATTAGAATACATTCCGTCTATCGGACATTCATTTCTCACATTTTCATTCTTTTTACAGACCTCTCCTTCTCTTTTTTTTTTTACCCCAAACAAAATGTTCAAGTCTCCTTCCACTTCTTTTTTTATTTTTTGTGTGAAAACAAGCCTTCTTCCACTTCACAATTGAAACCTTTAGCCCTATAGTTGATTTACTTTTGGAAAAAAAAAAATTACCAATCTTTTTTTTTAAAGAAAATACTTTTTTACAACTAGTTAGATAGTTTTTGTAATTTCTCAACTAATGAACAAAATTTTTATTTTTTTGTTGTTATATAATTTTTATATTATATCATATAATTTTATCTGATATATCTTATATTATTATTAAGAATCATATATTTTAAATTATTTATTGTATATTTTATTTAATATATCATAAAATAACAATTAATTTAACAATTAATTAAAATAACAATCATTAGTGATGTGCTTTTAGAAAAAGATATAACATCTTTTCTCAAAGTAGCTTTAACTTGGGAATGAGAGGAAAGGTGGGGAAAGAGGGGAAGAGGGAAAGAAAGTTGAGAGAAAATAAAATTGTTTGAAATAGTGAAAAAAGTTGAGAGAAAAAAAGTATGATGAAAGAAACAATAAATAGTAATTTGTGAGTAAAAAAATGATGAAGAAAATAAATTATTTGGATAAGTGTAAAAAATTAAATAAAAAATAAAAAAAAATTGTAAAAATTGTAGTTTTCTTTTCTTCCTCCTTTTTTTCCTTGCAAAGCAAACAAGCGAAGAATAACTTTGCTTTTGAAAAGATGTTCCTTACTTCTTAAGAGTTGTTTTCTCACGGCATCCTTGCTTTCTAGGGAAAAAAAAAAAAGAAGAAGAAGCGTGAACTCGCTGTTTAGGATAGTTGGTTCATTTACTATAAAGATAGGAAATTTCTTGCACCACTCGCATGCCAGGTGAAGTTATTAGGCACAACAAAAACCAAAACTCGCTCCACAACACATAGAGAGCCGCTGTTGCCAGTTGTTGTTGTGTGTGTGTGTGTTTTTTTTTTTATTGGAGGGGAGGAAATGGCAGGTAATCTCTTCTTTCACCACCTTCTCCTTCGTTTATTATTTACTCTTCATTATTTATCTCACTAGGCCAAAAACTATCCCAAATTCTTATGTATTTTCTTTGTGACATTGAGTTTAGCTCCGAAAGAAAAATCTCGGATATATTTATTTGTAGGTAGTCAATCACTAATGAAATCTCTCTCTGTTTTTTTTTTGTTAATATATAAATCTAGCACCAACTTTAATTAAAGTAATAAATCTAATACTAATTTTAAAAAGTAATAAATATAGCACCAACTTTACATATGGTAACAAATCTAGTACATAATAATTTTATATGAATAAAATCTATCAGCTTCAACGACAAATTTATAAAAATATGTCTGTTTCGATAATATAATAATTATTTAAGTTAGTGTCATATCATCGAAACAAATAAATTCTGTACAAAAAATTTTACAATATGTTAAATTTGTTATCATATACAAAGTTAGATGTTAAATTTGTTACTTTTTAAAATTAGTGTTGGATTTGTTATTTTAATTAAAGTTTTGTATTGTATATTAATCCTTTTTTTTTTAAGGATCCTTTGTCTTGTTTGGGAGTTGAAGTCTTATTTGGTTCAGTTGGTTGAATGAAATGTATAAAAGGATTGCTTGACTGCAACCCTTTAAGCTCAAAAATATGAATATAGTTTTAAAGCGCTCTTGGATTTCAATGAACTGAAGAACCCCCGTATGTTGATTTTCTATTTGAAAGAACGAAATCTGTGAAATTTCTCTCTCTCTCTCTTTCTCTGTTTCACTCCAAATCAGGACATAGTAATAGATTTCATTTGCATATGACTTCTCAGTAAGTGACCTGTGTTTAAAAAGTAATTTTTGATTGATAGTATGGCTAAAATAGAAGGTTGCTTTTATTTTTTTTTTTCTGATGACCAATGACAGAAGCCACTAAATTGAGCTTGAAGCTGTTGGTTGACAAGAAAGGAAACAGAGTCCTATTTGCTGAAGCTGGAAAAGATTTTGTGGATTTCCTGTTCAGCCTTCTTTCTCTACCTGTGGGCACTGTTATCGGGCTTCTCACGAGTTCATCAATGGTGGGGTGCATTGGAAATATTTACAGTAGCCTTGAAGATTTGAGTGAAACATACATGCAACCGAATCAAGATAAGGCCGTTCTCCTGAAGCCTGTCGCGGCAAGCACTGCCACGAATGTGCCTCTCTTGCTTCCTGAAACTAAGCCTCGACCCCAGCGGACACGGATGTACGGCTGTCCCTACGATTATTGCTCCGTGACGGACAGTTATGGCACCACTTGCCGTCAATGCTCGAGGAAAATGACTAGAGAAGTGAGGTTCGTCAGTGAGAGCAATTCCTGTGCTAATAATGATGATTATACTAGTAGCAGAGGAGGTTATGTGAAGGGGCCGGTCACCTACATGGTGACGGATGATTTGTCAGTTTCACCTCTGTCAATGATATCTGGTGTTGCTCTTCTAAATAAATTCAATCTCAAGGACTTTGGTGCCCTTGAGGAAAAGGCTGTTGAATTTGGTGTCAATGAGGTAATGATTTTCACTCTAATTAAAGTATCCTCGTTAACTTAAATAGCACAAAACATAAAGTATGGATAAAGCCGAAACCTTTGTTGTGTTGCATGCCAATAAAAACAGCTAGGTACTGTTGCAATGAATATTTGGTTATGTGGATTGATGATGCAACATAATATTTAGCCTTTCTGATTTCACTTGTTCCTTTTTAGGGTGTGGAATTGTTGAAAGCCTCTCTGAACTCAAAGGAAGTTCTTACAAATATCTTCTAGT